>CM017797.1:15880766-16284182 GCA_008086715.1 Sitobion miscanthi
GATTTTGACTCTAGCCAAATTATTAAACATTGTTAACCTTGACTCATACGGATAATCTTCTTTAATGAACTAAATATTATGACAAGTTTTTTCCGTTAAGATTATGGACATCTTCGTTTGACCTCTTTAATACGTGTGGTTCTACTATTTAATTTTTCTAATTTTTTTTTTTTGTTTACTAAAATGCATTTTATCTGCGGGCACCCCCCCCTTTCAAATTTTTTTTTTTGTTTAAATATTGTGACTCTAGTTGAATTTCTTTGTTGTGGAGACTTGAACTTGATAATCGGTTACCCTAACAATAATCCTTCTTTAAGAACTAAATATTTCTCTATTACGCTGGATCTAGAATTCCCAACAGGTTCTTAATCCGCTTTTTTTCGAAGTCCTTTGTAACAAAATGGGTTAACATGCAAAAGTGCAATCTCTAGTTAACTATATGATTGTACGATCATAGTTTCACAATTTTTTTAAAAGTACAAGGTTGAAAAGTCTCTAATTAATTTTATTACTATACCAACAATAAACCTAAAATAATTATGTACATTGTTTCTTGATAGACGGGATTAATAAACCAGAGAAGCGTTTTATGCAGAAAGATTATCTAACTATAAGAAAAATAATATATTACAAAAGACGTTCGAATTAACATATGTTTGTTTTATTTTTAGGATGAAAAGGTTCTAAATATTCTAATTATATAGAACCTTTTCATACTACACATTTTATAATTTTGTATATCAACCATATCCCAAATTATTATTTTAATGTTTTGAATTAAACTATACAAGGTTCTCGTACTTAAAACTTTTTAAAATTTTTTTCAAGAGTAAAACTTTTGAACTCAAACCTTAAAATTGCTCTCCTGGGAATATTATAAATACGATTTAGAACCCTTTCATTCTCGACCACGATAGTTTTTGTTCTGTTTATAAGATTCTGATATTTTAGTTTTAACTTTGGTTTATGTGCATCCCTACAGTATATTTTTTAATTTATGTAATTTTTTGTTAACATCAGTTATTTGCATACCGGGTTTAAAATGGAGTGCACCGAGTTCCCCAAAAGTGCGAATTTAGTGTTGTGATGGTTGTCGGTAATATTTTTTACGATTCCACAAACTTTAAATGTATGACCAGCATAATTGAATTAAATCAGTCATTGAACCGTGTTTTCGGTGTTTGTGGGTTCGTGTTTTATTCTATTTGAATAAACAATGTTTTATAATATAATGTATTTATACCTTTCAAATTAAGAATGTTTTTTTTTATCACACTGCCATCCACCTCCACCGCCTTGTTGAGAACCGTTTTTCTATTTCAATATTCTCCGTTCATGTAACACAAATTTTTATACATATATTATAATAGTAACTAATCCAATAGTGGAGATACACTAAGGAGAACTGTAATAAAGATTTACCATTTTTATTATTTGAAAAATATATTTTTTAAAATAATATTAAAATTTCTTTTTTTCCTGTATATGCATAAATCCCAGCTTATGACTTTTAAATTAAAAAAAAATTCTATTCATCCAGTGATTTGCTTCTGTCGTTTTTTGTGATGGTGATGTTGGCAACGCAATGTTTCAAATATTTGAAATTATATTTTAAATACCTTGTTGTCTTTTGTTGTATTATTCAAACCAGAACCGTGATTCTAAAATACAAAATTAAATTATGATGGTGATTAAATTGAACAGTCAATACAATGTGAAAGGAAGCAATTATTGTAAAAACTAAAATATAAACAATATAGGGGTACATGTTTAAATCATATCTTTGATCTAAAAAGGAATAATCATGAGCAGGTTGGTAATCAATAATCGTTGTAGTGGAAATACACTTTAAAGTAACTGGAATATAATGATAGATTATTGAAAAAGTGATACTAAGTGTTTATGATAACTGATATACCTTCGTAATACATACAACCATTCCTATGCAATTAGTAGTACCAGGTATATAATGGTAACCTACTTAAAGGAATTATGCATCCCTAAAATCATATCATATTAATATATACAAATATACAGTTTTTAGCCTTATTAGCATTTAAACCAAAATAGTGTATTACCAAGGTCTTACCATTCTTCGCATCCAGCCCTTTATTAAAAATTTTCCTAATATCTATATAATAATACTTCATAAATAAAATAATTTTGTTTTTATTTACATATTTTTATATCGTGCTTCTAATTTTTATCTAAGATTATTTCTAAGATACTCACCCCAAATGAAATATCAAAAAAATATAATCTCCACACCAATAACTAAACATATGTTTGGTTTGTTCTGTAATTGTTTTAACTTGTGGACGGGCATTTGTAGAGTTTTAACCTTGGGCATACTAAACTGAATAGAAAACCAGAATAGTACATTGCTATCACACTTTCCCTGCGATTTCTGTAAAAGAACATAGATTGTATCAATATAACCGTATGGGCAACTGAGTATAATATACAAATTCTATGGATTTATCATAGTAAATACTATCTTTTAAAACTATCTTATGGCAATCGTCAATTGTCGACATTCGTTGGCGAAGATTTAACATTCTAATAATTCAGCAAATACATTTGTATTTGAATTTCAGTGTACAAAACGAAATAAGCCATCCGATATAGGCGACGTTTCGTTAAACCGGATATTATCTTATACGGTGCCGTTTTACACAAACATCACAATGTCGTTATGCTCCCGGTTTATTTTCATAAAAATACTTTCGATACTTTCAAGTTTAAGCTCATCGGATCGAGATGAAGATGGAATGAAGATACTGGTTTCTTCGGCGAATGGCGGCACTCTAGCTAGGTTTCATCAGAGAGTCCTGTTTTACGGCGCCGGTTTGTTTTTATATTAATTCTTTTTTTACATTTACTTTTTTCTCTTGAATTAAATACTATTGCCACGGACCATCTGTTAACTGGGTGACGTAAAAGCATATTTTAAGTTTTAAAATCCCAAGCGCGATGTATAAAATACGCCGAGACCAAACAGTCACGCCGTCTTTCGTTTCATCGCGACAATTCATACGTACCTTTTTGGCATTATACATAGCGAGCCGGGTATCACCTTAGGTTTTGTCGCTAAGTATTTAAACAATATAATGTTATTATTTAATTTAATCTTTATATTTTTTTTATACATATTATAGGTACACATCATATGTTTTATTAGCTACTTCACCATTTGTCGTGTATTTCATACCCAAGATGGTTAGATATAGGTCTAAATGTTTTGTGCCATTTTATTATATTATTATTTTTCATTATATTTTAACGATAACAATACACTTTAAATTAGTTAGTTGTATTATCGTTTACACAGACTACAAAAAAAATAATTTAAAAATATTACAAACATAAAGAACACAATCATTGTAAAATTAATACAGTTATCATCCGCTCAGAATTTAAAATTATAGACTTGGAGTTTTATAAATCTAGTTGGTATATGTCTTTTACTGCTACGTTTATGGCTATATGTTTATCTCAAATCCAGGAATCACATTTTTATATTTATAATTCCTTAAATACAATATGCTTTTTATAAAAATCTTCTTGTACTACTGTCTAATATCTATATTCACCATCCCCTTAATCAATAATTCATTATAAACGACAATAATACTTTAATAATACCTATATCATTTATTAAATTAAATTCAAAATTATAAACTATTTTCGTTTATTGTCATACTCCAAGTTCAATTAACAACACGAACTCGTTATATAAAAAGTTGCATTAATTATATCCGTGGAATTCACATTTGACGTAGGCCCGATGTTAGTAGCATTTATTTATTTATCTGTTGCAAATCTCAAAGTCGTTGCCGAAGACGCAGTCGATTAAATTCTAAAATTTCAATAAGCAAAAGAAAATATGAACAAAAACTTATTGCGTTTCGTATACTTTTAATTTTCATAAATCACAAGTATTCAAGTTTTGTATTCTGGAGGCGTTTTCCTCCTCAGCGGCGTCGCAGTTCACACACGTAACCGATTCCGGCGAAAGAGTCCGATATTAAAGTAAAGTTTGTTTCATATTCTTTGGGGCTTAAATTTTTCTTTTAAGACTTAAATCAATATTTAATGTCCACGAAAAATTTGGCTATCCAAGTGTTGTAGTAGGCGCATATTATAGTTCTACAACTGAAATGTATAAAATACGCGAGGTATAAACGTCGTCGTCGTTTTTCTCCAGTCCCTGTTTCGTAGAATAACACTACATATGATTAATAGGCGCATAACCTAATAGGTACTTAATATTTATCCATTTTATTTGCATAGTAAATTTGCATCGAACTATAACTGAAATAGATGACCAGAATAGTACATTGCTGATCACAAAATTACTTTCTGTAAAAGTAATACGGTTTAATCAATAGACCGTATGGATACTGATTCTAATATAAAGTCCTATGAATTTAATCGAAATAAAATCTTTTTTAATATCAGCAACTGTCACTTGTCACATTCGTCGGCGCGAAACAATTCTAATATTTCAGTGAACAAATAAGTAATAAGTCATCTTCAATATAGACGGACAGTTATAAGCCGTATGCCCGTACTACATTATAATATTTAAGTTATAGTATTTAACACAACTCCACATTTCGTTATGATCAGGTATTCAGGTTATTTGCTAAATACTTCGATACTTTCAAGTTTCATTCGGAGCGAGATGAAGACGGATAAAGATAGTTTCGTCGGCGACTGGCGCACTCTAGCTACGTTTCATTCATTCTCACCGGACGAGTAGATTTTTACCGCGTAAGTTTGTTTTCATATATTAATTTTAGGTTAAATTAAATATTTATTGTCACGGACAATCTGTTACCTGGGTTACGTAGAATCATTTAGAAGTTTTAATCCCAAAAGTGCAATGTAACAAAAATACGCGAGCACCGTCGTGTTTTCATCACACAAGCCAAGTTTAATAACGCAACTTTTGCATGTTATACTATACGCCGGGAATTTAGAGTTTAATAGAAATGCGGATGTTTACTTCTAGATATTTTTTTATGAAATCGTTTAAATTAATTTTAAAACTAACCCATCCCCTAGTATCCATTTTATTTATACGTGTAAAATCACTGGCACAAGGTGCAGACTGATTTAACATTAAAAACATAAAATAAAATATATCTTTAAAACATCAAAAAAAGTAGTACTGAAAGTTACAAAATCAGTGTTTTTTTGTTTTTATAACTTTAGGCACTATTGATTTAGTGCATAGTAATAAATACAAATGTATTAAGTAATTTTGTTATTTAATATTAATTAATATGTATTTTTTAAATTGTTTTTATTATTTTTTATTATTCGAACCGTTATTTTTAAATATTGGATCAATAAAACTATTTTGCATTTAATTATTATTTTATAATCAATAAGCATTTGTTTAATAAACCAAGGGGGGGTTAAAAAAATAAATAAATGGTTCCTGCAAGTAAAAAACCGTTATCTATATTATACTTTTAATTCAATTTACCGTATTTGGCGTCTAACTGTAAAAAACAAATAAATGTTTTTTTTTAAGATATGTAAACAGACCATTCATCCCTCGGTTGTAACCATATAGGTATTTCTACAATGGGACGGTGAGGTTATAATTATAATAATCCATGGCAATGACAATCGTCTGAGACAACAGCGATTTCAATCGATAGCTCACAGATTATTTCGTTCCATTCTGTTATTAAGCTCGGTGCCTATTTTTATAAATGTCATTAATCTCACTACTTTCCAGACTGAGAATCTTTTGGATTGGAGATATAAGACGCGCGCTGCACTTTCCTTGGCGGAGATGCACAGCTCTTGACCTAGACAATATTATATAATACACTCGAAGGAACGCGTTGTTCCGCCGGAAGAATAATATTACTAAGGTTTGTCCTTCTATTCTGTTGAAGCGGTCAGACCTAATGTAAATTATTTATTGTCGGACAAACTTATATACCCCTCGCTATACTTCGAGTAGTTTTAAAATCCATTTTGTTATAGGTTTACAAAAACTAGGATATTATGAAAAAATACCTTAAAATTTATAATACTTTGCCTACAACTGTTAATATATTGTTATAGTAGAATAATTTTTAAAATTTGAAATCCTGATTAGCAATGCTTTTTATAAGTAGGAAGGTGGGTTTTTATACCTACCTAATAAAATAAAGAAATACGTAACGATTAATGTTTATTTAATATGATTTGTAAGTACATAGCAGATTATACCTACCACTTTGGTGACGATATTTTTGTCTTATACGTTTTCTTCGTAATTCCGTCCGTTACGATAGTTAATTTTCGTTTAAATGTGAACATATTATTTTCTATGCGTACGGGGTACGGGGCATTAAACATTTGGGTTTTAAGAGAACACCTCAACTTACGTTTATTTTGGGAGTTTAACATGATATACCTATAAGGATATTTTCTTTCAATTTTTACTATTTGATATTGTGAAGATTATTGTAACCTAGGTTACGTTTTGTTTTAGAATCGATCGATAGGTTCACCTAGTATATCAACATTCTTAATTTAATTCTGATAGTCGATTATTGGATACACGACCTACTTAACTATTTATAATTCGTACCGTAATTTATTACTAAGAAATTTATCTCTCCAACGTGTCGAGGGCCACCCGGCAGGAAATGCATTATAGAATGTCTAATAAACTTGTGGTCCTAGTATATGGTTAAAATTGACATTCGTCCGACAACTGGGGGCTGTTCTGTAAAATTTTAATTGATCTAATAAGGTTTGCATCTCATTATTTGAATTATAATTTTAAAGCGATTTTTGTGTTGATCATTTTTTTAATTTATTTCATCAACACACTCTTCTCATTTTCTATTACCTCAGATGTCTTTCTCTAACGACTTCATATCGATCATCTCACACTTTCAATGTTCAAAATCAAAAAAAAAAATGTATTTTTTAACCCCTGAATAGAAAACCCGAAATATATAACAGAGCATAAGATACATTATTCTAATACAGATAAGTTTTCATTGCGAGATTTGACGGATGAAGATAGCTTTTTCTTCTTTCGGCACAGCGTGTGCTGCCAGTACGCTAGGTTTACTGGAAGAATTCGATGTTTTATGCGTAAGTTTGTTTTCATATTATTTTTGTGTTTTAAATTTACTCTTAGATTGAAAATTAAATATTTCTTGTCACGCGGAAAATCTGTTTAAATCGGTAACGTTATAAGCATATACGTTTACTACGTTTTTCGTATAGATTTGATTCGGTCACGGGTATGTATTTTTTATTGTCGTATGTTTCTTTTTTAATTGTTGTTAATTGATCAGGGGGATGTATTGCCTGAACTCAATCTTTTTATTGTACTTATACTGGTTAACACTTCTTCCGGCTATCAATAAGTCGTGTTAAAAATTAAAATTTGGTCATGTCTATAGTTTTTTAAGTAATTCTTTCGAGTAGGGACTTCGCTCAATGATATTTAAATATTTTCAAACCGATATCAAGTACAAGACTTGTAGGTAACTAGAGACTGATTGAATATGAATTAGTATGGAAAATATAAGTTAGGTGTTAATTTACAAAGAGTATGAAATAAGGAAATTAATTACTTACGGGTATGTACATATTGGCAGTGAAAACAAGCGAATAGGTTTATTGTGGTTCGGTCAGGTATGATTCGAGAGAGTGAGAGTGGCTAAATAAGTTAATTTAGGGGTGGCACTGATGGGCGAGAAGACTATCTGAAGAAAAGATGGATAGACAGAATACCGACATTTGGAGGTGTGGAATAGAGTTTCTTGACCTTTATTACGGTGAGAGACGGGGGAAAAAATGGTGTAAAGGTAGAATAGTTTGTTACAATTCGATACGTAGGGAAGATCATGACTTTGCAAAGGCTCCATTGCTCCAATGGCCTCATGGCTCCATGACTCCATGGCTGAAACTATAACCGTTACCGTTGGATAGGTTTTTTTACAACCTCGACTTTAGGATAGAATAAAAAGATCATTTGCTGGTTGGGATGTCAGCGCCTATTTGTTTTCCATCTTTGACCCACGCGTAGCATACAATGGCTATTAAGAAAACACTAAATGATTTTGCGTGGGTCAGAAGAGAATAAATGGTGCGCCAAATGGTGACAAACATCCTCTAAGAGTGTTATCAAGTTTTCACAGCAGTTGATTGTTGACAATTTGACATTTGACACCACATTAACTTTGTTAGGTCATTATGATTGGAGTAAATAATTAGCAGGGCTGTGAATTTAATCAATGAAAAAAGTATAATATAAATAATATTCAAATTGGTTTACACAAAAAAATCTTTTTTTTATTCACACCTTGGTAGGTAGGTAGCCCTCTTTATTTTTTCTAAACGGATGAACCGAAATATAAAACATTTTCAGAAATAAGCGTAAATACGAATAACACTAATGAAAACATGCATTAAACGAACTAACCCAACACCGCATATGGGGGACGGTGTTGTAATAATAAGGATCCTCCCAAAAAACTACGTACTAATAGTTTTCAAACAAATCAATAAAAAGCCAACGTATAAATATTAATTATGAAACAAAGTTTATAAAAAAGCATTATAATTATAAATGAAACAAATAACTATGAACTATGCTCCATCAATTTCTGTTAAAATATTAGGAAATTAGTAATACCGTAAAAGTGCTAATTTGAGCTATTAACTGAATAATATTAAACATTCCATCAAAACTTATCTAGAAGGTTAGGTTACTGTTATTACCACATACCTATTATAGTTTATTTAACTACAACCAGTTGCGCCTGGGTCCTTCAAAATGGTGGTTCAAAATATCAATCTTAGTTTAGTAGTACCCTACCACACACCCACCCGATGGACCCAATAACCATAGTTGATACATTTTAACAAATACACATTACATAATAAGTATCAATGAAATTATTTTTAATATATATATACAACCAGTACTAACATACATAATGTTCTGATTAAACCTAATAAAGCAGCAGCGATTAGTAATTCCACTGTGGCGATGAAAGTTAGCTAATTCACAATGTAATTCATAAATTCATCAGTTTAAAAATATAAATCCTTTAAAAAAACCGATGAGACAAGTTTAAAATATAAAAGAAGTTTAAGTTATACAATAAGTGTAGAAACCAATATTATTTTAAAAAATAAATTCCATCAAACTTAATTAACAAACTAAAAATATTAAACATTAGTCATTAACCGTTTAAATAAATTATCATAGTAAATATGTGGCCAATTATATTATGGAAACATTATTTTTATATTCATATTTTTTATAATTTGAACACCTGCTACACACTGTACTTTAGGTATACATTTAAAAATTTATGCTTTCATATTGAGCATAAATAATAAATAAATGTTACTATTTTAGCAGTAGGATAGGTTTTAGATTATGAATATTTCATACACTTTAATATTTAATTATACGATCTTATTATAACATTACTACATAGTGTTTCTTTTTTTATTTATTCAAAAGTAGTAATTAGATTTTTTTGATAAATGTAGAACTTAAACTAAGCAAATATATTAGTGACAATCTTCATTGTTTATTTGACCCTCTGATTCACATTTTGTAATTTTAAATCTTCCAAACGATCTTGAAATAGTTGTACGTAAACGGTTTTTGAGAATTTTAAATTTTGAAAATGTTCTCTTCGGCTCGTACTAGATCAGGCAATGTACAAGCTATTTTTAAAGCTAAGAACAGAAATGCCTTCCTGACCCGAACTACAACTTTTATATGTTTGTTGTAACATGTACAATCCTAAAAACATCTTTTTGTAAGTAATGATGGATCATTTTTTCTTGTAGCACCGTTTATTGAAAAATATAAAATGTCTTTTAATCAGCACGGAGATGTTGAATTAAAATGGTTTTTAATTGACACACAACCGTTGATGTTTTCCTTTACATTATACTTATCTGCCAAATCAATACCCGACTACTTTGTCATCCCACAACTGTCGCCGACGTTAAACTCTTAATTTTAGCCAAAATTGAAATTAGAAAACAAAAAATTATATAAGACACTGATAATTTACTTACATGTTTTTTTTTTTTTAAACATTATTATGATGTGGTGAACAATTATTACCTATCTCTACGACAGACAAATAAAACATAAATAGATTTAACATTCTTTTGATAAAATACGATTGATATCATTATTATTTGTATAAATATTATTTTGATAATAATATATTAAAAGTTTATGTACAATTATTTATGTAAAAAAAATTTAATATACTAAAGTTAAATTTCATCATCGAATAAATCTGAAGTCAAATTAACCAAATAATTATGTAGCATATAATAAAGAACTCACAATAATCATGTTACACCATAATTAATTATAAAAATAGAAAATCGAGTAAAATTAAAATAGTTTTAATTTTTTAACTAGTTTAAAAAATAATTGTTATGTACTAAAATAGTGTGCTAACATTATTAATCTATGAACCTAATTAACTTACATAATAGGCATGCTAAGTATTTATATAGATATAGATACAACTATTATTTAATATTAATGTTATTACCTAATTAAATTACTAATTTTCTAATTATATCTATGAATTAGGTATTCAATAAATTCAAGTATTTACAAAGAAAAATAAGTACTACATAGATTCTATAATTTTATTAACCATCATACTATAAAAAATATTAATTTCTAGACAAAATTTAAACAATATTAATAAACAATACTCAAAAGTATATATAATTATACGCCCAGTGCCAACAAGCACCCACCACCCAATTTAGGTGGTTCATTTGAACCACCTAAGTACGTACTCGGCCGCCACGACAACAACATCTAGTAGAGTTTAAAAATTTTTGTCCCACGACTCTGATCACATAAACTTTAAACTAACTACGGGCTGAAAATTTAGTTTATATAGATCTAAATAATCCTAAACATATATTGCTTCAAATTATGAAAATAAGTGGTCTTGTATGTAATAGGCCCCAGGTAACTCTCCAAAAAAAAAAAAAAACTAAAAAAAATTCAACTTGAAATCGATCTATATATACGTATCTTGTAATAGATGTTCAATGTTTATGATACTACATTATAAAAAATTAACTAAAGTTCAATATAATACATTTAACCGCCGTTCAAATACCTTTCACACCCACCACTTTTGTTATTTCCACAGTCTCTCTTCATTTCAAATTTTTCGTCAACATTATCCCAAAGTTATCTACAAAATAATAAATGTTTGTAATTGAAGCTTGACTAAGTATTTAAATCATTAATCTAAAGAGACGTGCCGGGTCGCCACATTAGTTACATATCGAGGGGCCGTGTGCAAGTGTCGTCCCAAAATATCATAACATATATTATATTGAATACAAACTCATATTTCACTAACTGTCATATTATGAAAAATATTACTAATGTACTATACGCATATTATATTTGATTCTATTAGTTTACAAACTTTAATTAAGAGTTTATGTTTTGAAGATTTAATTCATTTCCTAAAAGGGAATGCCTCAGGCTGCAAGCCTCAGAAATTTTAGGGGCCGTAGTTAAATGCCGTCCACCAATAAATACCTGAAAAAAAAAAACGATTAATTCAAATATAGAAGGTATTTATATCATGTGCTTCATGTGTTTTATCATCATGTTTTCTTTTCCCATCTAATTAAACAAAATACTGAAATTAATGAAATCACAAATATTAATGCATAGAGAGACGGTGCGTTGATTTACAAAGTTGTCTTAATTTTACTTTTTGCATAGAGAATATCGTGGGATGGCTTTTAATATCAGAGTATTGGGCCAATGGCTGCGATTTTCATATTATAAAATTGATATAGTTGCGGACACTGGACGACCACAAGGACCGTCCTCCATACATGTTTCAAAAGTCCAAAATAAATTAATTGAATCGTTAAAGTTGCTCTTATGCTTCGACATTATCCTGTGTATTTTAAAAAAAAACACATGAACTAAAAAATCATTAAAATGTTGTTTTAAAAAAAAAACCTTTCACGCAGCCTGTGTTTGTCTCCAAGTGGTGTGTTGTGAGAGATAGATGCTGATAAATCGTTAATATAGACTCGTTATCGCGTTTCTGTGCTTCAAATTTTTCCGAGTGAGCTTGAATTGGCTCCATCTAGAAATAAGATATGGATGGACATAATGGTCTTCGAGGGGACAATTGAGGCCAATAAAGTATAACCTACTAGCAATATAAAGGAGCCTCAATTGCCTCCCCTCTGGGACGCGGCCTCAAATGTTATTTAACATAGGCGTGGCCTACCATATCTTTATTATTATGGGCTCCATCCATGGATTTATGATTAAGGTGTCACAGTCATCGGTTCACCTTGATAATCAAACACTTAAGTTAAGCAAACCGCAACCTCAGTATCTTTTTTATTCAAGTGCCTCAATAAGGTCCTAAGGAGGTTAGTTAGGTAAACCTAGTGGTTGGTTGAAGCTCTGGTGGCCGAGACTACTAGCGAGCAGGGGTTCCGTGAGATTTGCGAAGGCTTTTTCCTACTAACTTAATTTAAGGTATTCGATAATGTAAACGTAACAATGACAGAAAATATTTAAATATTTTAATTTGGGTTCGGTTAGGTAAGGATCGTACGTAATTAAGACGTTAACAAAATATCAAGTTTTAACACGGTCTTACATACGGGCAGCTAGAGTTGTACCAGTATAGTTTATTAAAAACTTAATACAGCCAACATTAATATGATGTTTTTACACCACCACGACAATTATAAAATATAAAAAAATTTATTTTATTAGGATTTTTATAAATGTTTCAAAATACTCATGAGTTTTTTGTAAATAAAATGTATTAATAATATGTTTTAATTTAATATGGTTTTTGTTTTTGGCATCCTATTGTCAAAAATTCTCAAGATTTCCTTCCCACATTTTTTACGTCCTTAATAAATTACATTCATTTTTATACATTTTCTAATACATATTAAGTGTACACCTCTGATCATAATAACTGTCGTATTATTACATGTAAACCATACCTAAGTTGAATGTCGTTTATTAGTTACTGTTGTATTTAGCTTTCCGCGTATTCTTTTTTAGTTGTTATTTCACCAGGTTTCTCCAAAAAAAAAAGAAAAAAAAAAAAAAAAACCAAAACAAACCACACCCACAACACCCCCCCCACAACATTCTCAACAATTTTTTTTCAATTCTTTGATTCTAATAGATTGTTTGTATAATATATTTCAAACATTAACCGTTATACCTAGGATTACAACTGAGTGCCTGTGTAATACTATATAATTTGAAAAGAGGCTGTCTCAACGTTCGCCATTATCAATTTAATTTTATATATTTGACTTTTGATTTTTTTATACATATCTTAATTTAAACATTTTAAAAACTGTTTACGATTTTGGATTATTTTAGTTTGAACTATTTAATGTGTGGTTTACTATTTAAATTTTTTTCCTATAATGTTTTTTGTTTTCTCAAATGCATTTGTCTGCGGCGCTTACACCTACCACAATTTTTTTTTTTTTTAAAAAAATTGTAAAAAATGTTTAACTCTAGCTAGCTGCATTTTTTTGAACATTTCCCGTTTAAATTTCGTAATTTTTTTACTGATGTTGTATTTTTGTAGATATTATTTATCACCTTGATAACCGATACCCACTGTATATCGTTCTTTAGTGAGATTATCATTTGAATAGGTTTTCTGTTTAAATTCTGGGCAATTTGTTAGTACTGTAATGTGTATTCCTAAAGTAATTTTTTTCTAATATTTTTTTGGTTTTCTAAAATTCATTTGCCTTCTTGTGCACCACACCCTCCCTTATAATTTTTTTTTTACGATTTTTGTTTCTAGCCGATTATAACAATGATACCTGACTAATACGACATCCCTTTCATGACCTAAATATTAAGAAAGTTTTTTTCCGTTTAAGATTATGGACACTTACGTTTGAACTCTTTAATGTGTGTCCTCTATTTAATTTTTTCCAAATTTTTTTTTGTTTTCTAAAATGCATTTGCCTGCGGGTGCCAACACCCCCCCCTTTCAATTTTTTTTTTTTTTAGTAATGTGACTCTATTGAATTTCCTGTGTAGACTTGAACATTGAATACTCTGGTACCCTATGATATCCTTCTTAATTACTACCTATAATTATTTGAATGTTTTTACATTTAAGATTATGGACACTTAAGTTTTGAACTCTTTAAACAACGTGTGTTCTCTATTTTAATTTTTTCAAAGTTTTTTTTTTGTTTACTAAAATGCATTCGCCTGCGGGCGCCAACACCTTCCCTTCTAATTTTTTTTTTACGCATTTTGTTTCTAGCCGATATTAACAATGATAACCGTGACTAATACGCAATCTTCTTTAAGAACTAAATAGTAAGAAAAGTTTTTTTCCGTTTTAAGATTATGGACTCTTAGTTTTTGAACTCTTTAATGTGTGTTCCTACTATTTAATTTTTTCCAAATTTTTTTTTTTGTTTCTAAAATGCATTTGCTCGGGGCCCACACCCCCCCTTTCCAATTTTTTTTTTTTAGTAATGTGACTCTATTTGAATTTCTGTGTAGACTTAAACATTGATAATCTGGTACCCTATGAATAATCCTTCTTAAATTAACTACCTATAATTATTTTGAATAGTTTTTACATTTAAGATATGGACATCTTAGTTTGAACTCGTTAACGTGTGTTCTTACTATTTAATTTTTTCTAAATTTTTTTTTTGTTTTCTAAATGCCTTGCCTGCGGGCGCCCACATCTTTCAATTTTTTTTTTTTACTAGTGTGGTACCTACTATTTAATTTTTTCCAAATTTTTTTTTTTTGTTTTCTAAAATGATTTTGCCTGCGGGCGCCAACACCTCCCTTCTAATTTTTTTTTATGATTTTGTATCTAGCCGAATTAGAAACAATGATAACTTTGACTCATACGAATAACTTTCTTTAATGAAATAAATATTATGAAAAGTTTTTTCGTTCAAGATTATGGACATCTTAGTTTGACTCTTTAATGTGTGTTCCTACTATTTAATTTTTTCTAAATTTTTTTTTTGTTTTCTAAATTCTTTTGCTGCGGGCGCCACACACCTCCCTTTTAATTTTTTTTTATGATTTTGTTTCTAGCCGAATATTAAACAATGATAATCTTGACTCATACTAATAAAAAGGTTTTTCCGTTTAGGATTATGGACATCTTATTTGAACTCTTTAATGTGTGTTCCTACTTTTAATTTTTTCTAATATTTTTTTTGTTTTCTTAAATGCTTTGCCTGCGGGCGCCCACACCACACACCTTCTAATTTTTATATTTTAGTATGTGGGCTCTAGTTAAATTTTTTGTTTAGATTTTGAACATTGATAATCTGATACTCTATGAATAATCCTCTTTAATTAATAAACTATATGTTTTGAATAATTTTTCTGTTTAAAATTATTGGGCATTTTTGTTTTACTTTGTCATGTGTATTCTTAAGTATAGTTTTCTCATATTTTTTTTTTTGTTTTCTAAAATGCATTTGCCTGCGGCGGCCAACACCGCCCTTCTAATTTTTTTTATGATTTTGTCTCGAGCCGAATTATTAAACATTGATAACCTTGACTCATACGAATAATCTTCTTTAATGAACTAAATATTATTCTGAAAAGTTTTTTCCGTTTTAGATTATGGACATCTTCGTTTGAACTCGTTAATGTGTGTTCCTACTGTTTAATTTTTTCTATTTTTTTTTTTGTTTTCTTAAATGCATTTTCCTCCTGGGCGCCAACACACCCCTTCAATTTTTTGTTTTAGTAATGTGACTCTTGTTCATTTTTCGTGTAGACTTGAACATAGATAATCTAATACTCTATGATTAATCCTTCTTAAATGAACTACCTATAATTATTTTTAATAGTTTTTTCATTAAAGATTATAATCATCTAAGTTTGAACTCTTTAATGTGTGTTCCTACTATTTAATTTTTTCTAAATATTTTTTTGTTTTCTAAAATGCATTTGCCTGCGGGCGCCAACACCCCCCTTTCAATTTTTTTTTTTAGTAATGTGACTCTAGTTGAATTCTGTGTAGATTGACATTGAGAATCTAATAACTCTTGTTAACCTTCTTAATGAACTACTATAATTTTTTTATAGTTTTTCTTAAAGATTAATCATCTAAGTTTGAACTCTTTAATGTGTGTCCTACTATTTAATTTTTTCTAAATATTTTTTTGTTTTCTTAAATGCATTTGCCTGCGGGTGCCCACACCCCCCTTTCAATTTTTTTTTTTAATATGTGACTCTAGTTAAATTTCTGTTTAGACTTGAACATTGATATTCTGGTACCCTATGAATAATCCTTCTTAAATGAACTACCTATAATTATTTTTAATAGTTTTTTCATTAAAGATTATCATCATCTAATTTGAACTCTTAATGTGTGTTCCTACTATTTAATTTTTTCTAAATATTTTTTTTGTTTTCTAAAATGCATTTGCCTGCGGTGCCCACACCCCCCGTTCAATTTTTTTTTTTAGTAATGTGACTCTAGTTGAATTTCTGTGTAGACTTGAACATTGATAATCTAATACTCTATGATTAATCCTTCTTAAATGAACTACCTATAATTATTTTTAATAGTTTTTTCATTAAAGATTATAACATCTAAGTTTGAACTCTTTAATGTGTGTTCACTATTTATTTTTTTCCAAATTTTTTTTTTGTTTTCTAAAATGCATTTGCCTGCGGGTGCCAACACCCCCTTTCAATTTTTTTTTTTAGTACTGTGACTCTAGTGAATTTCTGTGTAGACTTGAACATTGATATCTGGTAACCACTCTGAATAATCCTTCTTAATTAACTACCTATAATTATTTTGAATAGTTTTTACATTTAAGATTATGGACATCTTAGTTTGAATCTCTTTAACTGTGTGTTCTTTATATTTAATTTTTTCTAAATTTTTTTTTTGTTTTCTAAAATGCTTTGCCTGCGGGCGCCAACATCCCCTTTCAATTTTTTTTTTTTTACTAGTGTGTACCTACTATTTAATTTTTTCCAATTTTTTTTTTGTTTTCTAAAAATGCGTTTGCCTGCGGGCGCCACCCCTCCCTTCTAATTTTTTTTTATGATTTTGTATCTAGCCGAATTATGAAACAATGATACTTTGACTCATACGAAGAAACTTCTTTATGAACTAAATTTATGAAAAGTTTTTTCCGTTTTCCAAGATTATGGACATCTTTTTGAACTCTTTAATGTGTGTTCCTACTATTTAATTTTTCTTAAATTTTTTTTTTGTTTTCTAAATGCTTTTGCCTGCGGGCGCCAACACCTCCTTTTAATTTTTCTTTATGATTTTGTTTCTAGCCGAATTATTAAACAATGATAATCTTGACTCATACGAATAAAAAGTTTTTTCCGTTTAAGATTATGGACATCTTAGTTTGAACTCTTTAATGTGTGTTCCTACTATTTAATTTTTTCTAAATATTTTTTTTGTTTTCTTAAATGCATTTGCCTGCGGGCGCCCACACCACCTTCTAATTTTTATATTTTAGTAATGTGGCTCTAGTTAAATTTTTGTGTAGATTTGAACATTGATAATCTGATACTCTATGAATAATCCTTCTTTAATAAACTATATGTTTTGAATAATTTTTCCGTTTAAAATTATTGGGCATTTTTGTTTATACTTTGTCATGTGTGTTCCTACTATTTAATTTTTTCTACATTTTTTTTTTTGTTTACTAAAATGCATTCGCCTGCGGGCGCCAACACCTCCCTTCTAATTTTTTTTATGATTTTGTCTCTACTTGAATTATTAAACATTGATAACCTTGACTAATACGAACAATCCTTCTTTAATGAACTAAATATTAAGAAAAGTTTTTTCCGTTTAAGATTATGGACATCTCAGTTTGAACTCTTTAACGTGGGTTCCACGTATTTAATTTTTTCTAAATTTTTTTTTTGTTTTCTAAAATGCATTTGCCTGCGGGTGCCCACACCCCCCTTTCAATTTTTTTTTTTTAATAATGTGACTCTAGTTAAATTTCTGTATAGACTTGAACATTGATATTCTGGTACCCTATGAATAATCCTTCTTAAATGAACTACCTATAATTATTTTGAATAGTTTTTACATTTAAGATTATGGACATCTTAGTTTGAACTCTTTAACGTGTGTTCTTACTATTTAATTTTTTCTAAATTTTTTTTTTGTTTTCTTAAATGCATTTGCCTGCGGGCGCCCACACCCCCCTTTCAATTTTTTATTTTAGTAATGTGACTCTAGTTGAATTTCTGTATAGACTTGAACATTGATATTCTGGTACCCTATGAATAATCCTTCTTAAATGAACTACCTATAATTATTTTGAATAGTTTTTACATTTAAGATTATGGACATCTTAGTTTGAACTCTTTAACGTGTGTTCTTACTATTTAATTTTTTCTAAATTTTTTTTTTGTTTTCTTAAATGCATTTGCCTGCGGGCGCCAACACCCCATTTCAATTTTTTTTTTTTAGTAATGTGACTCTTGTTGAATTTCTGTGTAGACTTGAACATAGATAATCTAATACTCTATGATTAATCCTTCTTAAATGAATTACCTATAATTATTTTTAATAGTTTTTCCGTTCAAGATTATGGACATCATAGTTTGAACTCTTTAATGTGTGTTCCTACTATTTATTTTTTCTAAATTTTTTTTTTGTTTTCTAAAATGCTTTTGCCTGCGGGCGCCAATACCTCCCTTCTAATTTTTTTTTATGATTTTGTCTCTAGCCGAATTATTAAACAATGATAATCTTGACTCATACGAATAAAAAGTTTTTCCGTTTAAAATTATGGACATCTCAGATTGAACTCTTTAACGTGTGTTCTTACTATTTAATTTTTTCTAAATTTTTTTTTTGTTTTCTAAAATGCATTTGCCTGCGGGCGCCAACACCCCCTTTCAATTTTTATATTTTAGTAATGTGGCTCTAGTTAAATTTTTGTGTAGATTTGAACATTGATAATCTGGTACCCTATGAATAATCCTTCTTTAATAAACTATATGTTTTGAATAATTTTTCTGTTTAAAATTATTGGGCATTTTTGTTTATACTTTGTCATGTGTATTCCTTAAGTATAGTTTTCTCCATATTTTTTTTTTTTGTTTTCTAAAATGCATTTGCCTGCGGGCGCCAACACCTCCCTTCTAATTTTTTTTATGATTTTGTCTCTAGCCGAATTATTAAACATTGATAACCTTGACTCATACGAATAATCCTTCTTTAATGAACTAAATATTATGAAAAGTTTTTTCCGTTTAAGATTATGGACATCTTCGTTTGAACTCTTTAATGTGTGTTCCTACTATTTAATTTGTTCTAAATTTTTTTTTTGTTTTCTAAAATGCTTTTACCTGCGGGCGCCAACACCTCCCTTCTAATTTTTTTTTATGATTTTGTCTCTAGCCGAATTATTAAACATTGATAACCTTGACTCATACGAATAATCCTTCTTTAATGAACTAAATATTATGAAAAGTTCTTTCCGTTTAAGATTATGGACATCTTCGTTTGAACTCTTTAATGTGTGTTCCTACTATTTAATTTTTTCTAATTTTTTTTTGTATTCTTAAATGCATTTTCCTGTGGGCGCCAACACCCCCTTTCAATTTTTTTGTTTTAGTAATGTGACTCTTGTTCAATTTTCGTGTAGACTTGAACATAGATAATCTAATACTCTATGATTAATCCTTCTTAAATGAACTACCTATAATTATTTTAATAGGTTTTTTCATTAAAGATTATAATCATCTAAGTTTGAACTCTTTAATGTGTGTTCCTACTATTTAATTTTTTCTAAATATTTTTTTGTTTTCTTAAATGCATTTGCCTGCGGGTGCCCACACCCCCCTTTCAATTTTTTTTTTTTAATAATGTGACTCTAGTTAAATTTCTGTTTAGACTTGAACATTGATATTCTGGTACCCTATGAATAATCCTTCTTTAATAAACTATATTTTTGAATAGTTTTTTTCTGTTTACAATTATTGAGCTTTTTGTTTGTACTTTGTCATGTGTATTCCTTAGGTTAAGTTTTTCTCCATATTTTTTGTTTTTGGTTGCTAAAATGCATTTGCCGCGTCGCCAACACCCACCCCTTTTCAATTTTTTTTTTTTTTTTAGTATGTGATCTAGTTAAATTTTGTGTAGACTTGAATATTGATAATCTAATATCCTATTAATATCCGTCTTTAAATAAACTAAATATTTTGAATTGTTTTCCTGTTAAAATTATTGGGTATTTTGTTTGTACTTGTCCTGTAGTGTGTATTCCTAAAGTATAATTTCTCCTATTTTGTTTTTTTTTTTTGGTTCTAAAATGCATTTGCCTGCGGGCGCCAACACTCCCTTTGAAGTTTTTTTTAGTAATGTGACTGTAGTAGAATTTTGTGTAGACTTGACATTGATAATTTGGTACCTATGAATAATCCTTCTTTAGTAAACTAAATATTTTAAATAGTTTCTTCCGTTTAAGATTATGGACATCTTCGTTTGAACTCTTTAATGTGTGTTCCTACTGTTTAATTTTTTCTATTTTTTTTTTGTTTTCTTAAATGCATTTTCCTGCGGGCGCCAACACCCCCTTTCAATTTTTTTGTTTTAGTAATGTGACTCTTGTTCAATTTTCGTGTAGACTTGAACATAGATAATCTATACTCTATGATTAATCTTCTTAAATGAACTACCTATAATTTTTTAATAGTTTTTTCATTAAAGATTATAATCATCTAGTTTGAACTCTTTAATGTGTGTTCTACTATTTAATTTTTTCTAATATTTTTTTGGTTTCTAAAATGCATTTGCCTGCGGGCGCCAACACCCCCTTTCAATTTTTTTTTTTAGTAATGTGACTCTAGTTGAATTTCTGTGTAGACTTGAACATTGATAATCTAATACTCTATGATTAATCCTTCTTAAATGAACTACCTATAATTATTTTTAATAGTTTTTTCATTAAAGATTATAATCATCTAAGTTTGAACTCTTTAATGTGTGTTCCTACTATTTAATTTTTTCTAAATATTTTTTTGTTTTCTTAAATGCATTTGCCTGCGGGTGCCCACACCCCCCTTTCAATTTTTTTTTTTTAATAATGTGACTCTAGTTAAATTTCTGTTTAGACTTGAACATTGATATTCTGGTACCCTATGAATAATCCTTCTTAAATGAACTACCTATAATTATTTTTAATAGTTTTTTCATTAAAGATTATAATCATCTAAGTTTGAACTCTTTATGTGTGTTCCTACTATTTAATTTTTTCTAAATATTTTTTTGTTTTCTTAAATGCATTTGCCTGCGGGTGCCCACACCCCCCTTTCAATTTTTTTTTTTTAGTAATGTGACTCTAGTTGAATTTCTGTGTAGACTTGAACATTGATAATCTAATACTCTATGATTAATCCTTCTTAAATGAACTACCTATAATTATTTTTAATAGTTTTTTCATTAAAGATTATAATCATCTAAGTTTGAACTCTTTAATGTGTGTACCTACTATTAATTTTCTAAATTTTTTTTTTGTTTTCTAAAATGCATTTGCCTGTGGGCGCCTACACCCCGCTTTCAATTTTTTTTTTTTAGTAATGTGACTCTAGTTGAATTTCTGTGTAGACTTGAACATTGATAATCTAATACTCTATGATTAATCCTTCTTAAATGAACTACCTATAATTATTTTTAATAGTTTTTTCATTAAAGATTATAATCATCTAAGTTTGAACTCTTTAATGTGTGTACCTACTATTTAATTTTTTCTAAATTTTTTTTTTGTTTTCTAAAATGCATTTGCCTGTGGGCGCCCACACCCCGCTTTCAATTTTTTTTTTTTAGTAATGTGACTCTAGTTGAATTTCTGCTTAGACTTGAACATTGATAATCTGGTACCCTATGAATAATCCTTCATAAATGAACTAAATATTTTGAATAGTTTTTCTGTTTAAAATTCTGGGCTTTTTTGTTTGTACTTTGTCATGTGTGTTCCTACTATTTAATTTTTTCTACATTTTTTTTTTGTTTACTAAAATGCATTCGCCTGCGGGCGCCAACACCTCCCTTCTAATTTTTTTTATGATTTTGTCTCTACTTGAATTATTAAACATTGATAACCTTGACTAATACGAACAATCCTTCTTTAATGAACTAAATATTAAGAAAAGTTTTTTCCGTTTAAGATTATGGACATCTTAGTTTGAACTCTTTAATGTGTGTTCCTACTATTTAATTTTTTCTAATTTTTTTTTTTGTTTCTTTAATGCATTTGCCTGGGTGTGCCAACCCTTTTTTTCAATTTTTTTTTTTAGTAATTTGGTTCTAGTTGAATTTTTGTGTAGTCTTGAACATTGATAACCTGGTGCCCTATGAATAATCCTTCTTTTGAGTTTAGTATTTAACTTTTCTATTTTTTTTGAACAAGTAACTGCTGCAAGTATAACAATAAATTTCAACACATTAGTCATATTTTCTAAATTTTACAAAACAATTAAACTAACTATAAATACGATAAAAATGAAAAGTATGATTGTATAATTTATTTAGATTTTAAATACATTACATTTTTACTATAAAAATAATTTTTTTTATAATGATAAATAAGTCATTCACAAATAATTTTATTCACAAACATGATTCAGAGTGCAACTGCAGGTATTTGGCGTTTGCTTAGTCTTCATTAAAGAAGTTTGTCTTTTCTTGTTGATAAGTAAGTTCCATGAATGGGAACGGATTTGACGATATGTTAATTAATCCTACTATGATCAATATATGTACATATTATAGAACATCCCATTTCTATTAACAGTCTTCAGCAACAAATTCATTAAACATGGCCATCTTTTCACAGTTCGTGCTAATCAACCTAACTGGTAAAGCATTTTTAAAAAAATCTTGTTCAATAGTCACGGCTTCACAAATGATCTGTGTGATAACAGCTTGAGGGGGCTTTTGATCTAAATAAGAGACAGTAAAATCGGTGTGTAAACCCTAAATAAACATTAAAATAATAAAATATGTTATATGCATTATAATATTATCCTTGAAAATGTTAACATACCTAATCTCTAGAAATCAGCTTGTGGCTAAAAGTTAAACCTGGCATTAATTCTCTTTTCCTCAACCATATTATTGAAGGAACAATTCCAGATGAAAACATATCTTTAACGACAGCAAATGCCACTAACCTTTCGCCAAAAGTTGTTTTACTATCAGTCATCCATTTAAGAGGCCAATCTGACATTTTTTTTACACATGGCATGGTTTTAGAACATCGACAGAGTATAAAAGAAGTTGGTTACAAATTATGAAAAGTTAGTTACAATTGGTTACAAATGAGTTACAATATATTGACATTAGTCCCGAGTCGATCGGACAAAGTCGGGGGCTGACTCGTGGGTTGTGATGGGGGGGGGAGGTGCTCATCAATAGAATATCGACAGAATCCAAAAGTAATTATTTACAAATTATGAAATTCAATTCCGTTGAATTCTTATCATTTTTGTATATGGCATTAAAATCTATATATAATATATTCAAAACAATACCAATTGTATTAATTCTTTCATTTTATATTAAAACATGTAAGGAATATACAAATATAATATAATATCATGAATCATAATGAGTTAGTTACTATTTTGGAGCACTCCCCAATTTTGCTCTTGAATGTTTGTACTGTTTGAATTAAGATAACGTCCAACAAAATTGAATAGTATTCATAAGATAATGTCCAACAAATAAGTGTATGATATGGTTGGCTATATTTCAGTTTGTTAGGAGGGCTTCCCCTTCATGTGGAAATGGCCATAACTCTGGTACAACGAGGTTACAAATTTTAAAATTTCGGTTACAAATGGTTACAAATAAAGCTTAACGAGTTACAAATATTTTGGAATTGATTTAGTTGGTTTGGGGGGCTAGTCCCCCATTTTGAAATGGCCATAACTCTAGTACTTCTAAAGGAACCTTTTCGTCACCGACTCGCGGTCCAGTGCGATACAAAAATGTGCCGCACCCGTCGACGCCCGGTTCAACTCGTGCCGCAGTCAACATGTTAACTATCTATAGTTTTCAATTTGAAATTTAAAAAATTGCCAAAATATGCACATTCAAATTTTAGATCTGATATCGTGGCACCGAGAAATAAATTTATTTCGCACTCTGCTATATTTAACAATAATTAAACAAAGTATGCAAATGCTACAAGTCCCTAAGCCCTAGTAATGACTGTTTAAACTCTAAAATTTTAAATACACAAGAATTTGTATGGAAAACACCGATCACTTTATTTTTATATCGGGACCAGCGTAGTAGCGTCTAGCTGAATTATATAAATTGTGTTAAGTATTGAAAAAATTTAGTTTCAACTATAACGAATAGTTAAGAATTTAAAATGTATTGTCATTATGACTTTATCTTCTTTTGAGATACGCCGATATACATGTAGCAACCTTAGATCATAATATACTACTACTACTACTATATAGTATATAGTATAATATGATCTAAGGTAGCAACAAGCAACGTATTTTAGGTGTGATCATTTTTTCCTGGGCGAAATCGGGTGAAAGACTAATAATATATTTATTATTTATAATATACAACGCCATCTATGCGGTGTGAATGGATATAAGTTTTTTTAGGAATTTTGAATTATGTCAGGGACTAATAATTATTGTGTAGGCAACCCGTTGTACACAATCTTATCAATGGCTAGGCCAATAATTGCTAAGTAACTAGAAACCTATATAGTAACTTTTCTCATGAATTTTTTCTCATTAATTTGTCATGACTTTTCTTACGAAAATTTTAAGTTATAAACTTAAAAAAAAAAAATAAGCTTAAAGTTACTAACTACAACTACTAAATACATAATATTTTGTCAATATCTTTAACAATATTTAGTGGAAAGGGTAATTTTATTCCATAGAGTAATATTAAGCCTATAAGCCTATAGTATGTTTCATTCATAACCACAGATATATAAAAATGTATATATATCTGTGTTCATAACTGATAACAATTTTCTCATCATAAAGCTAAAAAGTGATATCACTATAATTTATTCGGTGTGTTTGTTATTCTGTGGACTACTGGACTGGTATAATATATTATTTTTTTAAAGTCTTGAATATTGTATAATTTTTAAGTTCATGTGACATTGTACAGCATACATAGAAGTAGGTATTATGTCCATCAAAAATAACTACCTAGTACCTACTAACTAAACTTACTATATAATAAGTTCCAGAATCTACATCCAACAATATATTGCATCTAATTTGTTTTGTCAGGAAGTTAATCAACAATGTTTTCAAGAAAAAATCTTTTTAGAGAACTTTTTATTAAGTCATTAAGTTCAGCTAATACAAATCATTATTTAAAAACATTAAATCAAGTTAAAAATCATTCGACATTTCATAAATGGACATTAGATTATTTCAGAAACCAACCACCCTACAATAAGTTTGTATTAAAAGAATCTATAACTAAAGACAAAAAATCTCTTTACAGCCCTATTAATTTAAATACAACTGCTACTGACGAATTACTTATAAACTATTTTTCATTAAAACATGTTTCCCACTATGAAATTGATAAAGAACTAGCAAATCGAGTAAATGATATGTCAATCAATCAGATACTTGCATTAATGGATGCCTGTTTATCTGGAAAAACCCAGTTCCACAAAAACTCAAGATCATTTAAAAAATGTATTGAATTAATGAACGAACTATGGTTTCGAAGACCTGACTTAACTACTTCACAAACTATACAGTTGATTTATTATGTCAGTATATACAAAAATAAGGCAAAACAAGTAGTCGAGTTTGGATTACAGAAACTAATGAATGAATGAAATCGATTATTTGAAAAAAATAAGTGATGAAGAATTAAGTGTTATAGCTGTAGCAACATACAAAACTAGTGCTAAAGTTTATGATAAAATGCTGAGAATATTTGCCTACAGAGTTGAAAGAAACTTAGATAATCTCATACAAAATCCTTTAAATTTTGTATCTATAATTAAGCCACTTAAAAGAGCAAAGTATCATGACCCTGTATTGTTAACCCAACTGATAAAGGCTTTTAGTAGTAATAAAAATAACAAAGTCTTAGAAGATGTGACTAGTAGCATTCATCTTCTTACATACTTTGCAGATGCAAATTGTGGTGAAGTAGACTTTTTGCAACAATTGATTGATTCTATTGGCAATAATATGGTAAGCTAGACTTAATTAAGCATTATTGTGTTTTTATATATTTACCTTAGAATCATTTTTTTGTTTTCAGATTGAACATCATTTAAAACATTTCCGAATCAAAGATGTTTCTAACTATGTTTTTTCAGCCAGTTACTTGGGTATAACTCCAAAGAATCCTAAAGTGTGTAAAATGATTATTAATTTCTTAGAGGACATTTTTAACTCTAAAGAAAAATGTGAAAACATGTCCAAAACATTAATAGGAATGTGTTTATCAATGTGGATGTTGAATTATAAACCAATACAATTAATGCAGTTTATGTTTTTTAAAGTACCTGTTGCAGCTTTAAGAAGTAAAGTATAATTCAATAGTACCGGTTTTAAATGATTTAATGTTGCTTATTATTTTATTTTTATTTTTATTTTATAAAGTGCCTAATGCTCACAAACAAGATAATAGACTCAATCTTTTGTTAACATGTGCTCATATTGAACAGCCCGATTTAATAATGGGATATAAATTAATTGATGAACAAACCACTAATTCCATGCCTGATCCTTACAAACATTTAGCGGAACGTCCATTTTTGGTAATGGTGTATCAATCCCTACAAAAATTATATCATGAATTGGATATAATGAATGTAGAATATAATTTCAGTATACCTTACTTGAGGATATTAGGAATAAAAATTATTAGAACAAATGGGTAGGTAAATTTTATATAATGACTTATTTGTTAGATCTTAGATTTATTATAGTTAAGGGATTTGATACCGAGATTTTCTGTTTTTGTCTAACACACGCGCGTCATAGTATTTTAGATGTGTTTTTTGTCAAACATACTAATTGGTCTAATGGAGCAATAAAAGTTCTAAAAACTGAAATTTGTCGTCAAGTCTAGTTGAAATCGACTTTTCCACATTTTTGATTTTTTGATTTTAACTTCTACGAAAATTTAAATATAACAATTTTTAAATACTCTTTTAATATGACATTTTTAGGAATTTGGGGGATAATATCAAAAATGTGGTTAAGTCAATTTCAAGTAGACTTGACGACAAATTCAAATCTGTTTTCAGAATTCTTATCGCTTTATTAGTTCAATTGGTATGTTTGGCAAAAAACACGTCTAAAATACTATGTCACGCGTATGTTTGACAAAAACAGAAAATCACGGTATTGAATCCCCTTAATGTAATTATTGTAAGCGCTATAATTTATAATTAATGCTTACATATCTTTTTCTTAATAAATGTTAACTTGACATTTCTTTAAAATCAGTGTGAATAGAAAAATTGATAAATACATTTTTTTTTAACAGGTAATGCTGCTCCTACAATTATGCTGATGGGAACTTTTCTGTTTTATCGGACACCCTTTTTTTTTGCAATTTTTTTTTTATATAGTTAAGAATGCTGAGACCTAGGGTGAAGTAAGAATTAGGTGGTTGACCTATGTTTTATTGTTATGGCTAATTTAAATTTATAGTATTTTAATATATATCCGCTGTGGTTATTCGCTCGCTTTGCTTACTCCAACAATTTAAATCAAAAACATACCATAAATATTTTATTTCAAGTAGCTTACACAGTTTGCAGTGGATAGTGTAGCAGTTAAAGGGTTAGCTACATATGTTAAAACAAAAAAAAAAGGTTGTCCGGTAAAACAAAATATACCAGCTAATTTGCCACATTAAAATATTTTAACAACTTATACCTACAAACACTTATTACCATAAATTATGTACTATTAAAAGACACATTTAAAACTGACACTATTTACAACTTACATATAAAATAAAATTAATAGATACTATTATATGTTCACTTTTCAGAGAAATCATTTATGTAGAAGTTTTGGACAGTAGTAATTGTCTTTATGATACATTAATTCCAAATGGTATGATGAAACTCAAATTTCGCCTTGAGTCAAAGTTAAATTTTTTTGTTATTAAAGTAAGAAAAATAATTTTAGTTTTTTTATTTAAAGTTATATAATGTTATAATACCTTTTTATAATGTTTCATCTAGGTGAACCATAATGAAAATACATTGCAGAATCCAATAGCACTGAAACACCACTTGAAATCATTACTATCCAACAAATAATAAAGTTTTAAAATATTGAAATGTAAGATTTAGTTATTTTTCTAAATTGGCTAGTCAAATAAATGTATGAATTAAACAGGTAATAAGTAATTATAAATGAAAAATTACCTCTAGGTAAATTCTGCTTTAATTTCTGACTATTCATTAACTAATTACTGACTGTTGTGAATATTATATTAAAAAATAAACTCGTTCCAATTAAATAATAAATAATTACTTTATTTCCCTTTGATTTTAAAAACTGACTTAAAACAATTAATACTTTAAACCTTAAATGTAATTATAACACCTAACCTGGTTAATCAGTAACCTTTTACCGCACCGTCAATTCAATTTTATAAAATGTACAAAAATAAATTAAACATATTATAGTACATAAACAATTTTAAAATAGGCATACATTTCTATCTACTGTTATAATTATATTATAACCTATAGGTAAGTCGTAACTCGTAGCTCGTGTAGGACGTAAGTATTCCCTATATTTTTATTTTTATAATAGTGTTTTACACTTTTTGTTGTGCTTTGAGTGTTGTCAACTCGACGTCTTGAGTCTTGACCGTTGTAACAAGTTAATCGTCTATTCGTCTCGTAACTCTTAAAGTCTTAAATGCTAACGACTTCAGACTTCAGTCTTGTAAAATTTAAGTATAAATTATAATATATGACAAATTAATTTGTCATGATATTTATGTTCGTTTATCTGTTTATGAATTATGATTCAATGAAAAACTGATAAGAATACAGAAACGAAATCAAACACTCCTATTGGTTGAATAACAGATTAAAGATAGCGGAGTTCATATATATTTAATTTTTGATTTACCTTATTGACCGTTACGATTTACGATAGTACCTACGAATTACGATGCACATTTTTATTTTCTTGGCTTCTTAGTTCTTGCGTCTTACGGTTTGTACCAAAATTGATTTATAACTATTATTTGCAATACAATACTATTTAGTATTTATTAGTTAGGTTCTTCTACATTATTTAAATAGGCACTACAGACTAATTACTACAGTAGGTGGTAACAATATTTTATTAAGTTAGTTGATTTATCATGTATATATTATATAAGTTACATTAATTTGTCAAACTTACATTTAAATTTTTCCTAGGTAATATGTCTCAAAAGTTTTTAAATAGTTTTAACATACTTGAAGAGTATGAAAATGTTCATGCTAAGTGGTGTGCTGAATTAATAGCAAATGGACGACAAACACTGCAATCATTATGTAATATTATTGATAATGATCTACTAACAAATTTGATGGACAGTTTTATGAAATTTGTTTCATTACTTGCTCAATGTCATCCTAATTCATTATCAGATGAAAAAGTCACATATAAACCAAGTGATGTATGTAAATTAGTTGATAAATTATATTAAACTAGGTATTTTGTTTTATCTACCTATATAATATAATTTTCAGATGATTTCAAAACAACAAAATGAAAGCCAAGATTTATTACCAAAGAATGATATTATTAAGATGATGAATAGTGATCTCCAATGTCCAATTTGTAACGAATGGCTATTTAAAGTAATTTTGTTTTAATTTTTTATAATAATTTAAAAACTTAATTTTGTAACGACAATGAGGATACTGTAAGGTAGAAGTATACAGTTTTGATTATTCATTATGTTACCTACATATTAAACAGTAAACATTTATAGTTGTTTATTCTAATACCAAAGCTAACAATATGAATGCAAATATACTATACTGTGCGTAGAACAGAGAAAACAAATATTGCGCCTCTTAAAAAACTAATAAAATACTTGTTGAATTACTCCTCATTGCTATAATAAAAATAAATACGATTTTTGAATAATTATATAATATATAAACAAATATAAAAATGTAAATATTGTTATAATAATGCGCCATTAATGTTTAGGAAATTAATAATGTTAGTATAATGGACAGTATCTAATTAAATTTCTTAAGTTTTATTAACATTTATTAATATACGCAAGAAATTAGAAGCAAATTTTCTCCCAAAACACATAAATTAATAAAAAAAATTAAAACTTCAATGAACTTGTGTATTATTATTTATTACTGTAGAATTTCTTTATACTATATGCATTGTATGTTTTTGTTGTTTGGGTATTATTCGTATTTTTAATTTTTCAAAAGATCTAACTCTTGACATGGCAACATAAAGTTGACCATGTCTAAATACAGTTTAGGGTTAAGGTAAATACAACCCTACTTTATTCAATGTTTGACCCTGTGCTTTGTTTATTGTCATACCAAAACTTATAGAAAATTTGACGTCTAGTAAATGAAAATGGAAGTGTAGAATCTGACTGACTCAAATCAATTTTAGGCAATAAAATTGCTAGCCAGTTCCTCGACCAGTTTTGGTTTCTAAGTCTAAAGAATGGTCGTACATATTTCGTACCATTCATTAGATAGAACACTACATTTAAATTTCTCAAGAGTATTACGATTGTTCCTTCTTTTAGCTCCAAACTGTGCGGAGGTAAATCACTTAAATGTTAACTGTCTAAAAATTCTGTAGGAAATAGAAAAAGTGTTTTGACACTGAGTTTAGACTTAAAAACGTTTTCTCTTGCCTTGGTAACATTAACAATTGCATTATTTATTTCATCACAATGTTCATTTTTAGGTGCTAGAATAGCAAATTATGACAAAATAGACACATTTTCTAAGTAAAAACAATATTTCTAAATGAGTTTTATTATATCACTGGATAATAATGATGGTTTTGTTTTGATTGAATATTTGTTTGTGTCAGGATCTATTAGTGGGTATTCGCCACACAAAATTATATTGGAAATAATGTTTTTTATTAGAAAATGTCGCAGACGTCGACTACTACGACACAGCAGTATTGCTGTAGGCATAGGAGTAATAGGGGTTATAAAGGTGTGAGTGTGCGCATGGCAATCAACGTGTGTCGCTACGCAATCACACAAAAAACTAAATATTTCCAAAAACTATTTGGACATATTTTTGGACGGTAAATCTTTAGATGATCATCTGCATACTGAGTACTTGCGTTTAAAAAAAAAATCATAAAAATTCGGTCCAGTAGAACTTCAGATATAGCTATCTTAAGAAGTTGTCTCTTATTTTAATAATATCTAATGATAATTTAAATTATTTTAGGCAACTTCTGCAAATTGCAACCATACATTTTGTGAAACATGCATCAAAAAATGGTTAAAAATAAATAAAACATGTCCAGTTTGCCGTACATCTATTCAATATACTTCAACTTCTATAGCAGTAGACAATTTTATCACAAATTTGTGTCACTTATTTGGCGGTTTTACCAAGGAACGGCGAGAATCAATAATGAATGCTCATATAGGTATAATATAGATATTATGTATTATATTTGTGTGTTTATTTTTTAAGTATTTTATTTTTACTATGTATTAAATTTCAGATGATACGAAAAAAAAAACCAATGCTGATGTTACACTTAATGAACTAATTATTGATCCTGTTATTAGTTTAAATATTAATCAGTCAATTGAAGAAGATACATTTATTATCCAAAACGACACTACTTTAACAATGTTACATCCCAATGAGGCCCGTTTAATACCTTGTCCTCAAACACCTATATCTAGAGAGAATTCAAGACAACCAATAGTTAGCTCAAATATACCTCATCCTAACACAGTTCGATTATTACCTTTTCCTCAATCATCTGTAGCATCTATAGCTAGCCCACGTTCTAACCGCCTTCAACCAACATCCTTGACATATGTGACCGGCTCAAATTTTAATCGTTTTCAGCCCACTACTTCAACATCTGTATATAGTCCACGTGTTAATCGTTTTCAACCCACTTCTCCAGTATCTGTAGTTAGTCCGCGTATTAATCGTATTCATCCAACAACGCCAACATCTGTTGCCAACTCAAATATTTATCGCCTTAGAACTAATACAAATATTGGTTCATCATCATCAAGATATCATTCAAATATAGGTGGTTTACCATGCCATCAGACGAATCCTCCATTAAAAACACAAAATATCAGATATTATTAATACAAAATAATTTAAAATATTCATAAGCAAGTAGTCCAGATCATAAGTAGAAATCAAATTTACATTATCTTTTTAAACCATCATTAATCTATTAAAAAAAAAATTATTAAGTATGGATGGATTGTAGTTTCAAATTATTGTGGGGATAGAAATTTGTAATACATAATAAATATAAATATTTTTTATTTTTATTAACTTTCAATTGTTTAATTTGTGTTTTTTGTTTTTTATAATTATTATTAAATGTAACTATTTGAAATAAAACGGTGATCCATTGATCTCCCTTACTCAATTAGGAATCTTTCCTTGAATTGCATTCACAGATCTGATTATTGTGTTAAGTAGCAATTCTTTGTCATCATATTACATAACTGAATATTAATGTAATATTATATTATTTTTAAGTTAATTTTGGTAAAACAATTATAAAAAAAGTATTTTGAATAATTAGTTCAGTACCACAGAAGTCAAATAATAATAGTCAATTTTTTGAAATATTTAGTTAGTTCTATAATCAGAATATCATTTTTGTGTTCTTTATAAAGGTATTAAAATTTAAGTCCAACTTACAATAAATTCATAAATAGTAAGAGGTAAGTCCTAAACCAAATTGGGAGTATTTCCAGAGTGATACATTGGAATAGACAATATTAATACAAAATAATATCATTAAACTATTAAAGTGTACAGTTATAAGTCCATTTGCAACAATAAATATTGTTGTGTCTCCTGTAAAATTTGCTCTTTGTGACTTGTGTTACTTGACTTCTGTGATACAAAATTTAATTTAACTTTATATTTTCCAAATATTTAATAATATTATTTTTAGGAAAAATTGTTCTCTTATACTAAATAGGTAGACAGGTTCATTAAATATATTCCTTTTTATTCCTTTTGGGTATAATGATATATTTTCCAGTTGCTTAGATTATTGTTCACTTTACATTCTGAGCGGAGCGAAAGAATGTATTGATTTTACAATATGTTTTTTTTCACTGTCAGCAACATTTTAAACATTTAGGAAAAAATCAATTTCATTTTTTTGGCATAACTCAAAATTAAATAACTATAAACCTTTGAAATTTTCACCAAATATTTAGCATTTTCAATGAATGTTAAAAATTTCGAAATATTTTGACTTTTTTTGAGTTAGTCATAGCCTTGAGAAATTTTTAGAAATTTAAAAAAAAACTTTTTCTCTGTAAAAAAGCTTGAAAATGTTATACAAGGTTCCTTAAAGGTTTCATTGTGTGAATTCAAAAATATCAAAGATACATAGGCCCGATTATTTTTTATATAAATTTAAACTTTAAATTTTGACAAAATGTCAGGGGTGGACGCAGAGGGGGCAATTGCCTACCCCCACCAAAAAAAATTAAGCCCTGGATCCGCCACTGTAAAATGTCGAACATTTTAAAACTATTTTTTAGTTAGAAAATCAAAAGTTTTTACTTTCATAGCTAACATTAGACATTTTGATAGAAGACTACCCACACATTTTCTTACCTTAAACAAATAAAAAGTTTACTGTTAAGTAACATTAATTTTTTATGAGCGTTTGAATTTAATATTTGTACGATTTTGGATTTACATCGGTAAATTCACGACTCACTGTATTTATCGCAATCAAAATCATTATGCGGGTAGAGATATACAGTGTGTAAACGCTAATTGAGACAACTCAATATCTTAGTAGAGTCCTGCAATTTTAAATTCTGATTTCTTGTTGGTTGTTATGACATAAAAATACACTTTTTTATAGCCTTTGAATTTTTTAACTTAATTAGACTTGCGCATGCGCAGTACAACTTTTTTTTTCTTAAATGGCAACCACCTCTTTTAACCACTAATTTTTTTTTTGCCTAATTTTTTAATACATTTTGGTGGTTTAGCCAACTTTCAAGTACAAAATTGATCAAGTTGCAGCCAATCAACAAAAATAGGCGACATTTTTAGATTTTTTACTGTAATTCTGAAAATAATTATTCTAGAATTGATTAGGCTTAACATTGTCACCCCTAATTATTTAAGTAGTATTTAGGTTGGCGCCGCGGCAGAAAGCAATTCCCGCGGCGTCGTCGTTTACAAAATGAAAAAAAAATAAGGTAATATTTAGGTATTACATAAATAAATATGTTGTTTATTATGGTACAAGTAATGGATCTTTTGGAATTTATTAATAGTTTAATGTATGCCGACCCTTCTATAAATCTTCGAAAATTAAAAAATATCAACTGAAGAACAAATTATTAATTATTTCCAATAGATTCAATTACAACTATGATGCACGTACTCGCGGAATCGATTCTCCAAAATATTAAATAGGTAACCCTTGGTACTTGGTTCCAACCATGGTTTAAGATAGTATTATCAGTCCGTGCTCCTAACCTAAAATGCAAGACATTTAAACATCTAGAATTTTAAATTCATCGATAGGTACTGAAGTGAACTGAAGTATGTAAATGCTTTAAATTATTTTGATTTTTGACAAATTCTATTGATTTTTAAATAGTGACTAGTGAGTTGTGAGTTATATGGTTCACCAGTATTTGAAATGTAAGTACTTTGTATACACCAATTATTATTACTACGTTTGTATGATGATGTTAAAACGGTTTTCGATCCACAGATACTTGTAAATTACAGATATATTATATTATTATATTAGTATATATCTGTGTTGTAAATAAATAGTATTATGCTGTCACTAAAAACTAAGAAATAGAGTACCCGTGGATTTAAAATCATTATAACGTCATATAAAATAATTATGCAGTAATCATTACTTGCATCGTTTGTTATTGTTATGACAATTTTTCATCTATAACCACAGATTGGTTTTATTTTATGTGTTTTTAACAGCAAAATGTTATCGTATTATTGTTATCTGACAGTTTTTCATTATTTTATTTGATATCACTAGTTCAAATATACTAATAATGGATGATTTCGGTGATGATTTATTTGATGATTTTGAAAAACCATCTTCCAATTCTTTTTCTGCGGGAGTACAGAAATCCAATGATGATAAACAAAATACTGACGATAAGTATGAACCTTGTTATTAACCTAGTCATAGTTTGTTTTGTGTTTTTGGAACCTATGGACTCAGATGATTAACCTGATGCATAGTCTGTAATTTACGGTAAATGGTCAAAAAGTTGGACAAAAAGTCCGGATTCATTTTTTGATTGCCGGACAAAAGTCCGAGTATATTTTTACTGTCGAACAAAAAAGTCTGAAAATACAAAATTCTCTATAATATTAAAATCCAGAAACCCAGAAAAAATTTAAACCTGTTTTTTTTAAAATTGAACATTTTATAATTTTCACATTACGTTTGGCTATACAATAATAATAATAATAATAACAATAATACAATACGTTTCCCTAAGAAATTATTACCATTGGAAGTTACTAAAATGCCCGGACATTTTTTTGAAATTTTATTGGACCATTTCCACCGAATACTTGCAACTAGATTATGATGAACCGTATATGCATATCCGTCAAATATAATTTTTTTATTTTCTTTTACTACAAAAACCTCCATCTCAACTAAATTTAATAATTCAAGCCCGCTACATTCCTCATGAAATTGATTATATCAATGAGATAAATGTACATGATACTATAGTTACCTATATAATATATTATCTAGATTTATATTATAATCGTGGTAATAATATTAATTATCATTATTACTTATTGTAGTATGTAGGTAGAATCTTATGGTAGATAAACTGTGGACATACTGTTGCGATAAACATTAGATAGATATAGCCATATCCATATACCTATCTACCTACCAAACTACAGTGGATTTCCATTATATTTTAGGTATAAGAAATAATAAGAAGTAATAAAATATAAATAAAAGTACAATAATATAATAAAATTAGGTACAACAATTACATTTTTTAAATAAATATTAATTATATATGAACTGACTATATAATATAATATTACATTTATATAATACATACTTATATTATAGTATAGTATTAGGTATATTATAATTATAAATTTTATAGACAATTTTGTATTTTCGGACTTTTTGTCCGACAGTAAAAATGTACTCGGACTTTTTGTCCGGCAATCAAAAAATGAATCTGGACTTTTATTCCAACTTTTTTCATTCCGGACTTTTTGTCCGGGATTCGTAATTTACAGTTAAATCATAATAAAATTATAAAAAATACTTTTTAATTTAATTGGCATATTATTGTGTTTTTGCTAATAGTCTTATGAATTTTCATGGCTAAAGTTCTTGATCGTCATCCTACTTGGCATAAAAATCATAATTAAAATTGAACTTTCTACTTATATAATATAATAGTAAATAAAAAAAGGAAAAAGTATTTTGATATATAGGTACTGATTTAACAGTTATAGAATAAATTAAGTCACTTGTTAGTACATATTAGAAATCTAAGGTATATGTTTTAATAGGTATAATAAATATTGTTATATTAGTTTTGTTTTATTTATTTTAAATTATTTAAATAATTAACTACTTAAACGAAAAGTACTCCTATTGTGCTTAAGTTTGAAATGTATCTATAATATCTGCCTTGCCTACAGGCAGTTAGAGAGAAGAAATATTATAGTTATATTACTTAACCTATCAAAACTTGTTCTTGTGATTTAATTTTTGCCAGTAGGTAATTACATTTTTTCTGTTCGACTAGCCCCACAAAACGATCATTACAACTATCTGATGATGAAGATGATAATTCAAAAAAGACAAAAAATCCAGATGAAATATCAGCTTTAGAGTAAGTTATAATTTAAAATAATAATATTAAGATAAAATAATTACCTATTATAATTAAAATAATTTATTTAAAAGCAATATATTTTTCATTTCAACTTAAAATATTTAAAAAAAAAATAATATTTTAACATATTTATTTAAATTATTAAAGTGAGTTTCATTTCACAATGTATTCCTTTATAATTATTAAGGAGTTTTTTCACCCATATATTTGATTTTACTCTCAAACCTTTTCTGAATAGAGCGATACCTAAATATATATTTATTTTACATGGTATCTGAGAAAGCTATTGATCCATAGATCTTAAGTATTTGTTTGTTTGTTATCCACTTATTTTGCCCACAGTAAACATATTTTTTTTACCTTCAAATTAAAGCTAAAAGGAAAGGAAGTAGGTTCTGCTGTACATTATGAGTTGAGTAAAATCAATACATTTATTGCAACGCTCAGAATCTAAAAAGTACAAACAATATAGATACTACATAGGTATTGGATATTATTCTTACTTTGCTCATCTCACTGGTAGTGTGGTATAATATTATTATTAACTTGGAGCTTGGAATGATGTAAAAAAAACCGTTCTTAAAAATCTTAATTTCAAAACCAAAATTATTATTTAAACATTGGAAATATATATAAGTTATTAAGTTATTGTTTTTTGATTTATTGATGACAGTTCTGTGAACACCAAACTATAATCCTAATATTATAAATATACTTAGTAAACTGAGAAAAAGTATGCATTAACTTAAAAAAAGAATATTTTTCACAAAATTATGAAACTTCATTAAGAAGATCCTAATAATATTTAGAAATGAAATTATTTTATTTGGTATACAAGATAATTGAACAATTTATTTATAATATATTTTTAAAATTATCTTTAAATGATTTTAAAAATGTTCCATTTACAAAGTATGATGTTTTTAACAAAGATTTTGTAGTTTTCCGTTTTGATGGTATGAATTCTAAACATTTTGATACTATTTCTATTAAATCAATCGGCCATTGAGGGAAGTTGTTATTTAATGCCATACTAACATTTTTTAATGTACTATTTCTGATATACTTTATTGAAACAACTTTATTAATTTTCTTTATTTTCTTATTTAAATACTTTTGATCTTTGATTGATACCCCGAAAAATTTAACAATTGATTGATATTGTTCAATAGATGTTTCTTGAGTTATAATCGGATGGCCACTTGTACATTGTATAAATACTATACCTAATTGTTCATGAATACTAATTAGTGTTAGAATATAATATATAGTTATAGTTATAGTTATATTTTACCTAAAGACCAAATATCAATTTCAGGACCATATTTTTGTGTTCCAAGTAACATTTCTGGTGCTTGATACCATATAGTACCCATATCTGGTGTCATAATTGGTTCTGCCTTAAATGACGGTGCACATAACATTTTTGAAATACCCAAATCACAAATTTTTATTAGACCATTTTTTGTAATCAGTATATTTTCTGGTTTAATATCTCTGTGTATAACATAATTTCTGTGCATGTAATCAATACCATTGATTATCTAAAAACTAACTTTTAATTTTGCTATATTTTTAACAGCTAAAATTCTCACTTGTATCATAAATTCTTTTGTTAAATCATATCCCAGACCATTTGGATGATATTTATTAATGTACTGACACATATTATAATCCATGTATGGAAATACAATGTACAAACAACTTTTTATACGGAAAATATTTAAAAGTCTTATCACATTTATGTGTTTATTAAGTATTTTAAGTATCATAAATTCACGTAATACTTCAGGCATATAGAAATAGGAATCTGTTATTTTCTTTATTGCAACAACTTCATTCGTTAGCCGATCCTTGCATTTCATCACAATACCATATGATCCTTGGCCTATTACTTCAATGGGCTTGTATCTATTACTATATAAATTAACAATTTTACTACTCATAATAACAATTCATAAGAATGTATATTGAAATTATAAACTAAATATACCTATCATTAAAGAACGTTTATTTATTGGTTACTTGAATTTATTTTATTTGATTAAATTGTCATAGTTATTATTTAATTGTAACTATGATAGTATTTATTTTATCGATAATATTTTTGGTATTTTTGACCATATTTCAAGTAGGTATAATTAAGTGAATAATATTAATTTATTAGTATATGTACTTTTATTTCATCTAGTAAAATTATTATGCATATTTTTATTCATATTAGGGGGTATATTATATATAGCCTCGTATTTATCCATTTAGTTATTTATTATTAAGTATATACCAATAGGTATCGTGGGAAAATTTAGATTCTACAACCTTTGATATAATGTTTACATAAAGAAGTGGTTCTTTTTTTTGAGATCTTCCTAACTTATTCAGTAGAATTTACAAAAATCCTATGTAGGTATTATTTAATGTTGATGTTATCATTGATTGTTATAATAATTATATTAATTAATATAATCTACAAAAACATTATTAAGATTTTAAAAAAGATGCAGATTATCTTATAATATTAATCAAAATAGTTAATATGTACGATTTATTTTAAATTTTCATTAATGTAATTTTAATTGTTTCAGTCTTGAGGTGTCGGCTCCCAGAATAAAAATTTTTGCTGTAGAATCTCTTGATGGAGAATCATGTACACACGAAATTGCTCTTCCATTAAATTTTGATTATATACCATTAAATAGAGATTCCAATAGAAAACCAGCCAAAGTATATGAATTTGATTTAGATCCTTTTCAGAAAGAAGCTATTGTTTGTATTGAAAATAATCAATCTGTTCTTGTATCAGCTCATACATCTGCTGGTAAAACTGTAGTTGCCGAGTAAGTTTATATTATTTTGTATAGTTAATATATTTATAATAAAGTATTTAACTTCCTAATTTATATTTTAATTTTTATAGATACAGTATAGCTTTGTCTCTAAGAGAATCAAAACGTGTAATTTATACCACACCTATAAAAGCATTAAGTAATCAAAAATATCGAGAATTTCACGAAGAGTTTGTTGATGTTGGTCTTATCACGGGCGATGTTACTATTAATCCATCAGCTAGTTGTCTTATCATGACAACAGAAGTAAATAGTTTTTATTTTACTATTTAAATAGTGTTCTACAATAATTAAACATTTTTAAGTGGTTGGATTTTTCAGTGGTATATCTTCCATCACTGGAAAATACTTATCTTATGTGAGACACTATATGTATAGAGAATAAAATAACATTTTTGTCCTACATAAATAGATTATTCATATTTAAAGTTTAATTATAACTTATTAGCACTTATTACAGTTATTAGTTATTTTACTAATTATAAATATTTTATGTAAGTATTTTATAAGTTGAAAAAAGTATCAAATTTGTTTTTATCTAAATGCTATTAAAATTATTTTGATTAAGTTGAACATTCTATTTAAAATTCTGTATTATTGAAGGGAGCTCTTTAAATTTTTATTTAACGACCTTTTTCAAATATAGAATATATCCTCATCAATAAAATAAATTCTCTACAACACATATACTTTTAGTTATTTGTTCTTAATTATTACTGTAAGTATATGTGTATATGATAATAAAACTATATCTAACTTAAGCAAAAATTATATATGTGTAAATATTTAAAAAATAAGTCCAATTTAAAAAGTTAAAGATCACTGTTTTATAAAATACTTAATAAAATATAATTTAACTTAATATGTATTTTTAATTACTTTTTCTTTAAAACTAGATTCTTCGTTCTATGTTGTATCGTGGTTCAGAGATCTTAAAAGAAGTAGGATGGGTAATATTTGATGAAATTCATTACATGCGTGACAAAGAACGTGGTTATGTTTGGGAAGAGACTTTAATATTATTGCCAGATAATGTGCGCTTGGTATTTTTGTCTGCTACTATACCTAATGCTAGACAGTTTGCAGAATGGGTAGCTCATTTGCACAATCAACCGTGCCATGTAGTATATACTGAATATAGACCTACGCCATTACAACATTACTTGTATCCTGCTGGTGGCGAAGGTTTACATCTTATAGTAGATGAAAATGTACGTTTGTCATATCATATTTGTATTATAAATTTTGATTCCTTATCTTAAATTATTTTAGAACAAATTTAGAGAAGACAATTTTGCAGCAGCTATGAATGTTTTATCTACTGTTACTCAACCAGTTAAACATTGGGGACAGCCAAATCGTCCCACAGCTAACAATCCAGATAATGAATCAAATTGCTTCAAGTTAGTTAAAATGATCATGGAACGAAATTTTGCCCCAGTAATTGTATTTTCATTCAGTAAAAAGGATTGTGAAAACTATGCCATGCAAATGTCTAAATTAGATTTCACTTCAGGTGATTATAATAATTGTTTCAAAGTTTAAATAGTTTGTTTTTAATTGTTTGTTTTATAACGACCTTCTATTATTTTATTACAAATCTGTAGCTAAATTCTAAGTATATATTTAGCTATAAGGATATAGCTAGTACTTTTTGATAATGTGTTTTACCAAACAATTAATTACAAAGTTATAAATTCTATCTTCATACTACAACATGATACATTTTGTTTATGTACCTATACTCTATTCAGGATAAAAGTATACCGTCCGGCTAATGAAAACTAGACATTCCCACTTATACCACGTACACTGATGTGTGATTAAAGTTCATCTTCGATGATTGCCAACAATCAACTTCCAATGACTAACCCTCTACTAGTTGCCTAAGTGGTTCCATGGGTTTGATGTCTTGGTCTGCATGCACAAGGCCGGTATACTCTTAACCTGAATAGAGTATAGTATAAGAAATATTTATATTAAAATAAATTCAATCTCTTTTATAAATTTGTGTGATAAATCTGATTCTAGGCCAAAATATATAAATTAAAAAAATAAATTTTTTTTATATAAATATTAAATAGTATATAAATATAATAACTTATATAGTATATAATATATACTGTAATTGAAATATCCTAATTGTAAATAGATTACACTTTTCTAATAAAATTACGTATTTACTGCAATTTAGTAAATTTGGGATATCCCTATTACCATCACTGTATTCTTCACAGAGATATTTTAATTTATTTTTTCTACTACTGTTTTTGGTCTAAGGTGATCCAATGTTATGCAATTCATGTTGTGCTATTTTTTCTCATCAGCTGCAATTTTGCAAATTGTCCAAATTTTTAATTAACCCCTAAATCCAATTATATTGAATTATTAAGTTTTTAATAATGGTTAGTACTAAGTTTGAAAATTAATTGTTCCATCAAAATCAATATATGCGATAAAAAACATACATATTATCATGAAACACTTCTATCAAACTAGATTTCACATATACTAATTTCTTACAAATATGGATTATTTGATGTTGAACTAGTTACTATTGCAGACATAACACATTTAATAAATTGTATATACCACGAGCTTTGATTATACTATATAATAGAATATTATTATGAACTTATAAGTCAATACTTGGGTAAATTGTGTTAAATGATTATGGTTTGGGTATTTTGACTGAGTACTAATAAATCAATGTCTTACACTTTTTATAGATACTGAAAAGGGGTTAATTGATAAATTATTTGAAAATGCTACAAAAATATTGTCAGATGAAGATCGTAAACTACCAGCAGTTATAAATATAATACCATTAATTCGTAGAGGCATTGGTATTCATCATGGAGGTAAATATTATTAGCTTATAAATAATATTAATATTTGAAAAATAATAAATGATAAGGATAAAAATTTTATTGTTGTATTATATGTTTCAGGTCTATTACCGATCTTAAAAGAAACTATAGAAATTTTGTTTGGTGAAGGATTACTAAAAGTTTTATATGCTACTGAAACATTTGCCATGGGCCTAAATATGCCTGCAAGAACAGTTTTATTTACTGCTCCTCGAAAATTTGATGGCAAAGAAAGACGATTTGTAAGTATTTTGTTTATGATTAAAAATATATTTATTTTTAACTTGATCCTCATCAGTTAAAATAATTGTTATAGATAACATCAGGAGAATATATACAGATGTCTGGCCGAGCTGGTAGACGAGGATTGGATGACAAAGGGATTGTTATGTTGATAATTGATGAGAAAGTTAGTCCAGATACTGTCAGGAACATCGTACAAGGAAAGCCTGATTCACTTAATTCTGCATTTCATTTAACATATAATATGGTTTTGAATTTAATGCGTGTAGAAGAAATCGATCCAGAATATATGTTAGAGAGAAGCTTTTTCCAATTTCAAAATCAATCTGCAATACCAGAATTAGTTGAAAGTTAGTTATCAATATAATATTATGGTTCATTATATTTTATGTTGTTAATTTACGACAATATAAGAATATACTCGGTTCCCTGAGAGGACATGCTGTTTCTGTGCATGTAGAATGAGGTTCATTGATCTACCAGGTCGTTGTATACCTTTCCATTTGGCCAAATGTCTGAAGACATAGTTCACAAGACAAATGTAATCGGTTTCTGTTGACATAGAGTGGCATTGCTACGCACACCACATATTGTGAATTTGGTGAGGGTTGCACAGAGCTGACCTATTTTTGTAATAGAGTGGCATGTTCTCTAGTAGAACAGAGTATAGTATATAAATAAAGTAACTTTTCTTTTTTAATTTTATAATTTTTGTAAATATATATTTTTTTTTGTAGAAGTAAAAGAATTATCACTTGAAAAAAACAAAATAATAATAAACAATGAATTTGATGTAAGGTCATACTTTTTAATTCGTCAACAGTTAGAAGATTTAGGAAAACAATATCATTCTTTTATAACAGACCCAAAAAATTTAGTTCCTTTTTGTAATCCAGGAAGACTTGTTAAGGTCAGTAAATTTTAATTTTGAGTAAAATATTTTTATTACTTAAATAGTAACATTTATTAAAGAATATATGTACAATATTACAGTAATTGTTAATCTAAACCGTCTAGATGGTTCACTTATAAGTCATTATTGTTTGCATTTTTGTTGGACTAAGAAAATAATTCTTGTCAAACAGGTTTTTATTATATTATAAGCTTCTTCAACGATATCGATATCGCAAACTTTTTTTCAGAAATTTAGGTATCGATAACCGATGTACATCAAGAAAACTGATTTTCATGCCAAAGCTCTTAAAAAATATATTTCAAAACAATTAATTGTTTGTATAATACCTACTAGTTACTACCTAGTGCCTAGTTAATTGAGTATTTGAGTATTGGCATTTATGATAGTCATAGAGATATCAGAATATCGATATATTAATATACTAAATTCAATAAAAATAAATGTTTTAATGTATAATTTATATTTTTAATTATTTTAGATTAAGAAGAATGATGTAGATTTTGGCTGGGGTGTTATTGTCAATTTCAAATCTGTAATGAAGAGTAAACATGAAGGTGGTGGTATTGGCGAGGCAATATTAAATGTGCTATTAAATTTAGAACAATCTGTTGAAAACACAGAAGAAGAGCCAATACCTTGTGCTCCTGGGAAGTTAGGAGAACCTGAAATTATTAATATCAGACATAACATGGTTGAAGATTTAAGTTCTCTACGATTAAACAAAATGCCAAATGATTTAAAATCTCGTGATTCTCGAATGTTACTGTATAATAATGTAAAAGTAAGTTATTCAATTCTGAAATAAAATAAAAGACATTACTATATTACAAAGAATCATAAAAATTTTTAAATTTGTATATTTGTAATTTTATTTAGGAAGTTTTACAAAGATGTTCGACTGATATTCCTTTGTTAGATCCAATTAATGACATGCATATCAAAGATGCAGAATTTGATAAAGTAATTGATCAAATTGAAAAATTTGAAAGTAGATTATTTGCTCATCCATTACACGAGAAAGAAGATGTTGATGAACTTTATAATAAATATTTGGAAAAAGACAAAGTACTAAACAATTTTTATTTTATTTAACTAAACATTTTTAAAAACATTTTTTAACAGGTGGATCGAGAACTTTTAAAATCTAAAACTGAATTAAAGAAAGCCAGATCACTCATGCAAATGGATGATCTGAAATGCAGAAAACGTATATTGAGGCGAATGGGCTATTGTACTGCTGGAGAAGTTATAGAAACTAAAGGAAGAATAGCATGTGAATTAAGCAGGTAAATTAAATTTGTAATAACAATATTGCATTAAAGTAATGAATTAATTTTTTTTTATGTTTTAAGTGCTGATGAATTATTAATGACTGAATTAATGTTTAATGGTGTGTTCAATGATTTATCAGTACCTCAGACAGTGGCATTACTTAGTTGTTTTGTATGTGATGAAAAAAGTAATGAATTGCCCGCAAAAACTGCCGAATTAGCAGGGCCTTTAAGAAAAATGCAGGTATATAAACAGTTATATATATATTTTTATGATATTGTTGTACATCAGTATTTAACAAATCCCATAATTATTTTTATATAATCATTTATAACGAAATAAAAAATTATTTTTCAGGAACTTGCAAGAAAAATAGCTAAAGTTTGTAAAGATGCTAAATTAGATATTGAAGAAGATTCCTATGTTGAAGGCTTTAAACCATTTTTAATGGATGTTTGTTACGAGTGGTGTCGAGGTGCTACATTTATCAAATATGCCAAATGACTGATATATTTGAAGGTAAATACTAAATAGCATTATTACCATTTATTTATAATATGACCATGAACATTAAAGAAAGGATGACAAAATGTGCATTTAATAGTCCAGAATTATCGCATCTGCCAAAATGTGTGTCGGTAGTGGTGATGTTGGTTTTTTACATGTATAGCATAGGAAATTTATTAATTTTTATTAATCTAATCTAAATGGTAAAACATATAAAGAAAGAAATAAAATTGTTTATAAAAATACTTTCGTATTATATAAGTATACCCATAATATATTAATAATATAATATCAATGCTATCGCGATCCACAAGAATAAAAATATGTAAATGTAATTTAGTTTATTAATTACATAAGAAATATTGATATTATATATAATTGAAAAGTATTTTTTTAAAACAATTATATCTTTGTGTAGAAGTAATATATTTTTAGAAACACATTTATTCAATCGATGACATTTTGGTTTTAAAAAGCGTTTTGTTGTAATTATTCATAAATTTCACCATTTAGATTATAATAATAAAAAACCAATAAATTCTCTATGCTTTTCACACAAAAACTATTTCATTACAGTCTGATGACGCATATTCTGGCATATTTGATAATTCAGGAAGATATTTTTTCACTCCTGCCAGCTGTGTTAGGTGTCCTTCCTCTAATGTTCATGACATTCTTAATAAATTTGGGAATTTCAGGAAGTATAATACGAGCAATGAGACGTTTAGAAGAAATATTGAGACAATTAATCCAAGCATCCAAAAGTATTGGCAACACTGACCTTGAAAATAAATTCAGTGAATCTGTTAAGATTGTTAAAAGAGATATTGTATTTGCAGCCAGTCTTTATTTATAATGACTATTATAAATATTGTCCATTTTTTATGATTTTTGTATATTTCTGAACTATTAACACACTATATTATATTATAGTAAATATATTTCTATATTTTTTTTTTTAAATTCAACATAAATTTTTCTAATCCCAACACATCCTTTTTTCTAAATTATTCACTATAATGAATATAACTATTGTTTTGAGTCATAAATAATTGCCAAGATTTCTGTGTACTAATAAGATGCCTTGAAGGCTTGAAACCAGCATCTGTGCCATGATTAATGGGACCATGTGCAATTTATAAAATTGAGGTTCCCTTAAGCCCTCTAAAAAAGTGCAAGGCCCTGTGCGGCCACACTTCCTGCACAACCCATGCGCCGGATCTGCTTAAGACTACCCTCAACAGCTTAGAACTTAAAATGTTCTATTCCAACTCATATATAACTGTAATGTACCTTTAGTACCTTAAACTGTAAGGCTTACAGAAAAAAATGGAAATTTTACAGCTACATGATAAACCATTAGGTGGTTGTGGTAGATCTTCACCCTAATGTTTCAATTGAATTTACTAAAGATGAATTCATCCTTTGAAGAGGGAATACTATATTGTATGGATTACTCAGAGAGTGAATTGTTTTTATAAAAATATTGGTATTATGCTTACAGTAAAGACGTCATTTGACATCCTAGATTTTGTGTTCTATTTTTTTTTATTAGATAGCCAATAAATAGTATCACATACTTCATTATCTTGAACATATTGATAATACCAACATCAATTTCTTATAACTTTGTTAAAGACAGAAACAACTGAAATCTGAAAGACGTCAATAGACGTCTTTACTCTACGGGGTATAATAAGAAAAAATGTCAATTGACATCATTACTCGTCAAAGGGGTTAAAGCGGATTATTCGCTTGGAGTATTAGTCATAGAATAGACTTATAACTTATACTTATTATGAGCATAGGGCTATTTATCAGTCAATAATAATTATTCAATTTTATCTATTAAAAGAAAAATAATATATATTTTAATTTTTTGGCGTGCCATAGACTTGCCATCCCTGCTTTATAGTACTAACAGTAACCATTTTTTTTTTTTTTTAAATACTTAAAATATTTTTCCTTATTTTCCTACTGAGTAGTGGGTTATACTATTGTGAATATTGCTCATTTGCCTTTTTTTTTTTTATAAATTCCTAATCCAAACACAATTTTGTATTGCTTAATATTTTAGATCTAGTTATATTTAATAATTTATAATACTCAATTTTTTAATGTTTTTGGCAAAAAACAAGTGAGCTTAGTTAACTATCTTGTTGCGACCAAGGGGAGCATAAATAAAATAAAAACCAATAGTTTTAATTAACTAATAATATGAAAAAACGTTTGCCATACATGCAGTTCTAAACTTCTAAACATGGTAATCTACAGTTGACACTTCATTTTTATGATCAAATAAATTTTATCAACATTATTATTAAAAATTATAAATAAAAACACAGAAGAAATAACTTGAATTTAATAATAATATTATAATTTATTTATTCTATCTTTATTTGTTCGTTTGTTTTTTTTTATTTATAGTTGAAATATTTTTAACAATTTGTAAAAATATTTTTGAAAACGAAACATAATGTTATATAAATTCACCTTAAATTATAAACCATATAGAACTTTAAAATTTTTAAGTTTAATGTTAATTTTATAACTACTTGGGTTTAAACTATCAATCACAATTTTATTTTATTTTAATAGAAACAAGTTTTAAATTACTTTTACAATTTTATATTTAAAAAAAAAATTATATTAAATAAAAGTACATTGACTTTAAATAATAATGAATAAATACATTTTCATATTAAATACCCCAAAAATAGTTGACACAAATTCAATGAATTAAAATAAGTTGATTTAAATTATAATTCATCATGTTCAGCATCTGTTACGGGTGCTGAAGGCCTCTCGTTGTGTTGTACACAAACAGCTGGCACAACAAAGTCCATAGCGTATTCACAACGATTTGGTTCTGTAGCTGAGAGCAATGCTGGTTCCAAGCCACAATTTAAACGTACCTATTTTTGACATTTAATAACAACACATTATATTTATTTTTAAAATGTTAAGTACTACTATAGTTAAGTTGATTAGTTTGATTAAAATAGGCTTACATGAGTAGATCTTTGAGGACCATTCCAACAGTGTTGTCCTCTATCATATAACATAGTACGGTATTTCGGTTCACCGATCCAACTGTTCCAAGTACCCAATCTTACTTCAGATCCACCATTTTTGGATCGTTGAGTTATCTATAATAATTAATGAAAAATGTATGTTTTTAAATTCTAGTAAGAATTTACGAAAATTTTAATAAAATTCATACTTGATCAAAAAGACATAATTTATACACATATTCGCGGTCAGAAAGTTCATAGCATTCTCCATCTAGAGCTGCAAATTCATCTTCTGGACCAAAATCTTTATTTAGGGATTCTTGTAAATGAGTTACTTCACGTTGTAAATCTCTAAATTTCCTATCAGCTTCTTCAAATGCATTACGTGCTTGTTTGGCTTCTAAAATAAAAATTAAACAATTATTTAAAAATATATACTAAGGTTCACGGTCAAAGGAATGATCGATTTTATGTAAAACCGCTCATTATTCAAAAGACTTACATTGCCACTTAACTAAATTACCTGTAGTATAGGTAAAATCACAAATAAATATTTAGAATTTGCATAATGAACTTGACGTAGGTATAGTTTATTATAATATATGTATGTTTTTTTTATGATATATTCAGTAAGATTTGAATTGTATTATACAAATATTACTAAATTAAAAACCATGACTTTTCAGACAAGACTAATTCATTTACAATATAAACATTATGCACAGTAAAATGTTATTAATTTTGTAATGAGTTGTATCGATAAAAATAAAACATATTTTAATAAACATACTTAGAATTTTCCCAAAAGTTTATAAACTTTTACAAGATGCTTAAGAATATAGTCTAAATATTTTTTAAACACAAATTGTAAAAAAATAATTAATAATTGTTATTAAAATAAATGATGATCAACCATTCAGGAAATATATGGTAAAAACATATGAATGCTCAAGCTCAGTTTAAAATAAAATAATTAATCGCTTTCAGAATTTTATTTTAAGAACATTAATATCCAATAATTTACTTTAAATTTAATTCTAACAAGTTTAGGTAAAAATTGGGCAACTTAAGCCGTAGGTGGCATGTCTGAATATTAGGCTTAGAATATAATTTATCATAGTTAGAGTTTTAAGTAATAATTAATTTTAAATTAATGCAATAAATAATAATACTATTATAGTATTTTAAACAATAACCTTTTAAAATCTTTAATGTTAACACTTGCCTTCAACTATTAATTTTGTTTCTTCATCATACTGTGATTCATCAAGTTCTTCAGACTCTGTATATTTAACTTCATCTTCTACAGATTCACTTTCATCTTCATTTTCATCTTGATCCTCTCCTTCTTCAAGTTGTCTATCATTGTCTACATCATCAGCTGCTGGGTGTTCTGTTTCTTTTGTATCCACATTTTCAGCAAGTATTAATTGTTTTAAACGACTCCAGCCATTTAACATGAAGTCTTCTAAGCTTATCTCTTTTTTGTTTTCCATAAAATACTGAAATCAGTTTATATGATGATAAATAAAAACAAATAAATGTAGATTCGATTTTGATAATTTAGACAAGCCATTTTAATAATATTAAATTACATAAAAAAAAACTTTAAAAAAGAGCAAAAAATAAAAATAATAAACCAGCACCTATTTTTAACAAAATCTTAACCATTGTCGAATGGTTTTTGTAATTATAATTTTTGAAATGAAATAAAAGTACTTACATCTTTTTCATCTTGTGAAACTGTACCATCATTGTTCTGATCAAAAGTAGAGTATACATCTACTTCTTCTTCTTCAATTCTACATATAATATTTAAAATGTAATTATTTTTCAAATATTGTTTAATTTAAATTAAAAATTATACTTGTTATTTCTATTTGTATCAATATGATTAAATATTTCAAAAGCTTCATTTTGGTCTCTTAGTTTTTCTTTTTCAGTTTCTTGTCTTTTTTTTTCATCATTCATTATTTTATATTTTTCTAATGCAGACTTTTCAATTTCTTCAGCTGTTTCTTTAGCGTATAATGAATTATTTTTAGCGAGTTCAGCATCTCTTTGTACTTCAAAAAGTTCAGTGATTCTATTCTATTAAGAAAAAAATTATTAAATTACACATTTTATGTTAACTATGTGGTATTAATTTTAAAAAGACAACATATTAACTCATTTAAAAATTTAACTGTGATTGTTAGAATGCAAAAAAAAAATTAGTTAGATATTGGCAGTAGCGAGGTGTGAGTCATTAAATAGGGGAGAGTGGGAGACATTGAAAATAAAAATAAAACAGGCATAATGAAAATATTATTATTGATACTCTTATTTATACAATACCATACCATAAATCAACAAACCAGAAAATAAAAACCAACCACGACAACGAGTTTGCGGTGGTTGATGATTCGACACTTATATCTGAGTTAATAATAATAGCTTATAAACAAAATATGAATGGCGATTCATACCTCATAGTGCAAAAATATCCCCCCTCGTTTTTCAATTACCCCTACACACCAAATTTGGCAGAATGAGAAAATTCGACATTATCTCATATTTATTTTTTTAATAGATTATTGGATGTTTACTGGATTCAGTACCCTCGCCACGGGTTTATTTTAAGAATACTATAATGACAAACATATTTTGACAAATCTAATCATCATCTACCTATATTGAAAAATTCAAATTTAAAAAAAAAATTTCTTCCATGACGCTTTGCTACTAGATATTAGTTATTTATGTATGATAAATCTTTTTTTTTTATGATATAACTTATTTACTTGTTTTTCCAGTCTGAGTTCCTTTCCTTTAGCAATTAATTGAGCACGGATTTCATGACCAGCCATAAATATTTTTTGTACTCTTTCTGCCTCTTCTCTTGCTGCTCGGCCAAGTTCTTCACATGTGTTATCGCATGTACCTTTCCTTAAATTATTTGCCCATTCATCTGAGCCATCACAACAATCTACATTGAAAAAGTATTTAGTTTAGTAGTTACATTTTTGAAAGGTATATATTAAACTTAAGTATAATTTACAATAATATAATTAAGAATAAACATACCGCAAATTCCATCATTTACTCGAGATGATGGTATGACGAGTGACGTGTGACCAGCATTGGCACAATGGAATGTGCCATTAGGACAAGCTGAGGTACCCGGTTCATCACTAGCATCTGGGCAGTCACAGTAATCATCATTTACAAATGCAAAAGGAATTATATAACTTCCATCAAAACATGAAAAATCCTTGTCGGGTACATAAAGTGAAGCGCCTAAAGAAAATAAATAGCAATTATAAAAACATTTCATTGGATATTTTTCTTACTAGTTAAGACTTAGTCTTAAAAAGTATCAAAATAATAGGATAATATGTAGGTAGCCTTACGTTCGAATGCGATTCCCCTAGGCTTCACTATACTTGTACAATTAATTACTGTGAATATACCACAAAATATGGTAATAATTAAATACAAGTTTTCCATTTCAGTCATATTAAAAGTAAGCAACGACTAATTAATCACAATATAAGTCATAACAAAATACAATTATTAATTCATAAATTAGAAACAACAATTATACTATCTGGCATATTCTGCTGTTGAGTGTTATTCTGTGGTCGGCGTGACGGCGTCGCGTATTCGGGCGTAATCACTAAACACTAATAGTAATCTCTTATCACCGTCGAGTATTGATAAAAATTTATAATTATCAAAATATATTATTATTATCAAACAAAAAAATTTAAATCACGGATAAACATTTTTATCCATGATTTAAATATAATCCTAGTTCGTGATTCGTGCTATAATTATATACCTATTTTTGTATAGTTCGTGACAGTATAAATTGTTCTGTAGTTTGTACGACGAATTAAAATATACGTGTATTTTAACTCGTGGTAAGTGTAGTAAGTTCCATAGGCGGATATATGGTTGAATTTTTTTTTTTTTTTGTGGGGGGGGGTGAAGTGGCAGGGGCTTCGCCACCGCACCCCCTACCAGCACACAAGTATAACATATTACTAATCCAAATATTTTTAAGTTGTAATAAAAAAAACGCTTGCCATGTCAGGGATCGGCATGTAAACTTTCTTGATTTTTAATTTTTAGAAATTTATTAACTGATATCACACCCAAGCGGCATAACAATTTGAATCATAAGCCCCACAAAAAATAATTTTCATTTTCATTTAAGAGATACCGGAACCAGAGAGCGGATTTCGTTGTTTGAGGTCTTGTTAGATTCACATTGGTTAGGAGAAGTGCAGTAAAGATTTTCAAAACTTTATCTTTATTAGTTAATTCACTACAGAACATAAAAAAAATTAAAACAAATTTTATTGGGTGATTTTTGATGTTTTTCAGCTTTACAGCTCTGTAGTGAACTAACGATTGGAGATAAAGTTCTGAAAATCTTCACTGCACTTCTCCTAGCCAATGTGAATCTAATAAGACCCCAAAAAACGAAATCCATTCTCCAGTTTCAGAAATCTACTTCGCTAGATGAAAATCTATCGAAAAATAACTCTTTTTTTTATCTGTGAAAAATTAAATAATTTAAAAAAAAAAATTTAGTTCTACATTTAGTATTTACTTGATAATCCCTCTTTAATGAGTTATCAACCAACTTTCTAGCTATCATAGTTTAGGAGAAAAATTAAAAATAGATATTTTGGGACTGTTCACGCCGACATTTTTATGAATTCATGTGGTTAATACCGCTTGAGTGTGATATCAAATCCCTCTCATTAATATTTTATATTATAACTAGCTAAATTACCCACCTACTTATCATTACTAAGTTATATATTTATTATTTTCCTATATTTAACACAAATTCTTGAAGTTTTCAGTTACCATACTTACTTGATTAAAAATCAAGAAATTAAAAATACTAAATATCGTATATTAAACAATAATTAATATTATTTTTTTATTTTAATACCAAATAACTATCTATCTATTTTTATTAAGATATCATTCAAAATATCATTGCTAATAAAATTTTTGGTCAAATCTTTTTCAATATATAGTAAAGAAAGATCGGTGAACCTATTCTGAAGCATCGATGTCTATAGCCAAGTTTTTATTTTTCGCATTTCACTGAAACTTCTTTCGCAAGTAGCTGAATTGATTGGTATCGTTAATGCTATTGTAAATAGTTTTTGAAAATTATGGAATATTGTTTTATTTTCTGACAAAACTCTTATAACATCTGTTATATTAATATTCACATCAGAACCGATATTTTGAACTACAACCTTTTTTACCACTGTCATTTCTGAATATTAAGACATTCTTTGGACACATTTATTAAAGACTAATAAAAATATAAAATAATATATTAATAATTATATTGTCATTTAAGAATCAATATTGTCATATAATTTAGGTATTTACATAATAATGGTTAATGAAATGAAGACTATCATTAAAATTCAGATTGAAAAAATGATCTATGGATGAAGCCATCTTAAGACTTTCTGGTGAAAATACTATTTTACAATTTTCAAAAAAATCAACAGATTATTATCAAAACGAAAAACAAGCATAATGCGTATGATGACTATAATGGTCGTATTGAAAAGTGGCCTAGAAATATAGGTTTGTCAGGTAAGAATTTTGGAGCTACTCCGTCCTATCTTACATTTTTATCAGATCGCAAAATATAATATTGCGCACAAGCTATAAAGTGTCCTTATGAATATTTTATAACTATTATAAACAAGGTATTTTAAACTAGTTACCTATATATTATACTATGCTTAGGTATTAAATCTGGTGTATTTATTCGATGTACCTTAATTGTTATAGATTATAGTTACCTATATAAAATACATATAATTAATAATAATTGTCGATTAACGACCAAAAAATACATAGCCGTTTCAAAAATATATGTAAAATATGAAAAAATATATTCACCATTAAGCCAAAAAGAAACAGCCAAGTGAATGGAGATACAGGACCACCAGGGGGTCAGAAAGTAATAATAAAAATAAAGTATGATAAATTACATGCAACCGAGGCAAGTTGTGGGTTATAGTGAATCTACTAGTGTGTTGGAAACAGGCTTTGGAGCAATAGAAAACACTTCAATTCATCACGCTGACAGTGTAGTCGCCGGCATAAGCCCTTGTCAGCCAGGAGTTTTTAAACCGTCAACTCTTTTCGCCAAGACAGCCTAATATCTTAACCGTTGAATTAATGGTTTCCGTGGCGGTGAAAAACAGAAGAAAAAACGATACTTACATTTTATTATGAACCAAGCAAGCAATTCAAACAAATAATTATGCGGTCAACCTGATTGTTGTTTTTTTCCGTTCACTTGTGAAATGTCTAAAGAAGAGCTAAAACGATAAGATGATTCATGAATTATATGTAACTACTTTGAACTTATTTACTTATCTATTTACCATAATCCCCGTAACTTATAAGGTTTGTTTTTGACTAGTTATCGACATAAAACATTGTCTGTAAAGTGTTATTGTTACCCCTTCATGATAAATAGAATTAATATTTGTTATTATATGGGTTTGATAAAATCTCTCGACCGAGAGGGCTCTCCATCCTATTTTTATTCATAAATTATGCAACCTTATTTTATTTGTCAATCGTACTTATATTGTTTGTATGTATGTAACTGATTTTAATATAAAATAAAACCGAAAGGCATATCGAAGAAAATTATTTTTTGCTATGAACCAGGTTAACTTATATTATAGGTTTCTGTATGTATAGTGAATACATTTTTAATTTCTTTTTAATTTGTCAATAAATATGTAAATAAAGGGTTATCAATTCATCATCATCCATTTGAATAGGTAAGTACCTATTTTGATCCATTTATTTTTAGAATTCATAAAAATATTTTCAATATTATTAAAATATAAATATTATATAGGTACGTATGCCATACAATATAATATAGGTATACCTATACTATATTATAACATAGTAGGTAAATACCTACTGTGATTTTTATTTGTATTATCCATTCTTTGATACAAAAATCATCGGGATTGGTAAGTTGTAATTTAGTCTTTATTGAACATTAGCATTATTTGGACCATATACAAGGTGCATTTGAGGATTATTTAAAAAACAATATTATGGTTATTGTTGGTTGGCAGAAAAATGGATAGTAATTCGCGCCATATTGGTATACATTGGCAGGGGTTGAGGCCTGTACAAAATGCGTATTTAAAAAATAAAATAAATGACACCACTAGCTGGTAGGCACTTAAAATAGAGTAAACAGATAGCTAGGCAATAATTAGTTGGTATATGAACTTATTATATTAGTTGATAATAGTTGATGATATCTCAATATTTTAGTGATTTAACATAATGCTTAGAAATATAATTTTAGATAATATTTTGAGTGTGTTTCTATTGCAGTTTAACTTTCATTGTTCTTCAAGCTGTCGATAACACTTTAAGTGCCCGGCCAATAATGACAAAACTGACCATTCAGACCGGGACATTTTTTTTATAATGTGTGTATCATATAAATGTGGATCATTATCAATACACACGGCACAAATAAACATATAACGTATAGTACCAACTTTTATTTTATTTTGAAATAAAACTTTGGCGTAGAGGATTTTATTGCGTTAAAAAAAGTACATTCGAAGAATGAAAGCAAATATACTTAATTGTATAACATGGAATTTCCATAAATATTAAATTATTTTAGAAATTGTTTTGTAAAAACAAAAAAATATTTAGTTATTCTATTAAAATAATTTATAAGAAACAGAAGAAATTGATTTAAATATCGTAGTTAGATATAAACTTTTGTAATCATATTATTATAAAAGAATAAACTTGGTAATTGGCAAATAGGGAAACTTGGTTTTGAAAAGCGTAAAAATGATTAAAATTTGTGCATACATAATTATAAAAATTGTTTTTATAAATTACACCGAAAGAATTATTTTTTTTTTGGAAAAGATTAATGAATAGGTTAATAATAAAAAATAAACAAAGTGGGAAAGCTCATTATGAGAGCGTGCTAAATAGGTACCCGGTTTCAAACGTATTTTAATACTACGCATTAAACAGTACTATATAAACTACATATCCCATGTACAATATATAGACAGTACATACTTATAACTATGGACAAGAAATAAATTTATAATTATCAACAATCTTAACCACTAACTATGTATTAGTAACTAAACACACTAGGGATATAAGGTGTTCTAAACTGTTTAAAAACCTAAAATTAGGTAGCTAGCTTGTACAATAGACAATATTATAAAGTATAAACTGATCTATCAATATTGTAAAATTTTTGGCCATAATTACAATATATTATATAATATGTATTAGGATTTAGGTGGGTTTTGAGTAATCCGGTAATGTCTTTATCGAATATCGGTTTTCTGAATTTCTTGACTAGTTATTATTTAAGGCTGTATATTGTTCATTAATGTAGCTTCCATAAAATAATCATAATTAATTTAAAATAAAAACAAATTAATTCAGAATAAAATAACATTTAATGAACATCAAATTACGATTAATTAGGTAGGTAACATTAACTTATATGAATAAATATTTGTATGTATGTATATAAAAGAAAAGATTAAAATAAGAAAAACTTAACAAAATTTTATAGTTAACTATACATGTTTCATGATGATAAAATTTATGAAATGGTGTATACAACAAGAATAAAATAAACAATAAATATAATTATTCAACTCTACATATTTAAATTTGTTCACAACACGTTTACTTTACTAATATATTTACAAAAATAAAAATATTTTTTGAAAAAATTAATGTTTGTCTATTATTTTTATAACTTAGTGCCGATTAAAAAAAAATTTCACCATTACTTAAATTTATTATTTCCTTAATAATTATAGGTTATTAGATAATGTACGATCAATACTATTAAAACAGATCATAATATTTGCTTAACTGTGTTATATTTATCAAGAATTGATACGTACATAAATATTTTTATTTATATTTATTATACAATGTTTGAATAACTGTGTAAAGCATAATTATGAGTATAAATGTTCATTTTGCAGGTTAGTACATAATTTTTCTTACACATTTTTAATTATTTATATTGTAATCTTATAAATAAATTAAAATATATTTAAAAACAATGTTAAGATTATATATTTTTATCTATACAATAAAAAAAATCATATAATATATGTATAAGAATTAAAAAGTATTTTTGAAGTATACCTAAACTCAATTTTTGGCGATTTAAATTATTTATTTTACAATTATACACTTATATTATATTATATAATTATTAATTATTATATGCATGCATTTATACCAACCAAAAGTCAGCAGGATATCAGTATATATGAATAAAAATTGTTTCAGGAAAATTATACGTTATATAATAATATTAATCAGGTATGTTTGGGTATATCTATATTATATTTTAGATTTATTTTTCAAAGATCATAAGTTTTTACATCATTGTTTTAAGATGTCAAAATATAGAGTAGATATTTACCAATATGTTGCATTGTTGTTCTTATTAATTATTTTGAGTTACTGTATAAAAATGATATTTTGTAGGTATATAAGCAATCTAATAATAATAGATAATAATCATTGTTTTTTGTTTTTTTTTTTTTAATATATCCAACGTATTTAAAATGTACTATTGTGTTGTATAAAAAACTTATAACCACTGAAGCCATTCAGTTACTTCAATACTCGAATAAGATATTATGTACAAAGCAATGTATAGAATTCAATATTCAAGTTATAAAATATTCCGTTTTTTCTCACAATGATATTTAGTACTTATTTAATAGACTTACTAGATCTACTATTATTAAATATTTAAACTGGCATTATATGCAATACAATATAATATATAATATATATATTTTATAATGAAGTTGACCTATTGGTTTCAGTTATTTAATTTAATTTATTTTATAATAGAATATTTGGCGGTTGAAGATCATTGAAAGTATTGTATGTAAAAAGTCACAAATAGAATATAACCAATATTCAATACTAATTTTATTATACTATTTGATAAATTGACATTATAAATCTCTAATTATGGACATTTTATTCAAATATAAAATCTATTAGTTCGTCGTAAAATGTAATGTTTAAAACAGTTTTAATATAACTTTTATTCACTTTGGTTGTATAAAACCACGTTAATTATTATTAATAATTCACTATTAATTTTATTTTTCTCAAATGCTTAGTGAAAAAAAAAAATCATTTCAAATGTATTATTTCCGTAGTAGAGTTCAGTATCAAAAATGAATTTAGGTACTCGTGTGTTATGTGGCCCCGTCTTTAGCCGCCAACTTAATTTAATTATATTTTAATATTATTCACCTACAAGGCTACAACTATACTATTAAAAATTATGATTTGAAAATTAATTATATTTACAATAACAAGGAAAATGTAATGAAAAAAAAAACAGTCCTTATAAACAAAATGAATATGGTTCCGCACGGTATAAATGTACTTATAGCCAAACATAACCAAGACGAGTTTTTTTGGGGGATTTTGTTTCAAAAACCTATTTTGACTATATTTTCATTAAATTATAAGATACGATCGAAATACGGATTTCGTTTATGATGATATTTTGACTTCAGGCCAATAATACATTAATACTCAATGGTACTTAGAGCACCATTGCACCAATTAGTTAAAGTAATTATCTCTGATGGAAGACAAAATATTGTTTAAAGTGTAGAATTATTTTGATCTTTATAAAGAAGTTTCTGTATAAAACAGAATAAATAGAATAACATTAAGTTTTATATTTTTAAAAATTACACTAAAAATAAATATTGGAAACAACACATCATGCCTATAGTTTTGGGTATTTTTGTTTACATGTATAAACATTTAAATACTTATATAGATTTATAATATAAACAACGGTTTGAGTACACAGTTATTGCATGGCTGAAAATATAATATAGGTATGATTATATATTATTATGTAGCAATACATATAATTGTACAACTTAAAAGTTTTAATTTTTGTTTTTAGTATTTTACAATTTATAATTTATTTATAATATTATATTACAATATGTAAATCACGTGCTAATAAATAACACCAAGCCGACGCTGAGGAATGATAGTGAAGATTTCAAACTGAGCTTCGAACCTTTTTGCATAGCCGCTGGATGCTCTCCTGTAATAAAACAAATAGTTAAATTATTTAATAAACTATGTACAAAAGACTATTTCATCTAAATTCTAAAAAGTATAAAATAAGACTGTACATAATACAATATTAAAGTTCACTCTAACGCATGGTCGACGGTCGTTCTTGGTAGAGCATGAACAACCACAAGTAAAGTGTCACAGAGAGAACACTGCAGAATACCATTGAAAATAAAATATGGAAAAGAATATGTGGTTCGGTACTTGATGAGAATTACAGAAGAGAATGATAATGACACCTGTCAATTAAATCAGCTATCTATTAAATCAATTAAATTCAAGTATATCAGGGAATACAATGGCAGAGGGAATGCAGCAATTAGACTAGTTATGGACTGGAAGATAGAATGAAAAATACCAAGTCACCATCAAAAGAGGTGAATGCATAGAAAAAGATCTAAAATTAGTGCAGTATTGGAAGGATATATAACAGTTGCTAGAGAGAGACTGAGAGAAATGAAGTGAATTACTAATGGTTGGAGAAAACTCTTAGTTCAAGGCGGAAGAAGGAGGATTAAATAATCCATAAGTTAATTATGTTTAATGTTTGTATTGACCTACTGGGTTTTTTTAAATTGTATAATATATGTCAACAAGTTTCGAATAATTTTACTTTATATTATCGTTGAACATTTATTAATTATAGTATCTAATGTGAAATTAAATCATATTTTAACAAAAGGTATATAAAAAATCGCTTGATAGTTCTTTGAATCTAAAAGCGTATATTGAAAATTATTTGCTAAAGAAAGACAATATTATAAAAGGCATTACAATGTAAGAAAAAGTTTTATTCATAATTAGTATTATTATTGTGCATTTTAAAATTGAAACTCTATTGTTTGTATTAATTGATATAATAAAACTAATTTATTCTAATTTTGTAATTATATTAAAGCAATCAAAAGATTTTGGTTGAATTTGAATAATATTGTCATAAATAATTATAATATAATATTATTATGTAACATTTTGTGGTAGGTATTTTAAAATGCAAATAATCATAATGTCATATTATATTCATAAAGATGACTCACATATTAATACTTATTATATAATAGTAAATATTGTGTGATACTATTAACTAAAATTTATCAATAAGTTATTCGACATTTTGTTTCAAGTGATAAAATATATCGGCGTTTATGAGGGAAATGGATTAAAAACTCAACATTTTTAGTTATTAACACTTTTTATGTTGTTATATGTCGAAAATAAAATATCTAAACTCAATATTTTTTTTTTAGATTATATATTATATTTTTCATTTTGGTTAAAATGATGTATGACTATAAACATTAATATTTGCATAATACCTCAGTTTTCATTTTTAATCAATTTAAACTGTAGCTTATAAATTTGGTAATTATAATCAGACACAGTAACCATGAAATGCCCAACTTGTATCGTAAATAATAAATATCATTTGAAAATAACATTTTTTTCTTTTTTATCTCCAGTGGTTTCACGATTACACATACGGGGAAAAAAATAATAACCATTCATAATTATTAGAATACATTATTTATTTATTTATTTTTTTTTTTTGGGGGGGGGGTTGTATAAAACTAACAATATAGAAATTGGATTACCTTCTTATAAAGTAATTTATTTTTATTACAATTCATTCGACGACGAAATGGAGTTTCTAATAATCTAACAACCAAGTCTATAGCTGGACTAATAATAATAATGGACTCATTATGAAAACTTCACTGTGGCGTATAACTTAAACAATCGTTGCATCGTTGAGTTATTTTAAATCCATGAAATTTTCGTTTTTTGCTTTTAAACAGCAGTAGTAGCTTGTGTTCATATAGATTGTTAATTTTCAGATTATTGTCGTCCCATATTTAATTCGATACCGAAAATAAAGCGTGGAATACCGTTCTCCTATACACCAATGTACCGAAATTGCCTAAGCAACGCGCCAGCAATGGATATAAATAATATATTATTATTAAAAAATATCGAGATCAATAATTTACATTACCAATACCTATTACTTGATGAACAATCTTAATCTAAAATTCAGATTCATGTGTGCATTTGTAGACTCATTGTATTATTGTTTAACTCATGTAGAATTATTGCATTTGGACAGTTATTATACATTTATGCGGACATTTTATTCGTTTTAACAATATTTTGTATACTACGATACTATGTTTACGACGTAAATTTAAAATAAAAACCCCGGAACTCAAGTACGTCATAAGCCTTCATAATATAAAATTAAGTTGGAATGTTGTGTATGGATATAATCTGAAATATACAATTATATTATATCACCGTATACGTTTTTTTTTTTTATCGAACTTAAGCCCAGTGACTGGTCATTAGTTGTTGTAGGGGTTATGAACTGTGGTTGGTAAGGTTTGTATAGTAAGGTGTTGTTACAGTTGTTACGGTAGGTAAGCAACACATGTATGTGTGGCAAGGTTTTTACTACTAAATATCCAGGTGGTCACCCATCCGGGAACTAGCAGCAGGGTGAAGTGGCGTTCGCCCCCCCCCTTTGGGTTTTTTTTAACGTTATTTTTTATTATAATATTTGGTTAAACAAAAAGACAATTTAATTTTTGAAAATTTGCCCTCCACCCTCTTGGGTGACAACTGGATCTGTTACTGACGGTTACGTTGGTATTTGACTTATTTTATTTATACACATCATACTATAGTTTTAAGTTTTTGTATTTTTAGTGGGTTATCTATTTTAAGACTCACAGTTTTAAATAAATTATTTAATAAACAACTTTTTGTGGTTAAATATTTTATAGACATTTAACTGTAAATAATTAATATACAATTTAAAAACGAGATTATATAGTTTAAGGTTTATATAATTATATGTATGACATTTCAAAAGCAATTTTGAAGAAGTTCCTTATTAGGTATAGTATAATATAGTTATTTATTATAATTGACTGATATAGTTTTTACGTTAAAATTGTTCGTGTATTGTTATCGCCATATCTTTGTGAAGTTATTGAACTGTTGAATGTTGATTAAATTACAATAATTACCATTAAGGACATGTACAACGACGGTGTGAGGATTTGCATTGCTTGGGTGACACGTGTACTTTCCCGAATCCGTGCTGGTCGCTCTTTGTACGAGCAAATAACTGGTGGTTACTTCGCCTTTCTCCGTGATCACACTCACCCCGCCTCGAGCTGAGTCGTAATTTATTTCCTGAAATTAAGCCAAGGATTAATGGAAGACAATCACGATAAGCTCACCGCGATAGTGTGCATATTATATGGTACGCATAACACATCACAATATACTTTAATATGGATTTATTATTATTTATTATACTGAATATAGAGTGTATTTTAAACGAACTACTTAAACATTGAATATTAAATAAGTTGACATGAAAACAATTTTCTCGAGGTACGAACATAGTCTTGGAAATGGTACATTCCCGCCGATACTTGGTAAGTATATATTGTATTTAAATATTTTCTAACCAATATCTGTCAAGAAGATATTTAGTACTTATTAATTCTAAACGAGTACTGCCTACAACAACTACTTAGGTATATAATTATTCACATACTGTACACACCGGGTTGTATTTATAATCCGTAAATAATATCATTTGATTGTTTTATGTGACTTGATTTCATTCAATATGTACGTACAACGACGTACGGGGTATATTATTATATACATACATATTATATAACATGTTCGTATAAAATATATACAAGCATAGTAATAATATGTACTTATATAAATATACATTATAACGTATAGCGATGAAATGAGAAAGTTCACCGCGTAACAGTGGAGAATATTTTGTAAATAAACATAACATTTAACAATACGTATCGTGAGGCTTTATATAACATAGAGATGATAATATCTCCGCTGCAGTGAGTATAATATTATTAAGCGCGTCCCGAGTGCCATCCGCCCCGGGGGCATGGAAATAGATACGGTCGTATATAACATTATTATAATGTAAGTATAATATTATTATACAGTTGAAGTTTAAAAATAACTATTTCGAAGTATATAACAGCTGAAATAACTGTTCCGTTATCGCGCAGACACGCGCGTTTTCGAATATTATACGCCGAACCGCGTAATCGTTTCGCCGCCGCCGCCGTCGCCAATACAGGCGTTAAATAGGGCGGCGGTGCCACTGCAGTGTACACACACCGCGGTATACGGTATGTGGTATACACCGCGTGCAGTACCACAGTACCTCATAGCGTATTTAATACGCGTGTACACACGTATAACGTATAATATTCGTACAATATAATCGTACGAGCAGGTTAGGGGCGGGAGAGGGACAACGTGTACGTGATACTACGAGTGTGGTACTGCACGCTGGGGGAAAGTACGCCGTATAATAATATATATATAAACCGAAATAGGTGTACGTGTTTTACACGGAAATATATATACACACACCTATGTGTAACACGCGCGCGTGTATCCTGTACGTGCGTACACCTAATATCCACTTAATACGTTTACGATTATTTTGGCGCACGCGCGTGTGTGTATTAGTCGGATACACTACATAATATAGTGTCGTCGTCGTCGTCGTCGTTCTCAGTCGTCGCCACTCTGCGTCCGACGAGCGGCGGCGGCGGGTCGGGCAGACGAGGAGACGGTCGCGCGCGATATCTAACGCGCGTGTGTACGACGGTCGTTAAACTCGGCAGAGGCAGCGGCGGCGGGCCATCACGGATGATTAGTCTCCGGACGTTGGGGATATAAAACGTACCCACACACCGCGCCAACGCACAAGCATACAGTGTGCGGGTATTACACGTGATATTGGTTAACGTCGTCTCGAGGCGGTTAAGAGAGAGGTATATTATACAGCAGTGGGTGTATAATGTATATTATAATATATATATAAAAAGAAAAAGGTATTTGACGATAAACCCATATTTCGTGCCCCGATATAATATAGTATCTGAAGAGCCCGTGGACCGTCCCCGCCACGATATTGCACCTAAATATAGTACATATATTAATATCATATATATATATAGGCGAGTACCTATTATATATTGTATATGAACCTATAATACTGTTTTTATATACCCGTCTCCGTTTCCGTTCGTATATAAATGCACAGTTTATATATATTAAACGCGTTCATATAATATACTTTAGCCTCGCAATAGTACCGACCGAGTGTAATAATATTATAATATAAATAATATCGACGCCGCCGTGGTAGTATCAGTGCGACGGGCTGGAGATTGATGATGGTTTGACGGAATAACTATGATGGGATGAGTTTGGTGGTAGAAGTTGATGAGATGGTCGTGAATATATATTATTATTATTATTATTATTATATAGTTTTGGCAGATCTCCGAGAGTGGCAATGCAAAATCACACAAAGCGGTGTCGGTTGTATTGGTGACGGTGGTCGTCATCGTTGAGCTTTCCCGTGCCTGGTCTGCGTGACTACGTAACCCCCACCCACCCACTATAACCCCCCAAAACTGAACTACCGTGGTGAGAATAATAAAAGCGAGTTGCGTCGGTGATGACATTAAGGGTAGGAAATGAAATATAAAAAATAAACAAGCCGGGTCGTAGTCGGTTGGAGGAGGAGAGATGGAAAAAAGCATTAATATAATAATAATGATTAAAAAAATATTTATAATGTCACTTTGGTCGCTGAGGAATTTATCGAGAAGTCTTTCGCGTATTATTCTATCGCTGCGGTGCGAGTTCAGAAGATGCGTTAATTTACGTACGCTTTTGTAAAGTAAATATTTACTCATTTTTTCTGTATGTATTTGTATACATTAAATACTAATAATATGGTTTTCGAAACAAAAATTCACCACCAGCTCGGCCCTATAGGGTGCTTTTTGACTTTGTGTGCTTCTAATTAGGTTTTATTGTCTACGTACTATGAACCACCGAACTCAATTTTACGATTATTAAGTTTTTCAATATTATTATTGAACATTTGATTCGTTCCGCTATACTGTGTCATTAATGTTTTCAGTGCATTCAAATCAATAGATACATTTGCATACGCCCATGTACGTATTTGTATTTTATTTATTACTTGTAAACAGATATTATTATTCAAGCGATCGGTATGTATCGTATTTTTAATTTTTCCTACTTGCTGCTGCTCTAAAATAAAACTCAACAAGATAAATTACATTTTTAAATGTTATTTTTATCATTTATTTGTATTACTCTTACGGTAACAAACAAAACGTATAATATATAGCCAGATAGATACAAATTAAAAAAATACCAGCGTATTGCACTATGGTGTAGCCATTATTTCCATTTCAGTAGCATGTCGACGTTTGATTTCAGTAATTCAACCGGACAGTATCTATGGTTTTAAAAAAAAAATTATCGGAGATTTTTTCCCCTACATTATACCCCTTTGAAAATGGTCGTATTTATAATTAAATTATATGATTAAAGTTGATCATTTATAATTATAATTAATCAAACATGAAATGAGAAAATAGTGGTGCTATGAAAAATGAATGAATCATTTTATTTGACGATCAATAAATAATACATTTTAAAAGTTGTTAAAAATGCATAACGCGGACACTTTTTACTATTATATACATAAAGTATATATTTAATATAAACAAGTCTGAAGTCATGACCAGACCATGTTATTAAGCTTAAATATTATTTGGTAAATCTAAGTATCTAATACATTCCAAATAGGAGAGAATCGTGGGTTATTACCTATCGAAAATAATTTTTATTCGTCATTTTGACATAATTATATTATAAACATTTTTAATTTACTTTTTAACATAGCTTATGATAATTATGTGATACAATTATAATTTATTATCATATTATCATATTTGATTATTTTGATAATTTCAAATTTTTAGGTCATCGAGGTCCTAAATTAATTTTTAAATATTATAATATTATAGCACGAATTAATATTTGGCTGTTATTTAACCAGTGAATTAAAAAACTTTGATTATTTTGACTATAATATTGAAAATACTATATTTTAAATCATTTTTAATTGCCTTGTTATTTAATTTTTAATTTTTACATTTTAATAATTAATATTTTATATATTTACTACTTAGGTATATATATGCTTTATGTATATAATAGTACAAAGTGTCCGCGTTCTGCAATGTACTTTTTTACCCAACCGTACAAAGAGTCCGCGTTTTGCACTTTTAATGCTTGACTGTACAAAGTGACCTACACCCTAGTAACTACATAGTACTTACTATCCAGTCTTGTAGATTTTTTTTTGAATTATATTCATTTTATGTATTTATTTCCATTAATATGTTCTATTATTATTTTTTATTGTAACATTTTAAAACTATCATTAATTTAAAAATATGTTCATCAACATTCACACTGTCCAGTGTCAAAACGAGTCATGACTATTAGATATATTGTTTTAAATTTAAGAGAACGCTATACTTTTAATACCAACGTGTGTAGTCTCCATTCCACGATTTATATATTATACGAACAACATACCATATTTTGTTGAATAAAACCAATATAGTGTTGTTAGCTTTAATTTTAGATAGGATTTAATGGTAAGATCATGATGTTTTTATATTGATTTTTTAACGGTATTTTAATTCTTAAGTTATTAGCATTTCTAAATTATAATATCTTACATCCATTCTCATAATATAGGTACTTAAAAACTGAAATAGCATAAACCCATCAAACAAACTCAAGTTGCTTTAAATTTAATATGGGTAATGTCAAATTAGGTAGTTTAAGAACTATGTTCTACCTATTTATTTAATAAATAATGAAAATATTTAATGACAGTTAGTGCATATACAACTTAATTTAATATTTTGAAATATTTATGAGTATATAGGTTCTGTAAATAAAAATGTATAAATATGTAAAATTACAAGCAAATGTTTCAATTTTAATTCTGAGCAAAGCAATGAATTTATTGATTTTACAATGATGTGTGTTTTTTTTTATTTTTGTCTGTCATCACCTTTTAGGACAGTAAAAGTGCTTGGATTTTCTTCAATAGAATTTTTTTTGATAGGAAAGTGAATCTAGTTGGTACTTTGGGGGGTCAAAAGTAAAAATTTTCCAGTATTTTTCAAAAGCGACGTGAAAAACAAAAGAAAAATTAAGGAAAAACGGGAATTTTTACGCAAAATCTGTTTTCGAGAAAATTGATTTTGGTTTTTGGTGCAACTCTTAAACAAATAAAATAACATTAAAAGTACATTCAATTTTGACTGAATGTTTATATTAGCATTTTCTATACACCATAACATTTTCCAAATATTTTGATTTATTTGAGCTGTTTACGGACATTTTCAGTTTCCATTTTTTTTTTAGTTTTCTTCTCTATGAATATCAATAAAATTTTATTTTTAAGTTTTCGCTCAACATCGTTTTTCTTATACAATGCTATTATATCATTGAATTCAAATTTAACACCACCCATTACAGTGACCCACTTGTAACCTACTGTACAGCAGAGTGACATCCACTTACCTACTTTTTTTTAGTATCTAATACCTAAATGTACTTACTGTTTGCAGAATACCAATTTGAATATTAATGGAGTATGAATTATCATAGATTCAAAACTAAAATAGTTAGCATTTTTGAGAATACATAACAAACTATAAATAAAAAAGGTGGGTAAGTGGATGTCGCTCTGCTGTACAGTGGGTTACAAGTGGGTCACTGTAATGGATGGTGTTAAATTTGAATCAAAAAATGTATCATTTAAATTTTATGATCATTCAAAATTAATTAACTATACACAATCTGTATATATAAATATATTAAAATAGAAGTTTCTTAAGAAAATGAATTATTCATAGATAATGAAATTATAATAAAATGTAAACGAAAAAAAAAATTAATAACTGTTTAAAAAAATAAATTAAACACATATTTCTTACGTAATTAATGTAAACATTTTGGATGTGAATCAGGTGAAACAGACGCAGTAAATCGACTTAAATCTCTTAGGCAGAGACGTGAAATAAAGTTACATCAGTAAGCCGATCACTATTTTTTGGGTTTGATATGGGTGTTATATATATTTTATTTTTTTACAACATTAAAAATAAATCTAAAAATTGCAAACGGGCTGAATAAAAAAGATTAGTAAGTCACCTAGTTGGGCCATCCCAGAATATAATATGGTGCACAAACAGCTAGGAAAAAATATTTTAATTCAAAAATTAAAATTAAATTTTGTAACCTGTGAAAATATTTTATCGAAGAGTTTTAAAAATCTGAAATAGTAAATTTTGTAATATAATATATTTGATATAGTTAATGTATCAATACAAATGATCTTAAAAAAATAAATCGAAATAAAGCATAAAATTCGTTTTGTGTTATTTATTATTTCAATACAAGATTTCAGCAATACAAATTTTATTCAAATTATTCTATTATGTTTAGAAAATACTTATTTATTATTGAGTAGGTACTTTATATTTTCCATTATACAATATGGTTATTTAATGTAGAATATATTAATAGCGAAGAACGATGTTTTGGACTACTGTTATAGATATGAAACGGGTTTATATGTAAATCTGCATACATTTATCAGAATGGGCTATTGAAATCTGATAAAAAATGTGCACAATTCAAATAACTTTTATTAAAATAACACTAACCTTATTTTACATATTTTGTTTCATGATATCATTAATATTTAAAATTGTATTTAATAATTTTTCCAATTTTAATGTAGGTAACTATATTTGTAATTTTATAATGCATACTTTGTGTTTTTAGATTATATTTTCAATAAAATTACACCAAACGTTTTCAGAATAAAAAAAAGTGGGTAAATGGATGCTACTCTGCTGTACAGTAGGTTACAAGTGGGTCACTATATAATGGATGTTATTAAATTTGAATTCAATGATATAATATCATTGTATACAAAAAACGATTCTGAACGGTGACAGTTTATCAGTGTGGATATTTTATATTATATTTATACTGTTATTACTTATTATTAATACGGTAGCCGGTAAGTTGAATTAATATTATAAAATTACTACAAAATAACTAAAATCGTTATTCTTGGTTATTTAATATGTAATTTTCCTCAAATTTGAACACAAAATAACTATAAAAAAACCGCGTTTTTATATTTTTGTGATTTTTAACCTACTTACGTGAAACCTTGTTGTAAGTTTTCAATAGAAGTATACTATAGTATAGTTATAGAAATTGAACGTTTTATATATTTTTAACTAAAAACCATTTTTAAATTTTAAATTTGATAAATGTTGTTAAAAATCAAACTTTAATTGCTTATAAAAAAAAAAAATGTGCCTATGTATTTTTAATACTTTTAACTGCTATTTAATCAATATATCAGGAGCCTTGTATTAAATGTTCAAGCTTTTTTATCCAACAAATAAGATTTTACTGACATTCATAGGAAAAAAACTAAAAAAATGTCTGTAAACAGTTTAAAACAAATCCGAATATTTTTAAAATTTGATTGTGTATATAAAATGCTAATATAAACATTAAACAACCAGTGAAAATTTCAAGTATTTACGATCATTTGTTTTAGAGTTATATCAAAAACCAATTTAGCGTAAAAATGCCCGGTTTTCCTTATTTTAATTTGATTTTTTTGGCGCTTTTGAACACTTATAGGAATATGGGAATATATGGAATATTTAGACCTACCCAACGCACCAACTAGATTCACTTTCAAACAAGATACTAAGGTTAAAATTGAAGCATTATTTCGACTATTTATCGTGTACACAGACACAAATAAAAAAATTTAAAAAAAAAACACATAATTGTAAACTCAATATATTCATCGCTCCGCTCAGAATCTAAAATATTTTTTGTAATCTCGAGTAACAACTTCCCTGCGTTTAATAAAGTAGACTTTATCTTCAGTCTACAATATTAATAGCGATCAAATTACGAAGGGTTTTACTGTTTAATACTTTAGAAATGTCGATATTCGAATGTAATTTGATTATAAATAACTGCATATTTATAATTTTTATATATTTTTTGCATATTTTAAGCATAATACCTATCATAATTGTTTTACATTTTTTTTTACATATCAATCCGTTTTGCAATTTCAGACATATAGTATATGCTATCCATATATTGGGCAGTGATGACCATGGAGAGAGAGAGAGAGACCGACTAAACTTACCCACCCAAATACTGGAAATAAAAATAATATTCTTTATTTTTCATTATAAAGATACGAACATACGTACTTCTTGTTATTTTATAAAACATTTTTTTTTAATTTGATCTAAAAGTTTTTCTTGTTTTGTTAGCTGTTGAATTTATTTAATATTTTATTTACATGTATACAAATGTATTCCATTTTAAATAATTTTCAGATTACATTTTATATTAACCTCCTCTAGACAATCATTTATAACAATAAATATATTTAATTTTCAAAGCATAACATTTTATTTTTTATTTGCATTATTGTATTAAACTTTTAAGCCAGTCGATAGACAGAATTAGTTCTTTTTTGACAGCAGCAATTCATTTTAAAACCAATTATTTATTATTTTAATAATAATAATTTTAGTAATATATACCTACTATTGTTTCTACCCTCGTTAATTAATATAAGAGGAAATTAGTAGATATTGTTAGTTATTTCCTCTCTCTTCATGTAATTCATATCATTATGCACCAGTAAATTGTTAAGGCCACAAGGAGGCGCGTCTTTACTCAATAATTACTTTTAGATTCGGTGTATAGCAATAATTAATGAATTTGTTTTTAAATGATGTGTGTTTTAAATTATTACATATGTTATTAAACGCTTTTATTATGAATTATAATTATTATAAATATCAAACGTAATTTCAAAGTGACAATAACCAGACAAAGTTAACCGTTAAGGCAAGGTAATAATAATTTCTTAAAAAACTTAATTGTTCAATATTTCAATAAGGTGAATACTGAATATTTTCTAAAAAATATTATTATCTAAAAAATATTTTCAACCTTGTTAGTGTAATAAAATAAACCTTAGTGAAAATTAGATATTACCTATATTTGAATTAAAATATAGTACAGAATAAATTACGAGATTATGTTGGATTATGTAATAGATATCGTATTTTTAATAACATCATGTACCAATAATCAATAAAATATATTTCAGAATATTATAAAGAATACAAATATTTTGTAGAAAAATACAATTTTACTTAGACGTTAAATGTCTAGGATAGATGTTCTTCTTAGAGCACTTCAAGTGATCTAACATTTATGGCTGTGCTAATACCCTAACGTTTAACACAATCGTGAAACGTGATTGGAGTGTAATGGACTGGAATTAGTGTCTATAAATTACTATTTTTCACTGGATCTTTATTTTTACTAGTTGTTGTAAAATTACAAGAATTTACAACATTTAAAGGTATATATTGTATTCTACTAAGTGTATTATATTATATTAAGCGATAACATCATACATTTTTGTTTGGAATTTTTATTTATGGCACTATCCTTCCAACCAACATAAGAATAAATAAATTACAATAATTTAAAATTAAAAAGGTTTTTTTTTTAAAATGTAAACAAATATTTTAGTAGTTAGGAATTGTACTTCTAATTAAAAATAAGAATACGATACTATTATCTTTTATTATAAGATTATATGTTTGTTGGATAATATTTATTTATTTATTTTTCAAGAAGATAATGGGTCCCACTGAACATGTTCGTGTGGGTGCCCATATATTGTTAAAATAGATTAATTTTCTACTATACTTTACGAGGTATGTTATGAAATTAATTTTTGATTACATTTTTTGATTGATAGATTTACAATTTGTTTTACCAAACTATTCTTCCTAAATTCTAATGCTTGAATAATGGCGATCTTATTTAGAAAGATTATTGTTAGTTGATGATTTAACTGTATTTTAATTTTTTTTAAATTAGGTACTACTTATTGTGCTGTTTTGAATTTTGATTCTAATTCTTGAGTATAGAAAATATTACTATATAGTATATAGATTAATATACATGGGAAAAGACTGAAGACTACTATGTTTATTTTATTAATTTATTATTATTTATTAGTTTATATGATACCAATTTCAACTTTATATTTTATACAAAAAAATCTTTAGTAAGAGAAAGAATAATTAACAATTAGAGTTTTGTATTTATCATCATAATTTGTGTCTAGTTGTATTATATTATAATTTGGACTTTATTTAATTAAACCAGATTAGTTATAACTTATAAATTTAACATAAGATATATTTTTATTTATGATTATAATCTGATGAAATATAAATTATTGAGTTAAAAAAGATAACTGTTTTTTAAATCCAAATTTCTCATCATAAAAATTTAATTACAGCTTTAATTAAAAATATAATTGGCCCAATTTAATTTAAAGAATGCGCAAATATACGAACTTTTGAAGGTGTTATACGTATCAGTGTACAACTTTTGTATTTTTGGTTTACATAAATTTAACTTGTTTAGATTAATGTTGATAAAAATTAAATATTGAAAAGATTTAGTCATTCATTAAGATATCGTTAAACTATTTATTTATAAATTTGTAAATAAAAATCTTATTATATTTTCACGTTAAATAGTGTGTTAAAATAAAATTCATGCTCTAACACGATTTATAAATATTTGGATTGTTGTGCATTACATTAAATAACAAGAGTATTTCGTTCGTAAGAACCATTATTTTTTGTTGTAAATAAATTATTGTAAGTGTAATAAATAACTAAAAATAATTTGTACTAGCAATGACATTAGCAAATGAGAGTTGTATTATAGTTGATATAAACCTGTTATGCGTTTAAGAACTTTACCTATATTGAGTATACGAATATGATTTTAAATATTTGAATTTATCAATGGGAAATTCGTTGGTAAATTAGTTTAAAATAACTATAATATTTAGTATATAATAAATGATTATCAAAAAATTACTAAACTTTTTAAAAAATGTCTTTTTTGATTTTGTTTTAATTGTATGATTGTTGAAATTTAATATGCGAAAACTGTAATATATTTATAATAAAATCATTTGAATAGGCAAAAGTATGCACCTGTTTGGTGTGGAATATATATTTTTTTAACAGGTTAACTTTGATCGATATACATTTTTAGTTTTTGTTATGGTAGTTGTATGAGTTGTGTTACAGTTTAAAATATTTTTGACATTCGTACCTAACTATTATTTTCAGTAGAAATTTTTAGATTTTTTTTTTTTTTGGTTGCACATTTATTCTAAAATGTGTTCAAGTTGATGAATATACATCGAAGATAAAAACAGGCCTTTTAAAAATCATAAGCAATTGGAGAGTTATAAATTATTTGCCAAGTAAATAATATAGTGTATCTTTATTACCTTAATAGAAAAATAATATTCCCGAAAAATCCCAAAGAATAGAATATTTTATGACCTTATATTGTTTTTTTCCTCCCCTTTATTCTAGCTCGCATGTGATTGGCTACCCATATGTCATTAACATAAACAAAACAGTCTTTACTATTCCACCTTTTCGGTTCTTACATAATATAATATATTACTTTTTAGTTTTTGATACAATTTGAATAAATTTGATATTATATTATAGAGTTCATTGTTTTCATCATCTAAACCCATAAAATGCATAATATTATTGCTATTTACGTGGCTTTAAAATTCTGATTACATTGTTTATCGTGAAATATATAAATACATTATAATAATAAAGATCTATATGTATCCAAATGCAAAAAAGCCTTAAACAATTTAAACTAGACAACGTTATTATTATTCGGAAAGGTATAAATATAATTTTTTAAATAAACCAAATATTTGATGGTAACAAATAAATAATTTATATTCAATTAAAGAACGAACTAAAAATTAAATAATTTTTATAATTTCTAAAATACTATATTCACGCTAAAACACAATCTTCTTTTCAATTACTTTTTATGAAGGTATCTATTTTATAAACATAATTATAAAGATAAACAGGAATTGCTGATTTGTTATAACTTATGAAAGTTGATACTGACACTGTATGTTTAACTTCACGTAAATCTAACTTTATCATAGTAATATTAATGTATCCATAGTAAATTGTTTATTATTTGTGTGCATGTCTTTGATAATACATATATTACTTTAACGACTATAAAAGAAACTTTTCTTTAATTCTTCTTATCAATGAAAACCATTCAACATTGAGTATCCTATTTTTTTCACTTCCCAATTAATATAAAAATGTATTCCTTTGTTTGTCAATATCCCTTAAATACACACCAGCTTAATCACTTACGAAACGGTTTTAACTTTTGGTTCATAATATCTAATCTGAAATATTTATACATAAGTGCATTTAAAATTCTCAAACCTATTTTCTTGTGAAGTTTATAACTATTTACCTTTACGGTACAGTTTTTTCTTTTAAATTTACTAAACTTTTTCCCATATACCCATCTTATCTGTCATTCTGCATCGACTAATCTTGTTTCAAAACGAAATCGTTATTACCTACTTTATAATATTTTACTTTTCTTTTAGATTCTGAACAGATCGATTTTTTTTCCGTGTATCGTCACCTTTCATGGCAGCTTACATTTTAAACTTTGAGGGAGATTTCTTTTAGAAAATTTGATCTAGTTGGGACTTTATGGGGTTAAAAGCGAAATTATTCGTAGTATTTTTTCAAAATAACTGGGAAAACAAAAAAATAGTTCTTTAAGGAAAACTAGAATTTGACAAAATCGATTTTGTTTTTTTGGTGTAAATCAAAAACGAATTATTGAAGATACTTAATATTTTTTTGAAAAAAATAAACTCTACCTATTATTAATACGTAAATTTAACCATTTACTTTTAACAATATAAATATATCATAAAATACATTTGGAAGTATAGGCTGACGGTCTTCGATCAGAATCTCGTTTTTCGTAGGCATGCAATGATTTTAGATTTTTCATTTACTTCAAATTTTATATATTTAGCACAGTAACTGCTTTTCACTAACTCTACAGCAGAGCGGTTACCTATTTTCCACTTTTTTATTTTTTTTTTCGTGTTTTATTTTTATCAATTTACATTAATACATAACACGATTATATTTTTTATGCTTCATAAAACCTTAATTTATTATACCTTCTGTAATTTTATTCAAACTTACTTTGTCTTTTTAAAATTATTAAATTTTAATTAAATTATCCATTGAAAGTATTTATATCTTTTCTTCACTACGTTGATTATAAGTTGTATTCTATCAATTTGTATTGAATATTCATTTAGAAAATCTTTTAATCTCATTTAATATTTTGTTTTTATTTCGTTTTTAATTTTCATATATAAGTATTTTATCATCAAACTAATCTTTATTTTAAATTTAATTGTATTTACCTTCTTTATAATTATTTTCTTTCGTCGCTTTTTAATTCTCGTTAAATCAAAATTGCTCTTTTTATTTTTAAATATTTATTATGTCTTCTTAATTACAATACTAAAAATGTCATTAAATGTTAGTAATTATAATATTTATGTATTTAAGTAAATTATAATACAAGCATATCAGTCAAATTATAGTTTCAGTGAATATTTTTTATTTTTCACTAACACATTTTTTCTACCTCAATAATAAACAAATTAAAGTGTATGATAAAATTAAAAATAATCCGAGACTAAAAGCCTAAATAAAAAAGTATTTGTGTACATAATTCTATTATTATAATTTAAATTTGCAGATTGTGCTTTCCGCTTTACATTAATTTTGTTTTTATTATTATTTTTATTACTATTATTTTTTTATGCGCTGTTGTCAATTGTATTTTTATTATTACTATAAAAAAGTTTATAAAACTATTATTTTATCTTAAATTATTATTTTATTTTTTAATAATTGAATTAACATCATTATTTGATAAACATAATACATATTATGATTATTGATTGTAATTAATATTGCAATCATTATTTAAAGGTAGTATTAAAAATAGTAGGCCCAGTAAATTGAACCCATCGATTTTAAGCCATAAAACGTATAGTAATAGTAAATTAAATATTGAGCCTATTACTTTTTATGTAGAAATATTTATTTATGTACTAAATTTCTCCAATGATTTCTGAGTAGGTTGTACTAATAGTAGAAATTAAACCACCTGCACATTATAGCATGCATAGACTAAGTATGTGATCATATATTTAGCTTTAAAATTTAAATTGCAATATAATAGCCCTTTGGCCAAATGATAGATACAATCTAGTAGGTACCAATATAAATATTTTAACCACAAAAAAGATTGCCAAAATTCACACTTTATCCCATTCGGTTGACCCAATCTACATCTGCCTTTTATTAGAAACACATGTAGATTATCTGTTACGGTAGGTAATTTATATATTTAGACATTGATAAATGTAGTTTTAAGTAGTAGGTATACTGAATAAATACATAGTTTTGAATAAGTATTGACAAGTTAACACATAACACAACATAAAAATGCTGTGTTTGGTTATTTCTTAAAAAGATAATAGATAACAATGATAATGATGTAGGTTACTATTATTGTTGGATATACAATTTTATTTTATGGTGTAATTTTGTTTTTGCATTTTAAAAACAACATAAACTAATATTACGTAGTATAAGAATAATGTTTAAAGCAAAATGTGTTAAAATACCATTACTATAAACATTAGTCGCATAGTGGTTATAATACTTTATAGTTAATACACTGGAAAAATACGTACCATTTTCTTTTAAATAATTATTTGAATGTATTTTTGTATCACATTTATCTATTAGCATATTCATATAATATCATTATTCATCAAAAATTCATTTTTATGCCTCACGCATGGTGTAGACACGTACTATAAACTTTTCACAAGCACTTTTATGTGGGCTGGCTAAAGCAATATATTGTTAGCAGGCATAATATGTAAGTTTTAATATATAATATGGTAAAATCCCCCGTGAGCCAGTTACGCAATAACCTCAAATGGTCTATTTTACGTGTTAAAATAAAACAAAAACTTACAATAAACTGCAAAGAAAGTTTTTCATCGCTTTAGAATACCGACAACCATGTATATCTGCAGTCAACGATGTAATATGGCGCTAAGGTGAATGGGAAGCTTTACATCTTTATTTACCGCTGAATGTTGAACTATGTATTTTCCCAATACTCGTAGGAATGTGGTAGTATTATTGGTGTAATTTATCACGCATTAAGCACAGACTACACACGAGATCAGGAACAAGTATTTTGGTGTCTATAATATAGTAGTGCTCAATTTTTAAAGATAAAGAGGTAAATACAAAAGAATTGCTTTAGTTTTGTTGTGTGAACATTGTCATTATTTAAAACATCGTTACAACTGGTCATGTAACAATTTTTATATGAGTCATAGGAAATTAAATGAAATTTACATATTGTTATCTGAACGAACTATTCTTAAACAACGTAGGTAATAATACGGTTATGGATTTATTTGAATGACATTTCATTCTCTAAACAAAGCATAATCCGACTCGTGCTTAATTTTTTTCACTTTCATTGTGCAGTGAAATTATAAGCGTTTTTCTATAGCACCGCTAACATCACATAAAAGGTTTTAATTTTTTTTTAATAATATTTCATGAATAATACAAGTGTATATTGTTTTTCGATTTGGTTGTTTTTTTAATTTTTATTGTTTTACTATGAATTCAATCTTTATTAATTTTTAATTAAAGCGAGTATTTAGGTACGAAATGTGATTATAATATTATTAAATGTTACATATTATAATTTAATTTAATATTGATTATACTAATTAATGCATAAAACTGTTAAATCTAAAACCAAGATTTTTAAAACACTATTGATGCGCACTGTACTGGCTAGCTATTTTTCAGCCATCATATTATATTGTGATTCACAGGTACCTATTTTTCGTCAACGCTTACACAAGGATGATTCTTTAAATGGAATTCATATTGTAGTTATGGATATCAGATGTATACTATCGTTTATTTTGAAGAATAAATGTTTTATTGTTATATTATGACCTGGGGTTCTTTGAAAGAAAAATAATAATTTTGAGATCTGAGTGGAATAAGAAAGCTATTAGTAATACAAAAAATTATACTTTATTAAATGAAGTGTATTTTCAATTTTGTTAGATTTTCTAAAATTGTCATTGTAAAGATATAAAATATAAATCCGAGCTTAAAAATATCAATCCTGAAAACAGGAAAACGAACGAGCATAGGTTGCTCCGTCTTACAAATGTACAACAAAGCAAAACTAATTTTGGGCTGTGAGCTTTAATATTATAGTTGATTTATTATCAAACTCAAAGGTCAGAAGAATTTTATAGATAGTTCAATTATAAAGCGAGGTATGATGATTATCTTAAAATTGTAATATTTTATATATAATATATTATATGCATACTATATAATGTATATATGTCCTATATAGTATACTAGAATGATTTTACATTTAAGTGTACAGGCAAATCTACTCTAATACATAGCCTAACAATATAAAATGTGTCCTACTCAACACACATTTACTAAGTTGTACGTTTGTAAGACTGTGACACCCCCCTGGATTTACTCAATAGTCACCATCATGAATTTATCAGAATTAAAAAAAGATTCCACAAATATGTATAAAAACCTATAAAGACCTCTATCTTCAAATATTACACAATTTATCGGGTGAAAAAATGTACACAAATGTTTCTAAAAGTCAAGTGGGAGTCGGTGCTTTGGTTATCTGAAATAATATAAAACTTATATAAAAGCTACATAATATAAGCTCAATTTTCACTACGGAATCATTCGAAATTCTCAAGGTATTCAATTAGTTATGGGCTCTAATATTCCAAAAGCAACAATCTTCTCAGATTATCTTAGTGTTATAAACAATATAATAAATGCGCACAACACTAATGAGATAAACATACAGGTACAAAATTTGCTACAATATGGAAGAGCAAAAGGAAACACTGTTCAGTTATGCTGGATACTGGGTCATTCTGGTATCATCGAAATGAGATGGCTGATAAGACAGCAAAAGATGCAATTACGAACCCCTTAGCAACAGCAGTTCAACTCGTGACCAAACAAGAAGTAATACTCATAATAAAACTTCATTGTACCAATATGTGGCAGGTAAACCAGAATTTTGTTTGCACGAAACTAAACGAAATAAAACAGGATGTTTTCATATAGCCACACATCCCACAGATCTTTCAAGAAAGTTCGAAGTCATCCTAACAAGACTCCGGATCGGGCACACTCAAATCACTCATAGCCATCTAATGAGTAAAAATGATCCCCTAATATGCGGCACCTGTCTTACAATTAAACACATAATGACGGAATGTCGTAAAAGAAAAACTTCAAAACAAACTAAAATACCTATATAAATTGTTCACAAACTTATCTGTGTATCATTAAAAATGAAATGAGTTCTTAATTAAATGTAAATAATGACTGTGTTCCAATGGCCTATGTTGTCGAGGGTAATTTTATATAAACATTTTTAACTCAAAATAATTTGCAAATTTTCATCATTTTTTCGTATTTTGTCAATATTTGAACTTTAAATGCCTATAAAAAAAATTGTGGCCTTGGATTTTTAATTTTTTTTCATCTGGTTTTGAGACAATATATTAGGAGCCTTCTATTAAATTTTCAAGCTTTTTTAACCAACAAATAAAGTTTTTGATATTTATAGAAAAAAAAAAACTAAAAAAAATGGAAACTGAAAATGTCCGTAAACAACTCAAAATATTTGGAAAATGTCATGGTGTATAGAAAATGCTAATATAAACATTCAGTTAAAATTTAATGTACTTTTAATGGTCTTTTATTTGTTTAAGAGTTGCACCAAAAACCAAAATCGATTTCCTCGCAAACAGATTTTACGTAAATATTCCCGTTTTTCCTTAATTTTTCTTTTGTTTTTCACGGCGCTTTTGAAAACTATTTGGAAAATTTTACTTTTGACCCTCAAAGTCCCAACTAATTTACTTTCCTATCAGAAAAGATACTGTTGAAGAAAATCTAAGCATTTTTACTGTCCTAAAAGGTAATGACAGACACAAAAAAAAAAAATTAAAAAAAAACACATATCATTTTAAAATCAATACATTCATCGCTCCGCTCAGAATCTAAAATTCCAAAAATCAGAGAAATTAAGAAACTAATTATTAAGTGAAAAAATTAATACTACAAATGGGTACCAATTTGATAAAATCTTATGAAAACTTCAAAATAATACGGTGATCCTAGGAGGTCAGAAATGAGGTGCCATGATATTATAGCAGTGACGCCCATCATTGTGTTAGTCATATTTAGTTAAAAATAATACATCTATATTATTAAAAATTTGTTTGAAATCTTATAGATTGCTATTCAAACCACAATTTTAATTGGTTTTATTTTTATTTTTTTATTATTTAAAATGTTAATTATTTAGATCTTGGAACAATTTCGCTTTATGAATTATTACTGGTTCTGATATATTATGAATATAATAATTTAGTATTATAATATGGCATCGTTTTTGTTTGCAAAGGAACATTGCTTGCATATTTAATTATGTATCACCACAAGCCTTGCTCACCCGTTTCAGTGGTATTCCGCGTTATCTGGCATGTACTCTATGTTTCTACTCAAACCAATGGTTACCCTGATCAATATACTATTCACATTTAGGAATGGCTTATCCAAAACAAATTTTTTTCAGCCATTCATCATCTACCTGTTTTCTGTAATTAGTGATTGACAAGTATAATGATACGTTATTAACTATTTACGGAACGCTATAAAAAGGTCATATTAAATATTAGGCAGGCCGTTTAGTCTTTAAAACCTTCCAGATTACTAATTCTAGTTGAAATGTACAATATTTGTTTAATGATGATTTAAAATCATTGTCACACCAAATGATGTGATTTTTTTTAGGCTAATCTGCTTTTCAATTAATTTTCTGGCTCGCTGAAAAAGGGAAATTCAAGGCAATTGCAATCCAATGGTTTAAAAAAAAAAAAAAAATAATAATGATAATAAAAAAAAAAAAAAACCAAAAATAAAATAATGAAAATAAATCCAGAGAACGGTTGCAAACCAAACCTCGTTAGAGTTCGTGTCTAAGCCAAAATGAGTGGGGTCCTTTTGTTTTTGTAATCGCATTACTACGTAAACAATAATATGTGAAAAACAATTCACCCGACATAAATATTATGGCGCGAAAAAAATGCATTATTTTTATTTACGAGGATTTGGTTTTTATTTTTATTTGTTACATGTCTAGCAAAAGTTTGGTTCAGGGATATATTTTTCTTTCAACTTAAATAACGCGGGAAAGTACACTAGAGAGTGATATTAAAAACACACAAAAAAGGCAAAAAAATGAAGGTTCATTGTCGTCGTAAAATAGTGTGTTTGGATTTTTATTTAGAAAACTTTCATTATTTATGACCCGATGTGTATGATCTCTTGAATATCTCATTTAATATTAGAAAACTTTAACTACTAAGAAAAGTAAAAAGGTAGAAAAGAAATTCTTAAGGTTATAAATAAAATTATTTTAGATGACTTTTTTCTCGTGACATTAAGGACTGCATCCTGTGTTAACAATTATATTATTGATAATTATTATTCTTACACTTAAATAGGGATCGTGCAAAGTGACATAATTACTTAACGAAGTTCCAGTCAGCAAAAAGTGACTTTTAGACAAAAAAGCCAGACAAAGCTGGAGGAATTTGGTTAGATGGACTTTAATTTTGATAACGGATTATGATTGATTAACAAGTTTACTAGGTTTCCATCGAGGTGATTTTTAATATTCCGATTATTGTTAGTGTCATTATGCGTATTAATGTGTTAATATAAATAAAAAATATCATATTTTTATTCATGGATATTACATCTGCAGAAATATAAAATCGCCTCTATCAAACCTAGTAAATTTGGTAATCAATGAATATCTGTTTTAAAAATTGTAATCCGTCAAACCAAATTCCTTCAGTTTTGACTGGCTTTTTGGTCTAAAAACCACTTTTTTTATCGACTGCAGCCCCCTTTAAGATTTATTTTACGATACAGAATTTAAATATATTTAAAAATATTAAAATAAACGATATTTATGTTTAGATTGGTCAAATTTACATTAGTTTTGACCCTTTAAAGGGATTCTAATATTCTGAATTTTACCCACATTATTTAGTTAAAAATAAATGTACGGTGCAGTCTTAGAACACTAACAATGAAAATGTTTAATAATAATTGTATTGTGTACCCGTCTATAATACTATATAACATCTACGAATGTCTTCTTCTCTCTCAAAAGAGCCTTACTGACGAATAGGTACCATGTCTAAAGTTCTCTAAATGGTATCTTATCGTTAATGAAACTGTTGTGTACGTGGTAAAACTACAGTTATAACTGACAACCTATAATGACTGATTGCAAAACCTTAATTGCTGTTAAAAGGGTATAGGCACCTATACATTATTTTTAAAAATGTGATGGTAATAAACTTATAATTAATACCTAATAGGTTAGTAATATTAGTCTATCCAATGAGAATAATGTTTTAACTACATAATTTATTATATTATATTAAGCTATGTCCATAGTTTTTAGATAAATATTTTTGTAGCACATAGAATCTAGGAAAAGTCGATTGCTTGCTCAGATTGTTTAAATCAAAAATATTTGACGGCCTATTTTAAAAGTAATAATAGGGAGATTACCGAATAAAATATTGTATGATTCCGACGATGGATTAAATATTATGTATTTTAATGTCCGATACCAAAAATTATACCGGCAATCGGTAGACCATGGAATACTTAGTAAAATAAAATTATATCCGAGTCTATATTTTGAGATTAAATATAGGTAGGTAGTTACTATTTTATTTTTTATTTTAGTGGGGAAACAGCTATGAATTAAGTTTACAATAACTTCACTTAAAGTACCAATTATCTATAAATTTCATATAAAATTATGTTCAACCGGTTTATTTAAATTAAAAGATGGATATAGTTATGATAGAATTATAATTTATAATTTCAAATAATAATAGTTCTAAATTTCGAAAAATTTGTATAAACAATTTGCAAATTTACTTAGAAAATATAAGATCTCTTACAAGATATGCAAATGTTTAACTACCTAATTACGTATATTAAATTTCATCCATTTTTAACTTTATAAATCTATTTAGAATAATGCTACAGATTATATGATTTAATGCTTTAATATGTCTGTAGTCTTGTTTAATGTAATAAAAGCTAATGTAAAAATAGATAAATTTTAGGATTTCCTATTAAATACTTTGAGAATATTGAATTTGTATTTAAATAAATTAGGCAAACAGATTTTCAAACAAATATTTAAATAGTGTTAAATACACTTATACACATTGTATAATATCGTCTGAAGGCGATAAAATGTAAATTACTTTAGTTTAATGTAACTATAAAGGTACAAGTTTAACACAAAAACCAAAAATTATGGTAATGAAACATGCGGATATTCCTAATAATCTTGAATTGTTATTCTACTATTTATGTGACACAGCATATAGAAGTTGTTACTATTAGTAATTTTTAATTAAATTATCTACATTAGAATAACTATTAAATATTTACCATCAATATTGAGGAAGTCAATAAGAACAAAAATAATTGTTAAATAATAAATAAGTAAAATTCAAGTGTCACAGTTTTGTTTCGAAAAAGTGAAAAGAAGGACTCTTAAAGAGACACTTATAATATTATATTAGCCTGATTGAGTACGAGTTTTGAACTAAATACTACCAATAATTAATAAGTGTTATCCGCGTAATATTTAATCAAATTTGACATTGTTACGAACCTATTTTCATAGTTCTATTGTATACAGTATTCAATTATAAGCTAATAACAATAATAATAAAATAATTATTAGGTAAGTATCTAATATATATATGTATGTATATGCGATAGTTTTCGTAAAAATTAGTTTAACATATCGTTTGATCAATAATAATATAAATAAACTATAAAATATTCTTGGAGGATAATACACCGTTCCCGCTCACAATCGTTTTTCGTATGCAATGATTTATCGTCGAATTCAAATTTAACATAGTACTCAATACAGTAACTTACTCAATGACGAGACCAGACAGAGATACACTTAAAAGAGAGATATTTTCTTTTTTTATACATCAACAATCTTATTTGGTAAGCATGCAAACAAAAGTGATGATAAAATAAGTGGAGGCAGACATGAGAGACAGACATGATAGAAAGAGTTTAAAGCATTTTATTTCTGTACAAAATAATTTAAAAAATATATGTTAGTTAATAATTCTTATTCAGTGTACCCTAGATGCCACAGACTATCTTAGAAATAATAATAATAAAAAAATATATATATATATAATATATATTATAACGAACTGTAGCAACGTAAAATTAATTATTTTGGTAGTTTGAGATAAATGTAATGTAGCTATGGAAACTGAAGACTTTGTTTATTCAACAATCCATCCCTGGTGCTTGGCTAGTGTAGTAGAACTAGTCAGTTACTGCTCCCTTAGGAATAAGATGCGATATTGACAATCTCTTATTGTTGACGTACCGTATGGCAACCAGAAAGGTTCAAGTTAAATAAGTCAGTGGTAATATTTTAGTGATTGTTTTGATTTAATTTTTAGAAAAAAAAGATATACTTAAATAAACTACAAGTGTTTAGATTTTTAGAAACTAAAAACTTAACTAAATTTTATTTAATATACATTTTAAATGAAATTTAACTTATTATATTAGGTCTGTACATATAGTTGTACATAATTTTTTGTTGTAAATCAATATATTATAATAATATTTTTTTACTAAAGGTTTTAATTTCAAATATAATTTTTTATGTCCATAGTAGGTTATTAAGTCAATATTATAAAATGGTACAAACGTTTTTCATGTTCATTAAAATTGTTTTTTAACTTATTAAGTAATAATTCTGACAGTGATAAAATTACAATATTTAATATCATCAAAAATAAATTCACCATAATTGCAATATTAAAGTCAGCACCCACGTACTATACATCGATTTAAATATATTTTTTGAAATGCACCGTTAAAAACCCATTCATAAAACCGTAAATTAATATTTCTTATGCTATTTAGAGTACCTACCTAATATTTTTTTATTGAAATGTGATTGTTAGAAATATATTTGATGTATTATAACCTATATAGTTATGTCAACAGATCACTTGTATCAACTAAATACAAGTACTACAATTCATGTGTTTAATCATTGTGAATAATTTTTAATCTTGAAAAATAAAATGTATTTTAGTTACCACTTATTATAATAAGGTTTTATATTATAAAGCGCGATATGCTTAACTTTTATTATTGAAGGTTTCAGTTTTTTTTGCAAATATATAAAATAATAGCATTAATTTCTGATCAATTTATGCGCTATAGAAGGGAGTATAATATGCTAATATTTTTAATTTAAGGCCTTCTCATTAAAACGATATAATAATATGGATCCTTGAAAGGTAAACTTTATAAATTAAAATTTGTATTTTGATGTTTTTGTTCTATTTTAACTAATTTGCATTTAACTTATTGAATTCATAAAGTATTGAATATTTAACGCCATATATATGAAACTGTTTTACAATTCTAATTTTTATTTCATATTTTTATCTAGATCACAATAATTAGTCCATTTTGGTGTTACCTTTTTATGAAAACAACTTTTGTATTTGTTTAATAATAAAATATATAAGTTTGAAAAAATATAGTATATTTCTATTTACCAATGTTTTTTACTGACAAAACATTTATATTATTATATTTAAGTTTGAAATATCATATGATTTGTATCCTTAAAATGTAAAACGTTTAAGAAAAAATGTTTGTTTAGACAAATTAAAGTATTTAGTCACATACATTAAATACTTAAATAAAATTATGGTATCTATTATAATATTTTCCCATAATATTTCACTGATAATTTTTATTCAAACACGATAGAGAATCCTCAAAAAAATTATTCAAATATTTCAAAACTTACTTTTGAGTCATGTGTCCAGTAAATCAATGGTGGTGGTTCTGGACTATGCTTTATGATGCACGTTAAGTTCATAGTACTACCCTTATTGATGAACATGTCAGGACCTCCAATGATTGTTGTTATGGGTTCTGAAAAGTATAATTTGTATAAGTAATTTAATAATAAACTAACAGAGATCAAAAGTTACATTTTTTTACCGAGTGTGTATCGCTGAATTTTAATTACAGACAATTACTACCTAGTTTATTGTATAAATTGCTAAATATAATAAAATTATTAGTTTTAGTATAAAATATGATTTAACGACTTGGAATATTGTGATCGAGTATAATTACATGAGAGTACGTAAATACCAAATGTAGATAGCTATTTAACATCGAAGAATCTGGTGCGTATAATGATTAATTGCTTTTTAATCGGGATTTCGGTTAACAATTAGAGAACGTCTTTCGTCTGTAAATACCGATAATAATTAGTGTGATATGTTTAACGATATTTCCTAGTTGTTCTAGTTAGCGTCACTGCTTAGTGTTTACGGATTTCTAGAATTTTGCTTTTCAATATTTTTTTTTTTAATAATTTATTCGTTCTTACATATTTACATAATGAATAACAATAGAAATGATTATCGTATCAATATACCAAATAGTATGTTCCATTTCATTTTTTTTTCCGTTTTTTTGATCAAAGACGCCGAAATACTGAGCTACCTCAAATAGTTGTATTAAAAATTGTGTATCATTCATGGCCACTGTACATATTTTGGTAACGAACCGATTTATTATTATTGAAATGGGTTAAAAAAATATTTCTTTTTACGACTCGGGCCAGTTGTGATTTCAAACAAAACAACATTAATAATAAATCTTCATTTGTGGGTGTAATTCTTCTTAAAAAAAATCGAAATTATATTATGTCGAAACAATCGTCGCAGTCTTTTGTATCCAAATATTTGGCCACAGATGCAAGGGTCCGTGAGCCGTAGCTAGAACTGCGTCCTACTACACGGTATGATCGTCATTATCGTTATCATATTTTTTTTATAAAATATATTATTATTATTTTATTTCATTCTCGTTTTGTATGCAGGTTAGATAAGGTTAGGTCGTGCACGCGGGCTTTTCTTTCGCGCGCACGCACACGTTGGCTGCCGATCCACTCGAAGAAACGGGCTGCGACGAGGACGAAGAAGTGGCAGAAGTCAAGATAATAATATGACGTATAGCCGTCGCGAGGTGGATGAGTGGCGGTGGTGTCATTTGTCACGGGATACACTGACAGTCATTACAAGCACTCAAGGGCCATCTGCTTGATGTCTCTGGCCATGAGCGGCGTTCGCCCGACCTTCGGTATACCGTATATGAAGGGTGCCCGGTGCGTGCACCCACACACACACTCTCACATACATACGAGAGAATGCACCCATGTTGTTTGAATAATATCTTTCGGGTCCTAACTACATCTTAATGGTAAAAAATGTTTTTTGTAACCTTTTATACATCGCTCTCGCATAATGCTGAAATTAAACCTGCCACCACGGCCGGTCACTACGTTAACGATCAACCGTCGTAAAGCTTTACTCGTCCAATTCTCTCCTCTCCCTCCTAAACCGACAAATCCATCAGAGATTTACATAAAAACTAGACCATAAATTTTGTCGCTGGACATAACCGAGTTTTGTTTTGGACACACACACACACACCATTTTACAGCCATGTTGCTAATAAGCTAGATAGAGTCATCAATATTTTTTAAAGCTTACTGAATATAAAAGTCAAATTTTATTTGTGACAAAAAAATTAATATCCAAATCAAACATAATAGTATTCCGAGTTTTTATTACTAAATATTTCCCAATTGATTAAAAAAAAAAACAAATAATTCCATTGTGCTTACATTCGTCGTACTCGAGCATTGTTTTTGTGGTTTTTTGGTAATCATTTTTGATTATTTTGAAGTAATGACTAATGACAGTCATAATTTGTGATTGGGTCAACTATAGTACATGAAATCACGATTACAATATACTTATTGATATAGAAAAATAATAACTTAGGACAATAATAACTTTCATAGATAACACCAGTGCTGATGTGATAATTACTTAAGCTAACATGAGCAATATTATCAAATTATTTGCTGTATAAATTATAATACTAGCACTCTAAATAATATTCCGGCTAAAAAATAGTTTTTCTAATCTACAAATCACCATAAATCTATGGTACTTGTGGGTATAATATACAATATATATTCAATTCTATTTTTAGTTCAGACAGTTGAGTGAACAAAAACAAAGAAACAACAGCAACTTCATCCATTTTTAAATTTGGTGACAAATATGAAACAGCAAGAAATTACAAACTTTCACTTTTCACCAAAAAATCAAAATAGAAACATTTATGAGATAAAATGTTTATGTTGTATTTTATTATTAAATGAGGTTAAGTTAGGTGTTCAAACTACACAACCAAAACAGAAACAAGACATCGTGGTTTTATGGTTATTAGTTTATTTTACTTATGTTTCAAGTTTAAAAATTTAACCATGGGTGTGTGGTGCAGAGTGGGGACATGTCATAAAAAGTTATCTGTGTTTAAAAATCAAATATTATTAGTAAATTGTTTACGTTTGTTCATCGTTTTTTGAACTATTATACTTATGGATTGTTAACTTTCCAGTTCTTATCAAAACGTTTATTGGTATTTATTTCATACCTACTTTGATTCTATTTTAAATTAATTAGTAGCTTGAATTAGTAAGCACGATAATACTAAAACTAATTTAGGTGAATTTTTCAAACTAAAACCTTACAAATTGACAAAATGTCATATTTTGAAGTTGTTCTTGAAGAAATTAAAAATGTTTTTCAACTTGATAAATTAAAACTATGTGATTTATCTTGATATAATAATTATAGGAGTAATGTGGATTCCGGAAAAACCATTCCACTCTCAATGCCTTATCCAATATTCACTCGCATATATGTAACGCAGCTAAATTAAAACAACATACAATCCTCGTAGTGCTTGACTTAACAAAAGCATATGATATGGTCTGGAGGCAAAGAGTAATTCTTATCCTACGAGAATGGAACATTACAGGAAACATGATTACATTCATCTCCAATTTCTTACAAGACAGAACATTTGAAACAAAAATTGGTGAAACACTATCAACCACTCATACAACCGAAAATGGAGTTCCGCAGGGCTCAGTCATCAGCGTCACCTTATTCTTAGTTGCGATAAATAATATATTCGACAACATCCCTCCCCCTATAAAATATACCATCTTTGCGGATGATTGTAACATTTTTTGCAGTGGCGTCAATATAAAAACAACAGTTCAACTCATCGAACAAGTCCTGGAGGAACTCTTCCAATGGTCAGCCACAACAGGTTTCAATTTCTCGCCATCCGAAACCCAAAGTATCATATTCCATAAAAAACGTAATGAAAACGTACACTACATCAATCTAACAACAATACCCTAGCATATACAGAAAAAATAAAAATACTAGGTATGATATTTGACCATAAATTAAATTGGAACCCACACCTTAAAAACTCAAAATTATTGCAAACAATAGCATGACAATTATGAAAATCTTATCTCATTAATTCTGGGGCTCAGAAAAAATAGTTTCATAACTATATACAAAGCAACTATACCAGCAAAACTGGAATACGGCGCAGTTATCTATAATACAGCCAAAAACAAAATTCTTAATATACTGAATCCTATACACAACCAAGGTATCAGACTAGCCACAGGTGCCTTCCGCACAAGCCCAACAACAAGTATTATTTGCAACGCTGGAGAACTTCCACTTAAATTTAGGAGGATCAAAGAGACACTAAAATTCGTAACTAGATTATCTAATAATGATACTCAGCTCCAATCAGGAGACCCCTGAATACACGTGACAGTCCAAACACACCTCAAACTATCGATGAAAAATTTACAAAAATTAAATAGAAATACATTCTAATGTATAAAAATTTATCAGATCTAATGAAGTTAAAACCACTCACGTTTAGAAAAATTATCTTTCCGTCATCATCCCCGTGGATGTGGAATATTAAACTCAATATCAAACTACTTGAATTCAACAAAAAAATTCCCCAACCACAATTATTAGAAACTACTTTTCAGAAATAATTGAAGAAAAATACCCCTACTACAAAAAATCTTCACAGACGCTTCAAAATCCTCCCAAGAACTGGATTTGCCTTTGTAGAAAATCACATAACCTCTATGTTCAAACCTCCTCCTGAAACCAGAATTTTCTCTGCTGAAAGCCAAGCCATCCATAAAGCAATTTCACACGCAACGACATTAGTGTCCGAAGAAATACTCATTATCAGTGATTCTCTCAGTGCACTCCTCGCTCTCGAAAATCCCTACCCAAAAATGAAATTATACAAGCCATTCAAGAAAAATTAACACACTCAAGGAAAAAAATTGAATTCATGTAGGTTCCCTCCCACACTGGTATAATTGGCAACGAACTTGCAGATAAGGCTGCCAACGAAGCAATAGTATCTCTCAGCTCCGAAATAATAAACAAAATAACATTTAAAGACGCACTACAAAAAAATCAACATTCTAACTAAAAGCCACTGGCAAGACACGTGGGAGGCGACTCCAAACACAAACAAACTTAAGGAAATCAAATTATCAATCAACCCATGGAAAACCCCTTCACCCTCATCCAGGCACGAAGAAGTAGTTATCACAAGGTCTCGGATTGGACACACCTGTCTAACACACTCACACCTTACAACCAAAGAAGACTGCCCGACCTGTGAGCTCTGTGACGAAAAACTGACAATCAAACACATCACATTAGAATGCCCAAGTTTAACATCTCCAGACAAATCCTCGGAAACCCATCAACGATGAAACAAGCACTTGGAGAAGAGAACACCAAAAATATATACAATTTCTTCACAAACATAGGCTTAGTAAAATGAATACAAAAAAAAAAAATAAAAATATTGTACATAATTTATCTCCATTCCCCTTCTTATGTCTATCATAATGTCTCCCCATAACTTTAAGAATAACATTGTATAATTATCATAGGCTAATGACCTCAGATGTTGAAGCCTTTTAAACCTAATAAAAAAAATAATATAGGTTAAAGTTCCTATTACTGTATGTAGCACAAAAAGCAAATATGCATAGAACGAATTAAATAAACCAGGGAAGACGCTCTGCTGTATGCCTGTATAGTACATGCCATATCATGAAATAATAGCTATTATATTATAAAATATTATATATTATTTTAATCTAATTAATATTAATTATTAAATACCTTTTAAACCTTTAGAAATTCTATGCAAAGGTGCCATTGATTCTAATTCCATTAATAAAAGTTATCGAACAGGAGTTATCGAAATTGTATTTCTAATTTACTTAGGTATACAAATAACTTATAAGTTAGTGTGAATAAATCACTACTTTGTAACAATATTATTGCTTCTTGTTTAAAAAAAAAAGATTATGGTGGGGGAAGGTGACTGCTCTTTTTACCCCCACCACCTTAGGCTTAATTCCATCTTTATTGAGTTAAATTAAATAATTAAGAAAAAAAGTTAAAAAAGGGTTATCCAGGAGAAAAATATAAGTTTAGATATTGGAGGATTTTGGTGATCTATAAAGTGGAATTTTTCTAATAGTGAATTTAATACAAATAGAGAAGGTATAGGAATTTTAAGCTTGTATAAAAAGTGTGGTTGCTGACGTACCATGGAGATACTTATTAGTTAAAACAATATTTTTACAGATATAGAGTGTATTTATTAACTATTTATCTAACATTGAATGTATGAATTTAATTTATAGAACTACTTTTTTGATGATATTTTATTCTTAACCTTTAATTTATGAGTAAAAATGTAATTTATGGTTTAGAAACTAGATATCATACAAAGTTAGTATGTACCTAATGTTTATTCTGTAAAAAGTTAAAATAAACACTTACAATCGTTTCCACATTTTTAAATGTCTGTGTATGGAATATATTTGAGAACTTACTAATTGTTAAGGATAAATCATGCTCGGAAAATATCATAAATTTATCGGCGTTAATGTTTGCATTCATTTACAGCGGTGAAATGATTAATCGGTATTGTAGAGTTAATTTTTAGAAATTCGTACTCTGAGGCAACATTTTATGCGTCGTCATTCAACGGGGTCCTAGCGCGCACAACAGGGTATAATTTGCATTTGAATTATTGCACTTTAGTGTAACACACACACACACATCTACACGCGAATCCACGCGTAGTGGGTAGGTGTGTATAGTAAAAGATAGCTGATACACAACACGGAATAATTGAAAACGGTACGGACATGCCACATTATATAAACCGTCCCATTTCACCCCTCGTTGTGACTATTTGAGGTGTATAATAATATGAACGAATACGATAAAGTGCCATCACGACAAAAGACGTATATGTATGCAAATGACGTTCACCTCCGTCATCCACTGCCGCTGATGGCGATGGTGAAGCCGTCGGGAGACCGTCATTACAGTGTCGATCCATCGTTGGTAAAAACTTCTCTCGTTCTCTCCTCTCAGTCGCTCTTTTCGTAAAAACTTCTACACCAAAATCGCCATTCATTATTCATACGTGGTCTGCGAACCGTGGCCCTATTGTTTGCTGTTAAAATGACATTGGCGCTATGAGAATTTACAATTTACATCGTTATCGATTTTGTCACCTCTCACAAATGGTACAGCGATAGATAGATGGAAAGAGAGAGAGAGAGAGAGAGAGAGAGAGAGAGAGAGAGAGATATTCTGTTCTTTATAGAAACCACAAGGTTGGCTTTTCCGTAACCATGATAATATTATGGTGGTATACCTACGTATAATGTGTATATTATTATTATTATATGTGTATTACGTGTGCAATCATTATTAAAACAGAATATGTGTATAGTATATTATTATGCTAAGTCTACTATAACGTAGTCTTAATTATTTTGTCATTAAAATAATGGCATGCAATGAAAAAAAATTAAATATGTATTTTATTTTATTACTATAGTCTATAAAGCAAACAATAATAAGGTACAAAAGAACAATTAAACGTAAGTTGATGCTTTTTTTAAAAAAAAAGTTAAAAACGATAAAACTATAATTTTATAGTTTACTCGGTGAATGCGTAAGAATTAAATTACAGTTCATTTGTTAAGAAACATCCACGTAGATTAAAAATTAGTTTAATGATTACCCATTTCGAATAGGTATAGTACATTTTACCCAAATTATTTATAATGTACCTTTTCGTTGTGTTTAAATTGCACGATTTTATGTCCTATTTTATACACGGAACAATTTGTAACAAACTACTTATTTAAAAATATCACCTCCCGTATAATATTTAAGAAACGATTGACCTCATATTTCGTCTAGTTGCATTATCCATATGTAAATCAACTTTAATGGTTGTTTAGTTTTTTAAGTGCAAGAAAATTTCTTTTCCTTGCCTCTAAAACGTGTCAGCAGTTAAGACAGATGTTTTTTAAGGGTTGTAAGCAATGGAAAAAAAAAATAGAAAAACATTCACCGATGGTTTTCCTCCTATTTCGTTTATTCAGGATAAATTATAGTTTCACGATTAAAATTTACTGATTGTAATTCAATACATAGATATTTCATACCAAAAATTACGGTATAGTAATAGATTATAGTATTGTCTAATTGTATACTGCTGGTTCAAAGTAACAGTATATAATTATATTATGACTGTGATATGATACGATTATGATGATACTGACATACTGTACATTGGAGCTAATAATATTATTTCACAGGATCATGATAATTTCTTTTTTTCTTCGAATAATCGCAGCAAATGTTTCACAAATATTCTAATCGACAATTATTATTATTAAACAATATATTATTCGTATTTTAATATATCATCGGTTTTTCATACGTGGTTAAATGCTTGCGGAGATATTATATTTCCGAAAACTCTGCTTTTGTATAATGATTATGCATGCAACTATAATGTTTATGTATTTAGTGACGTGTAATAATTAGTTGGTTGGTTGAATGTTTAGATGAACTGATGATGAAGGATGATGTTAATTATACAATATATATTATCAGTCTAGTTTACACACATTTGAAATACTATATTTGCCAGTATTCATTACGTTACAAATCACAATAATACTTGATAATAATTTAGCAATATTAATGAAAATGTGAAAACATGGATGTACGATGAACATAGTAATTCATTTTGAATTACCTTGAGATACTGAATCTAAATTATTTTAAGACATACATTTTTTTTTTATTTTTATTTGAAAAGCATATTTACAATCTATACAATTTGTACAATAAGTAAATTTGAGACATGGGTAAAATATGATTTGAATGTCTTGTGGGGGGAAAACCGTCCATCAAAGTACCTCCTATCAGACATACATTTAAAAACGAATTTTACGCGCAGGTTTGGGAAAACTGAATAATATTAATTTAAAACAAATCGTTTTAATAATTTTTCCTTAAATTAGTATTTTATTGTTATAATATTCTAGTTCAATGTATTATCACAGGTAATAAATAATTTCTCTGGAGATTAAAAAATGTATTATTAAAAATGTTATTATATCTTCAGTAGTATTATTATCTTTTTATATTATTTTTCTACATTTTTCATTTTATAATAAATTATGATTATCACATTAATTCACTAAATATATTGACAGTAAGCTGGTCTACTAACATAGCAAACAAAATGTACTATAAATTATTATTTTTTTTAATGTAAATATAGACTTACAAATATAGAATCATTTTAAAGGATTACAAAAAATACTAAATTTGTTCAGCACGTACGTATAGAAAATTTGAAATATTCAAATATGGCACGGGCTATACATAATATAATGTGTAAGATACATATTATATTATATTTATATAACATATGTACAATGGTAGATTAACCTTATATAGTTAACGTTAAAATATGTAAACAAATATATATATCGTTACTCTTTGTTTTATTTTAGTTAATCTACCAGATTTTTTTCGAGCACACAATAAATATTGTTTTATGCTAACTAAAAAATTAAATATTACAAATAAACCGAACTATTTATTAAATTATTATTACCTGTATACTTATGTCTGGGTAAATAAGTGTGTTTGTCTCCACACAAGTATGTACCTAGCTATCTTGCTATCTTGCTTATATTTTAAGCCATCTTATTATTATTATGTTTTGAATACACTATTTTAATGTCTTTATACTTTAAGCTTTGACAGAAAATGGTTTCATACAAATTCGTATCTAAATTATTATACTAAGTTTGACTGTTGATATCTCTATTTGGCCATGCACAACTCTTGGTTTCGAATCCAGTTAGATATCCAGATTATAAAGTTTAAAAATAAGCCAAATCCAATATTGATCTCCTAAAGGTTCGATTACAAATTTAAAATAAATATTAAAGTAAACCCGTGATTACAATTAAAATTAAGTACCACATTACGCAGAGGTGGTCTGAAACTATTACATATATATTTTAGTGGTGAAACACACATAGACATCCATGCAGTAAATAACGACTTGTGTAGATTTTTAGGCTATAGAACGATAGAGCACTATACCTTTTTCACCGAATGAATGAGAACACTTAAAATTATCAAAGAACCTACCACCGACCCAAAAAGCAATACAATTGAGAACGAATTTACGTGCAACGTTGCTATTTATTTGTTTGCAATTATAAGTTTGACATAAATTTGGAATAATATCTATGGTTATACCTAATAATTATAAACTTATAAAAATATGAAATACCTATATTTATATAAATATATGTAGAAAAAAAATGTAACATTATATATATTGTATATTATATAGATTTTTTTGAGTTTAATATCTAATGACTAATGAGTTACCAATATATCAGTTATAGCGGGACAGCGTAAGCCAAAATAATCTAAATATTTGAATAAATTACTAACATTTTTATTTTCACATACCAGATATATTTCTTATGGAAGTATTTTGTGTTTTCGTTTTATTGTCATTTATTTATTTTTGCCCTGTTCTACCGTACCTAGCTATTTTCAATATCGTTTCCGATTGAGTGTCAATTAGAATTTTAATAACCATCGTCCTCTCGTATCTAAGGCATCTAAGTTACTATTAATATCCGGTGAATCCTATAAAAGTCCGATAAATATCAACAAATTATCGAATAACAATTATTAAATTTGGCAACGTTGGAAAAAATATATAAATCGAGCACCGTCAATCGTTTTACTAAGAAGGGTGTTCTCAACCGTAGTACCGTTCTTAATCGTATTTTACCGGATTTTTAATACTCATTTCTATTATGAATTATGATAAATACACGATTTCTCAAATTTCATAATATACATATGAACTCGATTCCGCATGATTATAAATACCACATTGCCATAACATTCATTTGTTTTCGTTATGATACATAATAATTACTATAAAATGTACAAAATGTCGGAACTAATTACTTAATTACTTGTATACGTGAAGCGATCATTTTTCTTGAAATGAACCTAACGGTGTCAACATGTCAGTATGTCACTGTTTAAATGCATTTTACCAGTACAATTTTAGAATCCTGGGAAAATGTAATTAATAATTTTATCGTAGTACTGCAGAACAATGTTATACGAGTATATTATACTTTTTTTGTAAGTTATATGTTAATATAACTGTATGATGTAATTGACATTAAATTTCTGTTATACTTTCATCCAAAAAATTTAATTAATGAACTTAATCCACAATCAATAACCACACGAAAAATACGATATTTTGGGTATACCCGTAAAATTTAAACTTATGAAATTTCCTGAAAAATCTATAATTATGATGGCCAACTCCAAAACGTATCACTATAATCATAAGGAAATAAACTATAGCTCAAAGTCAGAATATTAAATACCTATATGACAACTCCAACAATGTATTAAGTGTAAACTAAAATAATGTTTACCGAAAGTTTTGTGGTCGGAGTTATCGTTGTCTTTATTCGACGGTAGAACGGTCCATTGCGCAAAACGCCATGCACGTCACAATAATAATATATTAATAGTTTGTACATATTTTTCGATATGTCATCTGTATTTAAAACCATGTGAAATTGTGTAGGTTAGGTTACAAATTACATTTTCAGAATCGTGTATGCATGTAAATGGCTATTAAAATCTACGATTCCGAAATGTTGTAGAATCGTGTCGAGTCCACCGAGAGTTATACTTCGAATGCGATTTGTATCATTGATTTCAAATGTAATTGCCCTACTACGTTTCCGTGTTAAGAGCGGGGGGGGGGGGGTGAGAAGTTTTCTCGGGTAGCAAGTTTTTAGTGGTGAAAATTTTATGAGGGCGAAGCAAAACCAAAGTTTAGCAGTTTTCCACTTTGTAATAATTATTGTTAGGTAGACTTATTAATTATTGAAAAATATGCATAATAAAACATAATTATACATTATCGGCGTTGGCAATAATATGTCATAATATGCTGTATAGTGCACACACAATATTAATAATTATACCACCCTCCGCAGTGACTTTACACCAGTGCACACTGTAAAAGTACCTTTATCTTTGAGAAGCCGGACCGATATATTTTCGTTCGTATTGTTTCCGAGTATACTTTATGCACATATTATCATTATGTATCGCTATACATTTATATACTATAAGTTATATACACATATTATATTCGTATATTAATTATTAAAGTATAGGTACTCGAAAACAATACGAACGACATACATAGGTCCGATGGCTTTTCAACGATAAAGGGATAATATGCTCACTGATGTAAAATCTCTGTGGAGGGTAATAAAATTATTGTGTAGGTACGCTGATATGCACCTATATACATCCTGATACAGTAGTGGTAATTTTCGTGTTTTCCCGTATTATAACCATATGGTTGTTGAGTTTTATATTTGCAGTTTAAAATGTTATGGAATAATATTATAATATGTACATTAACTAGGTAGTAAGTATTTTAATTTTTAGTGCACTGCCAATACTATTATACTACCTTTAGAAGAATCATTGAGACAATATCGGAACCAGATTGACACAAGCAACTTTATTTGACTCAAAGGTTTATTTTAATATTTTTTAAATTAAACATTTTTGTTTTTAATACATGCATGTGAGTGGAAAGCGAATACAATTAAGTGATGCCGTTTGGAAAAAAGCAGAGGAAAAAAGGGTATTTTTGTAAAGGGTAGAAGGGTAGTATTCCCGGCGGCATATTCCGATATTCGTTAACACGCACTGCGCTTTACACCATAATATACGTACTGTCTCTATATTGTCCTATTCTATTTTTTTTCGTATCTATAAATTCTAGTTACTGTAATTATACAACATTCAAATTATATCATGTAGTATGAACAATTTATCGTTAAGCGTATAGGATCCACAATTTTCGAATTTACGATATTATTTCAACAACGCCTAAATAAACCTTAAAACTTTTTTTCAAACATACTTGTTTAATTTAAAATATTTTTGAATTTAAAATTAAACTGTTGAATACACAATTTGTATTCTAGCTCTAACAAAAATTATAATGATATGTTAATTGTTAATAAAACAAAGCTGATAGAATGCAATATCCACTAAGTTAAACTTAAACATAAGACATTGAGTAGATACGAAAAACATAAATCTCATGGCAGTTAATATTTTCAATATTTATTGATACCAAGCAAATTATTTTACAAATATCGAATTAGATGCAATTATTCATATTGAACATGGTTTTGCTTTTGATATTGGTACATTAACAGGCAATTATTTTAATAACACAATTAATACAATACGTAATACTACTTATAATTATTATTATATTATTTATGTACTAAATACTAATAGAATCATTATTAAATATTGATTTGGTAATACGGAAAATTATACTTCCATATTATATCTTGTCGCAACTATTTTTTTTTGTCTCTATTATATTGTCATTCCGGATTTCTTAGCAGGTTTCTTACATTTACCACACTTTTTTTATCGCCATCTTTGGCTCAATGCCCACACATGTGACAATATTAGAAATTCTACTATAACTATATAATTAAATACCAATTCGACTTCTGTCAACATTGATCTCCCATTAAAACCAGATAGTTCTTCAATACAATCAATTTAACACGTTTCAGTGAACGTTTTAATTGAAACTATAATTAATAATAGTATGTAATAAAAGTGTTGATTTTTTTTTTTTTTAATAATTGACTAATTGTTCCACGTCTTACTAAAAGTGCAAAGTTCTAAGTTTACAAATAGAAATGTATAAACAAAGAAATATCTTCTTTGTATTTTGTCTGGTTGGTCTTCTAGGAAAATGTTTTGTTATAACGTATGTTAGGTAGATGTTTTTTCACCGGTTTTGTACTGGAGAGTTCCTTAGGTTTTATTTAGGTTATTGTTAAAGTTTACCCATTGGTTAATTATCCATATTGATTGGTAGATAAATCCCGTGTTTTTGTGTAGTTAGTTTTGGGTGAACAAAGTGTGCTATTCGTAGGAATTTATTTTGGAGAATTTTAATTTATTTAATTTTAGTTGGAAAAGCGGTAGCCCATACTAGTCATGTGTAAGTTAGTTGTAGCGATCTTATTATTGCCATATAATATATCAGAAGAAAGCATTGCATGTATATGGTTTAATAGGGGTTATAGAATTTGTATCCTTGTGTACCCTTGGTTTAGTTTTTCATCAATGTGAATCTTCCCAGTTAGTTTTTCGTCTAGGTATTCTTAAGTAGTTCTTTGAGCCAACCTTTCTATTCCATTGGATATATTGGTTGTTAATTTTTACTAAAGCTGAATTTACGTATTTTCTCAAGGTAAATCTCTTAGGTACCTCAGTTTGGATAGCATTTAAGGTAATTTTACATCTTGAGAAGCACAAGAATAATTTGTCAAGGGAGTGTTATAGATCTTTTATTGACAATAATTTCTAGAATTTTGTTTTGCGTCATAATTGCAATGTCATATGCAAACATTGCCAGTTGACAGTAATTTGGTGTTGGTATGTCATTATGCCGTCATGGCAGTTGTTGATGTTAAACAAAGTTGGTCCTAGATCCTTGAAAGATTCCCGCTTTTATTTGGAGTACTTTAGCGAGGATAAGTACTATTCTTACCTAGAATTTGCTATTTGTCACGAATGACAAGAGTGTGTTGTATATATATGTTGGGCATTTTAGAGTTAGGCTAGTTTCAATATAAGTCCTTGACGCCTCACTCTATCAAATGCCTATAAAATATCGTGGTTATAAAATATATTTTCTTTTCGAATGCATCAACTTTATAATCGGAAATCTTGCCTTTATTTTTTTTTTATTATTATTATTAAGATGAGCCTTGGTAGAAATGAACCTTGGAAGCCCATTGGTACAGTTTTTACTTATATAATACCATTTTTTTTGTTTACCTTTAATAATAGCCTATTGTATAATACGCATTAAAAATGGAAGGAAAAATTGATTTAATTTGTTTTAAAGAACGATAAGACATTGTATTTTGTTTAAGTTAATAAATTAGGTGTCGTACTTTCTCGGGACTTAAAGAAAAATTTACTGCACAAATATATAATAAGGAACAAGATTTACGACGGACAAATTTAAATCATGCATTTTTTTTGTAGCTTTTAATTTGTGAAATAATCATTTCATTTGCGTATGGCTAATTCTTCTTTTATATCAAAATGTACTTACACTTGTGTCAAAACTTTTTGTTGTATTTATCTTGACAGGTATTTGATGAAAAAATCGCATATCTGTCATGAAGTTGTATACAAATATACCTTTATTGAACAATTATTTTGTAATATATATACCTACTCATAATATTTAAATATAATATATTACAGGAATTGCTGGAAACTATTTATTTATGAAACATACAATTTTTCTAAAACGTAAAGTACCTTTTAAAGTTTTATAAATTTATACCTACAGCTGCTGGTGTAAACGATGAATAACCATAAAGTACTGATTTCACTGATAAAATTGACGTATGTCAAATTGCAAATTATTGCTTAACTATACACGCTATAATACTTTAATACCTATAGCTACATGTAGTACCTATCTATTATATTGGCTATTGGTACTTATTGTGGTTAACGGTAATCACAATCGTTACCTTAACAAATAACGATAGATTTTAGTGTTTTCTACAATTATTGCAGATATTATACCCTTTTTTTTTTTTTAACATACCCTTTCAAAGTTCCAATAGTAATGCTTCTAGAAATACATACAGTCTGATTTTTAAAACACGTTCGCTCTGTCACTATGCTTAAAGCATACATATTTTGACTTATATGATATAGGTACCAACTAAAAATTTTCGGCTAGCGTAAAACGTGATTATTTAACTAGGTAATGATCAATAAATATGATTTCAAAAAACCTGTATACTCATATAATTGTTATATGGATACGCCAAAAGTTTATGATACTTTTAAGGCTATAAATACAATAAACGAATATCAATAATACATAGTAGGTATTTTATTATTAGCAAATTATTCTAAAAGCATGTCAGCATGCTACATGACTATTTTGGTATGGTATAATAACTAGGATTTTATAATTATATCAAAGTATAGGCATACACACATTATAATATTATGTAAATAGTAAAAAGAATAAATTCTAAATAACGCAAATAATGGTTGTAGATTGTGTAGAAGCGTACGAATAAAATTATATGCTACATCAAGACACCTGTGGATTATAATATGGTACCTATAATAATGATGCATATCAATGTCCGTCTCTGCTTGATCTAGAATTAAAAAGCGCGACAGACACAAAGAAAAATTCTGGTGACAACAGAGTTTTCCTCTAACGATCAACGATGAAAATATCGTGGTTATACCTTGATTTCCTATATTATAACATATTAATACCGATTAGGAACTGAATAACCAATTACCGGTTAACCACTAGTCACTATCATTTCCGTCATCGGTCTGACAGTTGGAGGGTAATGCATTCATCGTCTTTGTCGTGCTGTGGGACGGTCCACGGAATAAATTTCCACCAGTTTTCCGTGGGCGGAGACGGTTGAGGTTAAGAGATAAGAAGGTCATCGGTCAGTCGGTCAGTACCGGGGTACAATTATTTAAACAGGATCGTCATAGGTACTAGGAAGCTTCTGCAAGGTACGACCATTATTTACAATTTATTGTAGTTCTACAAATTGTACATAGCTTATAGTTGGTTTTTAAAATCTAAACTGATAATAAAAGTAGACTTAGCTGGTGGTCTTTTATGAAATCAATAGAAATATATTTGGTACGAAATTCAGAAACTGGGACCATGTAACATCAAAAATATAATATAACATTTAACACATTTATTTAATAGGCATTTAAACAAAATTGGATATTTAAAAACATTTTAAAACATTTGGATTAATTTTAAGGTACTTATATAGTTATATGGAGAACCTATTTACCTAGACATTTCTACATGGTGCGTGGGTGTTAATTTATAAGTTAATAATAGATCGCTAGTAACTAATAATTGTATTATAATATTAATTGTTATATAAAATATGTAATTTTTTTTCAGTTTAACTTACCGCAGTACTAACAAAAATATAAATTTCTAATAGCAGTATAAAAATATAAATATAATACATTTTATTTTTATTACACAGTCTAAAAACTAATTATTTACAATAAGTGCAAGTGCTGAACGTGGGTGTTGCGTTGGTTGTGGGTGTATAAAGAGGCCTTTCATTGATGGAACTTTAGCGTGGGTGGGTATAATAAAATATCCTTAAAACTATATGCCGACAGAACATCTGCGTTTAGTATCGTTTTTCGTGTGTTAAGATTTATCATTGAATTTAAATTTAACATATCCATTATAGTACCCTACTCAATGAAGAAGTACATTTTACACCTATTATACAGAAGAGCTAATCCACGTGTTATTTTTTTAATTTTAAATTGTTATACTATAATATAGATAAACAATGTTGATAAATAAAACAGACCAAGTGTTAAAATTAAATTTCAATGTTGGGGTTATTAATTTACATTTGAAATTTGAAAATATTCGTTTAATCATTTTTAAGTATTGTTGTATCCTATATTGTTCTGTAATTTTGAATACTTTCAATCACAGTAAAGTTTTAAAGTTTTATAATAAACGTAAGAGTTGTCAAAAGTTTAACTTTGTGATGATGGTATTTTTCAAAAATCGATATTTGCACTTTTCATTCTTATAAATATCATGAATAATATGAGATAGTTGGAAAGACAACCTGAACTCACGAGAAATGTCTATGGTGTTGTATTTTGTAATCGAAGACTTTTAAGAAGAAAATTCAAACTTTAACGTAGTTGGCGCGTTTGTTTTGTAGGCACGCTTTCCCCTCCCCGAATGACACGAACAAAACCAAATTGCCCGTCAACTGCCGCCTCAAAAGGGTGAAATGAAAAAAAGAACACTTGAACAAATTAAATAGTTCAAACTTCCGCACGTGCGTGCTTTCGTCTTAATTTAACTTCGACAGTGACGATTTGTTCAACATTTTGTCGCACTGACTTTTTAAAACTTTTCCTTAATTCATTTTGAAGATAAAAGGAAACGTTTGGACTGAAAAAATAGCTATTTCCATCGTCTTGTCATTTAGGTTTTATTCGGTGTATCGTTTCGATAAACGGTTGCAAATGCCTCGAGTAATCGAATACTAGTAAAGAAAAACTAAGCATAACAAACTTTGAAAAACTTATCAAAGACTTTGGTTTACGTGCTTAGACTATTATAAAAACAAGTAAGAACCTTCGTCCTAGTATAGAAGAATAATAGATAGGCACCTATTCTGATATAAAAGGATTTGAATACAAATCAAAAGAATATTAGTGATTATACAAAACAATAGATAAATCGGTGTAAATAACTAATTGTATATTAAGTAATTATATAGATAGGTATTGAAATGTATACTTAAGAAAATAAAAATTGTGCATCTAAATATAAAACTGATATAGCCCTAATAACTACAAATTAATAAAAATGCAATTATAATATTATGTAAAAGCTAAAGTTCAGGAAGCTGTAAACAAGTCAATATGTATGCAAATTTTGTGTAATAATAAACAAAATATTTTTTAATATCACGAAACTTCATATTATTTGTCAATTCTTCACATTTATAGTTATAACTTATAATTCATAACTTATAATGATGATGAATAGAATTCTGATAATAATTGCAATTTTTTTTAATATTTTTATAGTAAAAATGTCAATTTTGTTATGAACTCATCGAGTGAGATGAAAGATAATATTATATTTATTATATTTTTGAATTCGTTATTATCACTTTTTCATAATTGATTCCGTTCTTGCATCTAAATAATTCATTTTTTATTGTATAAATTAATTGTGTTATTATGTAGAATAACAAATAAATAAGCAGGTATAATAAATAAAAAAATAATTTAAAAAAATGTATCCAAGAATATAATATTATCATACAGTAACAAACACATTTAAGTTATGTATAGTATGTAGACAGCTTAATATAATAAATTAATGTAGGTAAATTAAAAACAATTTACAATTATTAGTTAATAAGTACAATATAATATGATATGAAATCCAAAAAAAAATTAAGAAGTTAATTTTAGGATGTTATAAATCCTAAATTATTAATGAACATTTTGTAAAAAAAATGTAATTAATGGCTGTAAACTGGTAAAACTGGTATAATTGTAAAAACATAAAATAATTTAAATTATGTGTTTATAACGTTCAAACAGTAGTATGAATTCAACATTATGGAAATCACTTTAAATTGTAATAACAAACAAAAAATTGTAAATGATATTTGTGTATTCAATAAATATTACTTAACGAGCTATTTAACATGGCGTAAATTACCCTGATATACACATACTATTAGAGCAATTACATAATTGTTGTTGGTGGCATAATAATATAAACAATTCGACCACAACCATAGTACCTAGTTTATGCATTCAATATATACGATTCAAAACAATTATGATCTTTTGAATATTATGCTCTTATATCAAAAAGTGTATTTTCGTTTATTTCTTTTTAGGACAGAACTAATGAATATTATACGGAATAAGTTTAATACTTGCAAAAACCTAAATGTGATTTTAACGAATATTGGTTTACTTATTTATAAGACTATATTAATTTATAATAAATTAGGTTTTATAACTAACATTTGACATGTATAATTTATACACAATATTCATATTTTATATTTTTTCCGACGTTTATGTACCTATATGAGACACGTCTTGATACTTTTGAATAAATCTATATTACTGACGTATTCTTTTTTGTAATATGAAAACACAATCTGTACAATAAGAAATTGGTGTAATCGATTATATTATATTATAATAGCTTGAGGAGAAACCTCACTGTGACGGGTGATGTTTACCCCCTAATGGAGGAAAAGATATACCAGCATATTTTTTGCGGGTGTATATAATGTATTCTTGTTTAAAAATAAAATATGTTTTTTTATACTTACATAGTTCAAAGTTTAACGTTTGACAAAAATGAATCTGGTTCAAATTTATTCATTTTCATAAGTAAAAATATGACCTCAAATTACATTTTTACGTGGAAATCTATTTTCAAGTACCTATGTACTTAAAATTAATAAAAGAACTACCAGCGCATCTAAGTTGGTTCGAAAATCATATTTTTGTCGTGGATTCGTGATTTTCCACATGACACATCCAAGTTGCATTTTTAGGGTTTCAACAAAAGGTTTGAGTTTCGTTTATATTACGTCTCAATCATAATTAAAAATGATTTATTTTCCTATTTCTTTTACAGACTGAGAACTGAGAACAGTAATTTATATAAATGAGACTTACACGTACATTTTCAAATACGTTACCATCTTTGAATATTATTATTTAAAATATTTTGGAAAGCTAATCTATATAATCATCATTAATAATTTATTTGGGGACGGAGTGCCGGTTCAAAACCTCGGCTACGGGCGGCATTTTTCTTCGGTTAAGTCACGGTGTCCGGAGAGAAGTGCCGCCATCCCCCGCCCTGGCATAGCAGATACCTCCCGGTGCCCACTAAAAAATCTGCCAAACTAACAAACACACGTGTACAGCATTCCTCTTCCACAGTTAAAAAACTACCCAATGGCCTAAGTTGCTAGTCAAATATAATGACTAATATTGTCAAATCACCATAGTTTCCATATCTTATAAACTCGTTACCATGGACCTTTTATCCTTAGAACACAAAGACGTTAAATAACACAAAAACTACGCGTATGAATTTCGATTCTGATACGTCAACATTTTCAGAAAATTATCCACTGTATAATTTACAGTAGAAAAGGGGTGTTCTAATTTTAAAATCAGAAGTTGGTACCTCCATACTCCTTAAGTAGTACAATAAATCTCAAAATTTAAAAGTACTTATGGTCTTTAAAATTTCAAAAATCAGACTTTGAATTACTGCATTATTGAAGAATAAAAAAGGGTGTAGCATGCTTGGTAAATTTAATACTAATTATATACTTAATACATCTGAATAGTTTAAAATAGCTTAAAATATTTCTGTATAGTGTCGCTATTTTGTAAAAAACTAATGTTCAGCTATATTAGCTGTATTGTTCGGTGATATCTGTAGATAAGGTATTGAAATGGTTGAAGCATACCACCATCCCAGCGATAAAACCTAAATGGTTCACAATTATTTATAGCGGCAAACAATTATTGTGGACACAACTCAGACCAATAGCCGATAAACCGTAGACGCAATTCGAACCAACAGACGATAAATCGCGGAAGCAATTCGGTTGTTCTAAATATATTTTTTTTTCGGACCTAATTCATTTTAGGTTTTATAAGCCGCATAGAGAAAATATTGTCAGTCAGTAATTTTATTGTATTTTTATATCATAATAAAATCCAAAGAATATGCATTGAAAAATGTATTATGTTTTCAGATCTTTAAATGTTATAGTCTAAAAACCATATTTATATTTTAAATGTTATTAACTATCAAATTTGGCAAATTTATGAAAATTATACAATTCTACCACATTTGTCGTTCAGAATTTTAAGGAAAAGTTAAATTCAATTAGATTAGTTAATTAATTTCAGTATACAGTAAAACTCGAATAACTCAAAGTACAAGGTACCCCAATTATAAATATTACCTACATCATCATGCATATTGAACGTTGAGTATTATTTTGGTTTTATTTTATCAACTATAATTAAGGTTGATTTTAAATATATTACGAAGCAAAGACAATATGACCATGATTAAGTATATTGGAAAAATATTCAATAAATAAACTACTTGGTTCCTAATATGTGCCGAATACGTATAAAAATTGCTAAAATATTTATTTAAAACATAATCGATCGCAAAATTCATAATTTTCAAAATTATATTTCAAATTTTATTAACTTACAAATATATATAAAAAATAATTAGATATTTTGATCCAAATTGCAATTAATAAAATGTTTTAATCAAAAATTATCATAAAACAATATTTTAAAAATAAAAAAAACGTCTAAGGATAATGAAATAAAATATTATGAGGTAAAACGTCAAAGTTAAATAATATCTCAAAAATATTAATAATATTTTTAGACATTTACCGTATTGAGTAGTACTTTTATATTTTATTTATTGGTAAATAAAATCAAACTTTAGTTTTTCACCATCATGTGGAATCATTTTATTGGTGGTAAATATAAGCTTAAGTCTCAATGTGTGACCCAGTTATATAAATTCAACATCAAATGTGATGAAGAACTCTGCACCTGTTCTGATCAGCCGATAGACAACGATAAGGGTTATGTGTGAAAGTTAAAATGGAAAGATTATGATACTCTTTGTTTTAATTATAAAATATAATAGATATGTACTTACTTTAAAAATAGATCAAATATTTTTAATATTATTAAATAGTATATTATATTGGAATATATTTCATAAGTGACTTTAACGGTTTTGGATTGTAAGTGGATCCTTGATGGTATTGGTTTTACAAATAATGTAATTTTTTTTTGTAAAATACTTTTTAGTGTAGTTTAAGTGCTCCAAAAGTTTTATATCTTATATCTTTCGATTTGAAATTGGTTGTAGATTGCACATCAAATATCAAAGTTACAAAGTTGCTATTGTTTTCTTTTTTTTAACTCTCAAAACAATTCAACTTAGAATCATTTTTAGAATGCGACAATAATCGTTTTTAAATTCAATAAAATGATAACACAATAGTTTTTAGACATACCTTATAACTGACCACGAAATATAATTTCCAATGTGGGAATGACTATTTTCTAAATTCTTGTGATTTTGTAGAGAAAACTATTTTTGTGTTTTATTGTGTTCATTTTTATTTTTTTTGTGGATAAAACTGTTTGAAATATTTAATAGTTCAAGTTATCTATCATACTATAGTATTTAGCAACTGACTCATTCAGTTGAGTGTGCTTACTGATCGGTGTTCACGATTATTGATGGAAAATATGGGGAAATTATGATTTATTTATAAAATTAAAAAAACAACATACAAATTAAATTAAATAAAAAACATTTAATTAATGTTTAGGTACTCACCTACGACTGTTAAAACCATTGCATGTCCGATTGGAGGTGTTGTGCCTACTTGACATTCATAGTAACCACTATCCCTGATTTGAGGATACCGTATTTGTAGTGTCCAGTCTTCGTTCTGTGGTGAATGTATTGCTTGGAATCTTTGGTCACTAGTATACGTGTACCGGCCCACGGTTAGCAAGTGAATACCTCGATGTCGAACCCACGAGACCTAAAATAATATTAATTTATGTTTGACTTAATACGTTAAATTAACGGGGATGTTCTTGTAGTATTATAAAAACCAATAATAACATTTAATTAGAGTATTCACGGCTATATTGTGAACTGGCTTATTGGAGAGAAGCAAACATGAGTATTATCTCAACATGTATACATAGGTACTCGTAGAATAACCTTTAAAATACCTCCAGGTAATGTACTTATTTGTATTAAAATATAAATTATATACATTTTATATACATTTTAATTATGATCAAAAAATTAATATTCTTAAAAGACGTCATGTACATTTATAATATACATATATTCAGATATGATAGATAATAATATATTGAACAAGTTGAACAATAAAATAAACTCAAAATAAGTGTCTGAGAATTTTTTAAATTCAATGTTTATTTTAAAGTGAAACATTGAAAGACGGAATGTAATTAAACTCCTCAAGTTTCAATTTATAAATGTAATGGAATTTATTCAAACTATGTAAACAACAACAAAAATAAGTAATAAAACTATTAAATATTGACGCTTAAAAAAATATGTTTATAAGATAAATTATAAATATAAGTTTTTTGTAAAATTCATCATTAAAAAATAAAAAGTATCAAGATAGGTTGTCATTATTTTTATGTAAATCGCATGAATAATGATTTGTCAAATACCTATACGTGCGATATTTTAATATTCTATTTAGTAATAAAATGATACCTTTAACGTTCTTAAGAAATGTTTTAATAAACACACATAAAAGAGGAACGATAATATCAGTATTTAAATTTGGTATTTTTGATAAGAAAAAGTGAAAAATATTGTATTGTTTATTTTTACTGAAACCAATAGTTTGTATACCTACAAACTAATAAAACCAACAGATTTGAACTGTACAGTAGGTCATTCGTTTTGAACAGCACAATGCAAAATATTGGCTATAATTTACAATTACATTTATCCAAACTGAATAAATAAGAGATTGTATGGCAACTTTATATAGTTATATGGTTATTTTAACTAAAATTAGGTTCTTGTGAGAATATCCAAGTATTTTTATTCTCGTATATAACAAGTAGGGTTTTTAAATCCTCGCTATAAATGTGTTTAAGTGCTTATAGTTTGTTGAAGTTCATACGATGAGAAGACATATGTCAAGTATTAGTATACATGTTACAGGTTATAATTAAATGTTATTAAAATATATCTTGTTAAATTTGATAAATTACACTTGTATGGTCTTTGTCTATAAAAAAAATGACTTAAGCGTGCATAAGTTTATGTTCGCTATATATTGTCAATTTTTAATTTAATTAGTTCCATTTTAAAGTGTTCTACTACACAGTGTCAAGTGCTTATATCCAAGGAGATTTTCTTTCAGAAGATAATATGTTCAAAGAAATGCATCTGTACAACGTATATAAGAAATTTAATTCACAGTTGTACACAGGGAATTGAAACGTGTTATTTCTTTCTTAAAAAAACTTAGTATTTTCTCGTTTTTGTAAGTTATTTATACTACGTTTGCACATCTACACACATAGAAGGTTTCGTAAAATATTTTTCAAACCTCTATACAATTAAATTCAAAGTTAACTTTCAAATCAAGATAGTAAAAAAAATCGAGTTAATTATACACCGATGAAAACGACAAGAGCAACACTAATGTCATTTTCAAATCAGACAAAAAATTAAAACAATTTAACAGTTTTTTTTTTAAATTGTATTTTGACAATTCACGTCGTCTTTGATTTCCAAACGACTCGATTAAATTAACGAAATCGGTAAAACACGAATTATAAAGAAGCTCTCGATTATCGTCCGTGCAAACTTGATTATACAAAAATATTATATATACGAGATACGAGAACTTGTGTACGCATAGACACATTTCACATTAATTCATATTATGTATGCGTAAAACAGTTATTCCGACAATGGCGGCAGACAAAAGTACAAAAGCGCGCGCGCAACTGTCGTAATGATATTAGGGCCACGAAGGGTGGAAAGCGATACAATATCCAAACCGACTGCTGGAGACGAGCTCGGGAAAGAGACCCTGACCCGACGTCGACGACAAAGACGCTCTGTTAATTATATTAATATAATATTTATACCATTATTGGGATTTCGTTATCCCATAGACTTCCACGACAGTCCGTCGTCGAACCCGTGTACGATAATAATAATAATTTAACGACAGTATAATATTATATTCTGTTTTGGTACGGCCTAGAATTATTTCGGGTACCTATCACACGCGCCCGGCCATAAACTATTTCGGTGCCGGGTGGCGCTAGTAGAAAATTTAATAAACTAAACTATTATGATACTATGTAATAGTATTGCAAACGATAAGTCTATATACCATGCTCATTACGACGGGTTGACTGGTTATTTAATTATTATACAACAATATTATTTTTTAAGGGAAAAGTACGATCTTCGAAATGCGACGTCGGCATAATATCCGGATAAAACGAATGTCATACAATTTCGCACACTATTTTTACAGAAAGTATATTATAAAATATATTTGATTAATGTAGTTAAAGATTTTAGATGATATCATCCGAGAGACAGTGGAAACAGTGGATTACGATAGAAGTATATACAATCAAGTAGTTAGATACCTACATATAGCGTATAGCACATACTATTGTATTACTGTTTTATTTATTGCGACGCCAAAGAATATTATTGTGAAGTTTTGTTCACTTATTTTAAAAGCGAGACATTCTTCACCGGTAAGTACAATGCGGAGTTTCTGATCAACATCCCCGAGTGCTAGCTTTTACCCGAAGTTTGGAAAAACGCCATAAAAATTCAATTATTATTTTTTTTTTATTTTTGTAATTTCGTAATTGCTGCATTAAATCCTCTCGGGGCTGGTAGAAAAAAAAAAGAAAGAGAAAAAATAATAAAATAACCGGCCAACGCTCGAGGCACGTGCTACAGCATATTATTCGTCGCCGATTTATATATATATATATACATGTCAGAAATGTGTGGTTTGCACGAGTGTGACTGTGGTGTGTGCATTTATACATTCATGTATACATCAACATTCAACACGCTCGGGCGAAAATCCTATTGAAAATTCCGTCGGGCCACGGCGCTAAAATCGAATGCGATAAACGCCGAAGCCATGTGTATATTATACTATTATTATTATTATTATTATTATTACTATTACTATTACGACGACGACGACGACGACGACTATTATATATACGAGCAAAAACCATCGCTGTCGTTGTCGTCGTAACACATTATACGGCGGCGGGGTTGCGGACTCAGCAGCGCCCTCCCGCTGCCATCGTCTCCCCCAGCGCGAGAGTGAGTGCGCGTGTATTTATTGGCAACGAGTTTTATAGCGTTTGTAAGTCTTCGGGCGGGGAGGTATGAAAGAATGACGACGACGAGACACTAAATCTCCCACGTGCGATACTGTGTGTGTAAAATCGTATCGGCGTGTGGGTGTGTGTGTGTGCGTGTGTGCTTGCGTCTGTGAGCGGCGCACGTCATGTGTGCAAGGTGTCTCGGTTGGGTCGCTAGATAAAACGGTCAACGGTTTTTTGGCAACTCACCACCGGAACCAGAGCCAACTTCCGGCGGAATCGGTGTGCGTAATGCGAGGACATCGAGAGACGTTGCCGCCACCGCCGAAATCAAACGATCATTATTGTATAATCCCGTGACACCGTCAGCCGCACGGAGTAATAGATTTTAGACGGTTTTATATTATTATTACGACCTTCGGTGTCTTGACGCATAATATAGGTAGGTACGTAAATAGTAATAATAATGATAATAATAATAATAATAATGTAGGTACCTCGAAAAACATTGTTTTAACCCGCGTAGATTTTTCACGTAATTTCGCTTCGACTAATCGCGATTGGCCACCTGCCAGCGATTATAGTCGTGGTTAAACTATATACACTGTTACCGGTCCTCCGCCTTGTCCTTCTTGTCGCGGTACGCCGATACGTATTATTATTATTATTATTACAATTATTATTTAATTTTACACGACATATTATTATTAGGTATTGTGTTTGCACCGTTTACATCGATCAATATTAAATGATTAGGTGCCACTGGATATTATATTATAATCGTCGCTGTCAACGATTTTTGTATTTATATTTCGTTATTGTTGCATGCGTTTGAAATGACAAACAATCATTGTATTTTAAAGAAATGCAATTATAATACAATGTGTGTGAAAATCAAAATTAAAATGTCATTTTTACATTTTATTCATTAATACCTATCATAAAGCATTATTGTTTCCGTTCAAATTCATAATATTTTTCTCTTGGGTTGGAAAGATTTAAACAACTTTTTTTTTTACAAATCTTTTCCTAGTCATTAATTTTCCCTTTTATTAAGATATCTTTTGTACCACGAGATAATATTTTTAAAAAATGGTAGTCAGATACCTAATATTTATGAAAAATTATATTGCCTCCTACCTAATTTACGAATGTATACTTTATAGTTTTTATTTATATTTTATTACGATTCATAACTTTTGAGTTAAAAATATATACTTTTTTGCCTCACAATACACCACAATCGGAAAACTTTAATTCTTTCTATAATTTCCACAAAACTAATAACCCACTCATTACTACATTTCTTCTCTTATTCAATTGGATGGAAACGTCTGGGTGCTTAAACCTATTTTTTCGTTTATTTAATAGTATAAATCGTAAAACCTTGTTTTATCAACAATTTGAGAGCAAAAAATAAATAAATCACTACAGTAAAGTCTATCTATTTACCAAGAGTTGTCTTGGTTGAGGACTGCAAGTGAACAAGATGCCTATTTTCAATGACGGAACGCCTAAAACCAGTGAGTGCTGTAAAAAATCATAAATGACAAGGGAAAATGTCACGAATGATATCGATAATACGGTAAAAGAATGTGGTTTGCAATTGGAATAACCACAACCGTGTACCAATAATTAAGAGCCACATATATATCGGGCTAATAGACAATAATATATGATATATAAATGTGGGATTTTAGATAAACATTTATTATTATTCATTATTTTACGTCGAGAAAGTTTTTGACGAAAAGTGTCTGATTTATAAACTCATTCTAATGCAGTTACCCTTAACAAATTTCACAATGTTATTCTTATCTAATCGAATCTTTCAGGTCAAAAAGACTCAATAACGTCCACTATCAGGAATGTTCATGTTGGGGCACTCCAAGGCTCTTGTTTGTCATCTCTCTTTTTCACAATTTGCATAAATTACATACCACTTCACCAAGATTTTTTCGGATGATACAAAATTGCACGCTTCAAGCAACATTAACATGGTTCCATATTTGAAAAAAAACAGTAAATCTGACTAAAATGCAATTATATTTTCAAACAAATCCTTATAAATGACACCAATAATTAATATAAAAAACAAAGAAGTCAACTCTTCAAATATTATTTAATATTTAAGCGTCCAGATAGACAGAAATCTAAATTTTTCAAAGCGTATTACATCCATCAGTAACAAAGCAAAAGCCGTAAAATTTTCATTATAATATCCGCTGTTTGATTTCAAAAACACTTTCTTCTTATAAACCAACATTTACCTATTATACACAATTTATATTTGAACAATCCTGCTATATACAGCACCAATCTGGGCATCCAATATTTTCATCACAAACTGGAAAAATAGAAGCCATTCAAGATAAGTTTTAAAGAAACATCACAGAAAGTTACTAGTTTTTCAGCAATAAGACAATACAGAATTGATCAAATATTCTTATATCATCCATGAATAAAATAATAAATATCGAAATTCACTCTAATATTAAAAAATAAAATTTTGATTTCACCATTCGAAAGATTGAGAAATATTAGCCGAACATCATTAGCAGCGCCAAGATTTAGATCCGGTCCAATTTAATTTTGTAACTAAATAACTTATACGTAACTTACAAACCACTTATATACAACATCAAACTTTCTGGTAGGAACCAGGTTCGAAACAGAATACATAAGACATTTCAAAGTAGAATGAACATTCTTTAGAATCATTCCATTCACAACCTTCAAACGATGAACACCGTTTTAAGTTAAGAACTTGGAAACCGGAATCCACCAGTATCGCATAAGGACGCTACCACCACCATTGACGAATCAATCCGTCGATATATGTTTATGAATAATTTTGTCCTTTATTGTTATAACCATGTTATAACTTATTCATATTCATATTATTATTATATACTCGTATTATAATACTATTATTAATTGTTGACTATAATATTAAAATATTTTATGTATATTATCAATATGCATTGGCTCTGTGCCTTAATAAATAAAGAAATATGCAATTCATTTTAATAATAGATAATTTATTATAAAATTTGTATTGCATCGTATTCATATTAATCAATAATTTATAATCAATATGTATACGTATAGAGGTTTTTTATAATACTCACTGTATAATTCATATTATAAAATCAAGTTTCTCGTGTGAATCATTAGTATATAATCATGAATGGATTATTCAGTACATAAAGGACATTTTAATGAAACGCAACTGATAATTTGTATAGTTGCTGAATGAGTTCAAGATATACCATCAATGGTGTAGGTAGTAGGTACACTACTCTTCTAAGCAGGTCAATATGATATACTGATGAAATTATAATTGTTGTATTGTGTAATTTTGTCATCTGTCTATTTTTTAGAGTTGTAATAAATACCTATAATTAAACTCAAATTAATAATAAGGCACATTTTTAATTAAAGAAGCTAAGGAATAAAAAGGAATAATTTTTGTTATTTTTGAAACGAAAAAGATTAATATTATTATTAATATTGTTTGTACTTGATTAATATTTTTAAATTAACGTTTTTCTTTTAGAAAACGTAGTTAATACGTTTTATGCCTACTATTAAAAAGTACATTTTCTTCGGTAAATAAATTATAAGATATTGAAAACATTTGATTTAACTAAATTTTCCATAGTACATTATATTGTACCTAGCTTATATTAATTTATACTCGTGCTTATAATTTAATATTGATTGTATATTTCCATAAAATATTTATAGCATTTTTACTTTTAAATAGAGGTCTTATAAAAAGAAAAAAATCATCATTGGAAGACTTTTAAACTTTAATACTATTCTAAATATCTGTCAGATCATTTTTTATTCATGATTTATCGTTGGTTTCTATTTGTAAAATTACGATTGTATTAATATTTAGTTATATTGTTTTATTACGTTTATGATAATAAAGTTCAATTTAAAAATTGTAACCAAACAATATTCTGAAATACTAAAATAACATAGGTAAGTTGTAATGTTGTATTATATGTCTATATTTTTACAAAAAAAATAATATCTCTCGAATCCTTATGGGAGTTATTAAAGTACATAATAATGGCTTTGTGTGTACCAAGAATAAGGAACATACCAAATAAAGTTTGAAAGTAAGTCATCTATATAAAAATGAGTGCTGGAAGTTATTTTTAAGAATATGTTTAAAGATTATGAAATGTACCATACTACCATTAAAAACAAAATGGTAGTTATTAAATTGCATTTGACCGTTAAAAATGCTCGTATTATACATGAAACTAATATTGTTGTTTGTTGAAGGAGTCAACAAAGTATAAACATGATATATTTTTAAAACCAAACTTAATATTCTTATTTATAAAAAACGTATAAAAAAACAATTATCAGACATGTATCATAAATATGGGGCCATGTAAAATCTGTGAACATTTGTCCAGATAAAACAATTCCAGACAATACAAACCTGATACAAGCCAATACAATACTGAATGGCTTGTTCAGTCTATCGCCTTAAAACGTGTTAAAACTATCTCATAGTACCCGACATAATAATATTATGCTGCCCTCCACTACGATCTAATATTATCAACAGTTAACAAATGTGCAAAAAAACCATTGTAAAAGAATTCCCTGAAAATTAACAAACCACAGTAATCCACTCATTTATAACATTTTATCAACACTATCACAAAACATCTACCGTCTATGCAGACCTATTAAAGTATAGCAAACAATATTAATGCTGAGGTCTTGTTACTTATACTGAATAATCTTCTCTTCATGTTTTTCATGTTATTGTTCTGTTTTGTGTCAATGTTACTTTTTGTACATACATTTATTTTAATGTTAAATAAATACATAAACGTAGTACCTCCAATGGGAGACTTCTACGATCTGTTGTATCTACCTTGTTACTTTTATTATTCCTCAATTGTTTTTATTGTTCTTTGTGTAACAGATTGAATAAAACATTTAATAAACAAAAAAAAAATAAATAAATAAATACATAATATATGATTTAATGATTTAACATACTTAGGTTTTCGTTCAACCAACATGAATTATAATAGTGTAGATACAATAGGTTTAATTGTTTGAAATTTAGGGTTTAAACTTTTTACGTTTTACTTAGGTATGCATAGTAAAATAAAAGTAATTTTAAATTCCAATTTCAAAATTAAATTTCCAAGTATATAATATATATCATAATAATATACTACATTGGTTTGCAATATTGTTATTTTATCAATTATTGACTGAACCTTATTTTTACTATTACGATTTTTTTAATAGAATGCGTTTAAAATGAATAGTTTTTTTGTTTCATAACATTGGAATATCAAGACCAAAATTCATATTTAATTTTATGTAGTATTATACTAGTATCTACTAAGCGATTAGTCCCAATTATAAGTTAAAAAACATATTATATTTTTAACAAAGAGATTAAATAAAATAGTGTCTAAATTATGTGATTATGGATTTTATTTTTACCTTGTAGATTTTTTTTATTTAAGAGCTTGATTTAGGGCCGCTTATTTTGTTCGCAATTTTAACTAGACTGCTTTTATTAATATTGTTACTGTTATCATCATAAAACCTTTCTTTTCAGTAATCTTTAAAATATGCAAAGACGGTCTTCAAAGGAAATTAAATTTGTATTGTGTTCATTATATTTTCTAAAAGAAAAGTGCCATTAATTTGGTTTGTCAATAAAATATGTAAACTAGCAAAGTGGCATAAGTGCATATCAAATGAATTTGATCTTTTCTTTAAGTATAAAATAATAATTTTTCACTTCATAATAATCAATATTGATGTAAGCTTTATTAATATTTATACAACGCAATTCAATACAAACACAATTTCGGTTATATCAAATCATTAAAAACTCTTATAATTTTTATTTTCCAGTGTTTTAAAATTACCATGACAACAAAAAAAAAAAAAAAAAAAAAAAAGAAATACAGTTACGAGTATTGATATGTAAAAATAATTTTAGATTAAATGATGAGGGGTTGGAAAAATCTAGGAGATTGGCATTAGGAAAAACACAAGTACCCTACAAAGTAATAACCATTTATGATAAGCTTACAGTTACTTAAGTATTTGTGTAACTTTTAGACCAAAATAAATATAGTTGGATAAATACAATTACCCCCTTTGTTAGCCACTTACGCTACTTACTCCTCTACAAATTTAACTGTAGATTTTGATTTTTTTTTTGACTAAGTTTCTGTTGTAATGCCAATCATCGTGTTATTTATCTATACTATTTATATATTAATGTACATTTTACATTTATCTAAAGGGGTTTTCAATAAATAAAATAAATAAATAAATTGTATGATTAATATTATAGCGAAATATAATGTGTATTGTAAATTCTAAAGACTCAAAATACTGTAGGTATATATATATATTATAATGTTCAAACAGAAAATAATTCAAAAATTAATCTCTTAATGTTAATAATATAAAATATCGAAATCATTTATCAATAGTCAAAGATTTTTAACAAACTTATACAAACAATATGATATTAAATGTTAAATTCAAACTCTTAAAACATTTGATAAAAATACGTATAAATATTGAAAAGGAAACTTTTAAAGGTTAAAAGGAAATATTTAATATACATGATATAATTACAATAGCAATACTTATAAGCTATAATATTATATTATGTAAAATATAAAGGCGTTTAAAATTATTCAACGTTTCTTAATACTATATAAAACGCGATACGAGAACATAGATTTTAAAAACAGTAATATTATCTTCTAAGTAATAAGTATTATATAAATGGACACTTAATGCTTGAGAATTTAAATCAAACGACGGGGTTTTTCGTTTTTTCGAATATTCTTCAAATGTACTTACATAAGTTTGAATTTAAACATTTAATTTGTTTTATAATATAAAATACAGTAAAATCACGGTAAATAACTTAAAAATCTTTACTAATCGAATTGTTTTAAATTCGGCTAATATTCCATTCTTTGTTTTTTTTTTTGTAGAAAATAAAAATTTAATATCAACAGTATAATATAGTTGAAATTATTGGGGACTTAGTTTTTCATATTTCATTCGTTATTAATATTTTATCACCACTCGCTAGTTGTACAGCAATTGGAATTTTTAGCATTATTGCATATTTCTGTTAAATATTTATTATGTGTTTATGTATGCATAATAATATCATATAAAATGCTTTCCATGAAATTTAATTCATAGATATGAATTATCTTTTATATAACTGAATATTTGTGGGTTTTCATCATATTAATATGATGTATTGTAATAATACATATTATAATGAAATATTATATACATATTATTATATCAATAATGTTTTTAATAAATACCCAAATTAATTAATATAACTGGAAGTTGTCATGTTTATTTGTCCTTTAAAGATTGTAAATGTCTGAACTTAATTAAACTATATAATTATAAATATCTTATTTTTATAATATGTAAACTGTACTATATTTTATTTTAAATAATGATAAACCCGTTACAAGTCATTGTATTAATTAACTATATATTTTGAAAGCTTATAATATATTAATTTATTTTACCACCAATACTTTTACGCATATTAGTTCATATCAATCTATTTTGATTTTCATATTAGCATAGTATTCGGTACATTACGACATTGCATGCATATAATTATGGCTCTAGAATAAATTACCATCAGGATAAATACTAAAGCCAATTGTGAGTAGGTACAGCGGAGGTAGAAAACTATTGGTTTTATAATTTATTATTTTATGCTGATTACATTTTTTTTAGGACAGTGACAAATATGAGTTTCAAAAGTTTTGTTTTATCGTACATGTATTATTTTAATCGATCGAAATTTAAATAAATGGTATAAACATCGATTTAAAATCGACAAACAAACCTTTTCTGGAATTCCCCTAGAAGTTTTGGCAAAAACTGAAAATATTCAACAGAAATAACTCTAAATAAAGTCGGTAAAATGTATGACCCAAAAGTTTTGAAAGTGTAATATTTCCAATGTTTTGAAAGTAATTGTCGTAATAGTTTTAACATTTGAAGGTCTTCATTAACTAGAGGTAGGTAAAAACTTTGTCAGTTTTTTTTATTCTTTCTCGACGTTCTCAACTTTGATTATCAATAATCGACAGTATAACATTGAACAAGATGATAGATTCAAATTCATGATTAGTGATATAAAAAGCATCTTCTACAGTCCAGTCATGTTTGATTTCAGCATATATTTGTAAAGATGAAAATATAATTTCGAAAATACCATAGAGGTTTTAAATTTAAATTTTCACTTTATTTTCAAGATGTTTTTAAGAATTATTTTGTCTCTGATGTATGCACTTGTACTGTATTCCCCCTCTACATTAGATAAAAAAAAATTAAATTCCGGAAACATTTTAGTTGCAAAGCGAAATGAACACTTTAATATCTCGTTGGTTCTACTTATGGTACAACAGTTAGACACAAAAGATTTCGACAGAGTGTTACTGCTTTGTAGATGCTAAGTACTGTAAATGAAATAATGTAGAGTACATGGTGTTTTTACTACGTGTTTCTAGAAAATTATTGCGATAGGACGCTTTTGTTGTGAAAAAAAAAAAATGAAATGTTTTCATTTTGCAAAGAGTCGGCGAATAGGTGTATCTGGATTCTTGGATACGGTTTTTGCGGAACGTAATTGTATGCGTGCATACATTATAATAATAATAGCGACGAAAAAATTATCCACCGCGTTCTTTGAACTGTACGCGTTTAATGTGCAAACATTTAACACCCCGGTTTTGGGGTTATTTCGTTTAGTGAGTCGGATGTATTTACAACACGCACATGTAGCAGGTATGCCTCTGGCGGAGGAAAATAGTACCACCGCCAAGACAGGACGACGTGATGACGAGGATACGGGCATTCCGCACGAGGGCGGGGTGGCTTTGATTTTGCATTATAATATTATTATATTATATTCTCGGGCACGCAGAGGGCCGAAATCGTGAACACACACACACACACACAGCCTGTGTGTATTTAAGTTTATGTGTGTGTGTAAACGCGTGCTTGTGATGGACCCACCTCGAAATTATGAGTCTCGCGGGAAATGAGTCGTGACCAGAGTGGTACGCGCACACACAGACGAATATTATTCATCGTCGTTCTCCTTGCGCGGTCGTGGGTCCCGCGTTGTCGGGATTGTTCTGCTAAACGGAGAAGGCGGCAGCAGCGGCATCGGAGAGTATTACGACGGTGGATTAAGTGCAGTGATAAGTAGGGTGGAGGAGGTGGGGGGGTGGTGTAAAAGCAGACGTACATCGGTCTCTGATCTACGATCCGAATCACAGATTTATCACACCGTGCCGTGCCCGGGGACGCGGTCCGACATCCACCCACCCCATCACACCCCACCCAGCCACACCCAAGGAGCATTGAGTTTTTGCGCTCGCTTGTCCCTCGAGCAAGCTGCAGTTTTCATCATGATGGGATTATATATTATAATATTGTATAGTAGTATTCTCCGAGACCGATCTGTTCAACGATCCACAGGTTTTCCACTCTTGACAAAATACACTCTGCTCTCCTCGAGGTGTGCATGTGCGTGTGTGTGTGTGTGTGTGTGTGTGTGTGTGTGTGTGTGTACATAAGAACGTGTTCTATCGTGTGCCGAAACTATAATTGCCACGCCGTGACGTCTGTAAACACAATTGCTTTGAACCTGAATCGCTTTTTCCGCCAGCGCACGACGACGTCGGCCACACGTTTATCAAAATAAAACGAATTGCTTTTTTTTTATTATTATATCCGTCACTTTCCTCATTTTTTCTCTTTCTCTGTATTCCTTTTTTTCTCGTATCTATATAATATTTTAATCGCGTCCACTCCGCGCATTGCGGCGACTCGGGAAACACAAACGACGTAACGGTGTTTCCTGTTTACGAGAAAAGAATCCTGTTCGCCTATGCCGCGTTGATCTCCGTCCACAATTTATATCGGCGACTCTTGGATGTATTTTCGAAATAAATCCTTTCTGAAAGATCGTAGAGATAATTTTGTTTGAACACCCATTATTATCCCTAATAAATTATTAACTTGTATACATTTCTTACGATCTCGTGAGACATAAACTTCCCCCAAAATAGAACAAAAGTATTTCGTATAAAAATGTACAAATTGTGCTGTCCGTAAACTTTAAAATTTACGTTTAAGCTTATGTTTTATGTAATGGGTAATTTTTGATCGCGAATTAAGCGATTCTTACTCCCAGATAAAAACTTAGGAATTTGTCATTTAACATAATAATGTAATTATTTAATATTTCATGAGGCTTGACTCATAAGTAACTAAAACAATTATTATTTGTTTAATTTTTAAAAGAAATATCGAGTAGATGGGCACTTTAAAAAATTAACAATAATTTATAAAAACTGTTCAAATTTAGTTTATAACGAATAAAAATTTCAAATATGAATTAATTTATTTAGGTTGTTTCTTTTTACAATTTATATTATTATACTACAAATTGTTTTTAGTATGTATAGGTTGCATATTATAAAAACTAATTATAATTTTAAAAAGGTTATAATAATATTTAAAATATACCCAGAGTGTGGGCTGTTTAAACTTGATAAAATTTGACTGCGTTACATATTTATATAAAAATGAAAATATTGATACATTTAGTCAGTGTAAGTTTTAACAATTATATATTAAATAATTTACAAACATATCACTGAGTGATTACATTTTGAATAACCTATGTTAAATTGACTTTCTTACCTTAAACATAAATGTATGTATATAAGTATAAATCAACTTTAGTATATTTCCAATGTATGTTCAGTATCTGTATATATTTATATCTTTATTGTTACTTTTTTACTTGTATGCAATTAATAATAAGAAAAATAAATTAATGTGTATTATCAATATAAGCTTAATTTATTGATATTAAATTATTTCAATTATAAATCTATTAAAAACGACTTTATTGAGCTTAATCAATTGTGGTACCTAAATGCAATACAAACTGCATTGCTCATACTTAATAAAGTTATTATTACTAGAAAAATGTATTTTTTTTCTCACTTATCGATTACTTTAACACTAAAAACTAAATAAATCTCATTATATGTATTAAAATAATTTTCGTTAGAAAAAAAGCCATCAATCAAAATTTCGTGAGCACTCTCTCTAGACATATAACCATTTTGCCCCAATTTAAATGACACTACAAGCACTTTCAAATATTGGGATAAATGAGTAATGAGTAAAATAAACGTGGTACTTTAAAGAAATATTATTGATATTTTGGAATTGAATCGTATTTGTCTGTCTATAATGGGTTGTAGGCTACAATGAACATAATAAATAACTCTGTTGAATAATGTTTTTTTTAACTGCATTTCAAAAGGAATACCGTTTTTTATACAGCATACATACATTTTTCTTTATATTGAACTTTATACCAAACTGTTCAAACAAGCAAAAAATAGCTATAAATGTCGATACAAATATAATAACAGTTTGATATTTAAATTATTTTGAAAGAATATTTTGGATGAATTCATTCTAAATACATTTTAAAATATCCATTAAATAGTAAAAATTATTGATTTATTTTAAAACTATTATATGTTTATCTAATTTATTTGATTTAAAGTTACAAGATAATAATATATTTTAATTTTATTATAATTTAAATGGGCCTTGTTTCTAAAAACAAAACAAAGTATCTTTGGATTATGTACAGCCTACAAAAATATTGAGTGATAACAGTGATGTAGATATAGTTACATTAAACAATAATATATAAATTAATAGGTGACCGATGATTCAATTTTGGCAATGCGCATAATACATGAAGGCTAAATTACAATGCGTAGAAGATAATAAATTCTATTACAGTTACCAATGTTCCAACAAATTTGAAGGAAGAAAATATTAATAACGGTGTTATTCTGATAGTGGAAATACTTTTGAGTACGTTCAAATTTGGTAATTATTGACTATTACACCACTCCGCTTGCCTCCAAGTCAAATAAAATGTATCAACGACATTTTTTTACGTCAAAAAATAATTACTTTGAGATCAAACATTTACACGTGTACCTTACTTATATTAATGATATATTTAACCTGACCATATACAACGCATAATAAAATATAAAATATTAATAGGTAGGTAGGTATACATATATTATAATATATACATTTGAAATCACGTATAGTAGGCACAAAAAAAAAATAATATTTCTTCTTGTATTATAATTATATGCTTGGGTTATTAAATATAGTTTATTAATAAAAATAAATTATTAGTATTTGAATTTGGAATCCAATTAACAATTCAATCAAATTGAAAATAAAAAATCTCTATTACCATCAGTGAATAAAAGATATCTAAAAAGCCGAATAGTATCATTATTAAAATTGAAAATACGCTAAATAAATGGCGATAGTGTTAATTAAAAGAAAAAACTAACAATGACCACAACAAAATATGTAATATGTTAAAAAGTTTCTTCGGCGTGAGTAATAATGTGTGCCGTGTAACGTTAATATATTTTTATGCATTAATGGCCATATATCATGATAAACTTATGTTTCTGTCGGTTTAAACGATGTTTTTTTTACTGGAATTTTTTTTTTCGGAGTATCGTTGTGTAGACACGCATAATAATTCTTGACCCAGTTTTGGAACTTAGCCACAACGTTCCCCAAAGACCAAATTGTTAATATTTATGGAAAATACCATATGAATGCTAAATAATGAATATTTGACAAGATTGTACCTTCATATATTATGATAAGGTCAATAATACCCCTCAATCTGTTTGGGTGTGAATACACAAAGTCGAATAAGTCACTAGGTAGTATAAATTCTTTAATTTTTAATTTTTCAGTTGGACCATACGATCAATACAATTTTTGTATGATAAACTTAAGTGGTCATATAATTAGGTTTAACATGAAAACTTGATGAGGCAATTCACGCACTGATGACACTCCTGGGTTGTGGTTCTAGGGTTAGGTTTGACCCACTTAAGCGGTGGTCACGACCATGTTTTCGGTCTTTTAGTCATTGGTTTGGTCATAGCTTTTTGATAGGATGCTTGGGTGATCGAGGAGAGAATTGTGGTAACATAATATGTAGTATTTGATATTGATTTGTAGTGTTTTTAGGCCTGAGCTTAGTGTTTAATTAGATATATAGATTGAGGTTTTTGGAAACGAAAATTATTGTATTGAGTTATTTGTATTTTGTTTGAATTTTATTTTTTTGTGGAGTTCAAAACTTGAATGCCATACATCCAAATATAGAAGAGTTTTCTAAAGATTTAGCTTAGTAAGGAGTGAACATTTTGATTTTATGTTAAGGGGCCCGCTCGTGTGTCTTTATAAGGGGCAATATTTAGATAATATACAATTGCATACCACCGTCTTAGCATTTGTGTTAGTTGTTAATGATGATGAGTATGGGTGTGATTGTATAAGGGGACATCAACGGCACAGCCGACCAAAAACATGATACGGGAAAAACTATCACACATTGGAATGTGGTCTGATTTGACTACATTTTTTCCGTTAGAAAGAGGGTAATTTTCTACAGGGCGAATTGGATTAAGATTTTTAAATTTATTGCTAAAAACAGACATAATAAAAATAACGAAAAATTATGAAAATTGGTCATATTCAAAATCGTATTATATGGTTTACTGTTTAGGAATAGAATTTTGAAATCCAAGTCTACAAGTAATTCAAGTAATTTATAAATAACCTGTTTACGCGGAACCTTGTTTTACATTTTCAATCCTTAGCTATAACAGTTGAACATTTTATACATTTTTAACTACAAAATAATTATTAAATTTTAAATTTGATACATTTTGTCGAATTTTGAAGTTTAAATGCTCATAAAAAAAAATTGTGTCAATGTATTTTTAATATTTTTTAACTGCTATCGTAACAATATATCAGGAGCCTTGTATACAATTTTCACGATTTTTTACCGAACAAATAATATTTTATTGACATTCATAGAAAAAAAACTAAAAAAAATTGAAAACTGACAATGTCTGTAAACAGCTCAAAAAGATTCAAATTATTTTGAAAATTTTATCGTATATAGAAAATGCTAATACAAACATTCAGTGCAATTTTCATGTATATACGTTCATTTGTTTAAGAGTTGCACCTACAAACAAAATTGATTTCCTCGCAAACCGATTTTGCGTTAAAATTCCCGTTTTCCTGAATTTATATGTGGTTTTTCCCGTCGTTAAACTATTGGGAATTTTAAATTTTGACCTTCTAAATGCACCAACTAGATTCATTTTCCCATCGAACAAAATACTGTTGAAGAAAATCGATGCAGTTTTACTGCTCTAAATGGTAGTGACACAAAAATAAAATAAAAAACAAAAAAACACACATCATTGTAAAATCATACAATCACTCTGCTCAGAATCCAAAAAAAAAATTTTGTTCTGATTCATTTTTTTTATACCTACACATAATTATTTAATAATATTTTATAAAATAATGTTAAGCATTATATTTTTTCTGAGTTAATATGATTATAATATCGAATTATTATTACTGATGAGTTAAAAATAATCATATAATTTTGTACTTAACTTTTTCTTTCATCAAAATATGATGTGCAACATAAAATGCAGTATAATTTGCTATGATTTATTTAATTTATATATGAAAGTATGTTCAAAAGCGAGGACTTATTATAATAATTGAATTAATTCTCTTAACTTTATTATGCGATTTCTATCATAGTAGCTATAATAATTTATTCATATCAGGGTTGTACCTATGTAAGAAGTTTAATATTATACTTATTATAGAAGAATATGGAAGGAATTTATTTAAAATTTCTTGAGTAATTTTATTCCCGCAGTAAGTCAGTATTCGGTAAATTTATTCTAATGGTCTGTATTTGAATTTTAATAATATTTTCCACTACTGTATTTATAAAACATATAAATTTGATAAAACTTTTAAAATGAACTTGTATTTTAACTTACTATTGCGAAATTAAAATAACTATTTTGCTATAATAATAATAATAATATCAATATTGTAAAGTATATTGTGTATTATGACCAGATACAGAAAGAACTCTTCTGGTATCGTTTTCTTTTGTTCGATGACTAACTTAGAAAGCAATTATTAATCATTGAATTTCAAAAATAAATCTCAGAAGAACTAAGCTACTTAAATCTTTTTCAAGACTTTTCAAACTCGAAAAATTCTTATCATAAAATTATAATTAAAATAAAAATATCAATTGGTGAGTACTTATATATTTTTCGCTTCACTAAAATCTAATTACAATTATCTGAAACAAGACTTTCGATATTGAAGTAGTTGTGACTGCTATTGAAATTTGAAAAAAAATTATGAACCATCGTAGTATTGTCATTGAAAAGTGTCCGTGTGTTGAGATTGAATACAACTAATCATATCCAAATGTCTTCAAACTAATAATATTTATTTATACTTTTTTGTCAAAAATTAGTTATACCTACCGTATTACTATAATAGATTATTATTGATTATAGCATAAATCATAAATGTGTTAAAATAGCCTTTGAAATAGATATTTTCGGTTTGCCTATACCATGATTAAGCATTCAATTCAAATTTAACTCATAGGTACTATAATATTACAGTGATCTACTCAACGACGAACACTAAAATCTATCATACAGCAGAGCGAATTCTTTGGTTTTTTTTAGATTATAAATAAGAGTCATTGAGAATATCAAACTATATTACTTTTAAGTTCCAATTTTGGAATGCACTCAATCAAAGTGTTTTTATCTGATACTTTCGGATCACTTTCAACTGCCCCAAAAAGTGTTTTTCACCGTAAACAATTTTTGAGGCTGTAATATTATACAATATTTGAGCAAAAGTGTCACTCTATAAAATAATACAATTTCTTGCTAAGGTCTGAATTAAAAGATTGATTTAAAACAAATAAATATGTATAATACATTTTTGGTATAGACGAATTTCAAATAATATATAATAAATTGTTTGTCATACATTTTAAATTAAAATATTTTAATGTCTTTGTTAAATGATTAATTATAGGTACTAGGTGATTTATTTTTGGTCATTATCTTAAAAATTACGAATGTTTGAGAAATTTTTTTTTTAGTTATTTATGTAAAACAATATCAGATTTCAGAGAAAACTATATCGTTATTACTTCATAATTTATATTTTTTCGTATGACTACAAACATTTTTAATTTCATATTCCAAATCAGAATATTTTTCAGAGAACTATTCAAACCTTTTGTACAAAAATTAAAAACCTAATTTATTCAAAATGATTAATTAATTAGCGATACGTTTTTAAAATTACAGAGAGTGGTATAGTGAATCAACATTAGGCATGGGTGTGCCATTCCACTCAGTTCAACTACACTTTAAGCACCTACACTATTCAGTTGATACAATAAACTTTACATTTTATTACATTCCCTTTATGATGGTAAATAAGTAGATAGCCAAACAAAAATCTGCATGATCTGTCAATTATCATTTCCATTTGTTTTTTAAACTGTAGACAATATTATAATATGTATATGGTAATAATACTAATAATTACCTAATAACTAATAATTAATATGTTTACCAACTACATAGCAACTAATTAAATATACTGTTTCTATATAAATAAAGAAATACTACATAGTATTCCCAATAATTACACTATCTTTTTTTTTTATACAATAAGTAAATCAAATAAATTTTAGTAATCGGATTCTGATCGGAGCGAGAAAGCTAGTGGTTTTACAATGGTGTTTATTTTTTTAATTTTTTTTTATTTACACAAAATTTCTACTAGAAGGAGTGCTTTGATTTCAACATATAGTATCTTATCTTTTAGCAAATTGGATCAAGATGGTACTTTAAAGAGGTCATTTTTCCATTTTTTAATGCCACGGGAAAAAACAACGACAAATTACAAAAAACAGTTGAAAAATGGGATTTTAATTTCTAACGTTTTGTTTATCACTATAGAAACGAATAAAAAATTATAATATTATTATAATATTAATTCAACTTCCAGGCTATAATACATAATAACAATATAAAATATCCAGACTGACAAACCGTTTCCGCTCAGAACCGTTTTTTTTATACAATGATATCATATCGTTGAATTCAAGTTTAATACAACACATTATACATTGACCCACTTGTAACCTACTGTACAACAGAGTGACATTCACTTACCCGCTTTTTTTTTGCTTTTACATACAAGGCCTTGACTTCAAAGGTCATTGGCATTGGCCGCTTATAATACTGTTTTAAATTGTACAGTATGATAGTAATATACGATAAAAAATAAAAACAGAAATATTCATGTGCAGGGATGTGGGAAGCCTCAAACTTTGAGGTTCGATTTTAAAACACATATAATGCTTTTGTGGTCCAGAGATCGAAAAGTTACTTGATTTAATACTTGGAACTGTTATTTAGTAATCAGATCCAGTCTGGAAAAGAACATAATAATGTATTTTGTTTTTCTTGTGCAATAATGCGTAAGAACGTATTGTACATGTGAATGAAAATTACATTTTAAGCATAAAACATATTATAATGTATATATGTTCAATTTTGTTTATAGTTCTATGTACCTATTGGATTGGATTTCTTTGAATAGGTGTACGCTCTGGTGCGTAATAACACTGCAATGGAAACAAAAGTGATGAGAACTAGTACAATAATAATAATCATTATTATTATTATTATATGTAGTCAAAGTTATCAGAAAATCAATAAATTAAAACTAATAATTAAATAGACAAAAACATATGTCATTAGTATAAAAACAAACTATTAAAATTGTATGGTATTATAAAAGTAGAACGATATTAAATGCACTATAACAATGTACAATGTATTACGAAGATGAATTTGATCACTTACATGACGTATGGATTTTGATTACAAAACCAGTGGTTTTGTTGAAAAAAATTAAAATAAATTTTTCAATGAGTTCATTAGTTATACAGTATACAAAACATATTTATAATTTTGAGGTTAAATTAATTTTAGTTTTATAATATATACATATAAGAATGGATAAATTAAAATAATAATTCCATTAAAGAAATTAAAATATTAAAATATTTATTCCATTTCAAAGTTCCAGTAATTTTAAATTACATTTTACAAAAATGTAATTTGTCTATGTATATTGAATGTGTATACTAGAACCTTGAACTAGTGTTAAGTTTATAATATTATCATCATTAGTTTCTAGGATAAGATTTTTAAAATCAAGCACTCTATTTTAAAAATATTGTATCAGCAAAAATTCGCACGACGATGGGTTGATAAAAACATTATTTAAAACTGTATGATGTTATTTACAATAACCTTAAAATTTTAAGAGTTTAGAAGAATGGAGCAAACAAATTTATACTGTTATCGCTCCTATTTCATTTCGGTATTAACGTTATGATTTTTTGTTTCACGAGAAACGGAACAAAATATGTTACTTTTTGAGTTGCTGTACAATATTAATCATTTCTGTAATATTTGAAATATGTAATTTATTTTCAGCTATTCAAAATATTGTTTCAATTATTATTCTGTAACAGTTACATTATATATAGTCAGATAAAAGATACTTAATGTACATAATAACAATTCAAACAACAAATAAATGTATAAGAAAAGCTTTGATTTTGGAGCTGAATAAAAAGAGTGACATCGTAATTTATCCATATTTAATATATACAGATATCAAATCGTCCATTTTTATTTTTTTCTATAAAAAATCATATAATAAAAGTTTGATTTCTTTTTTTCATCTGTTTAAATTAATTGAACTGTCTCACCGTTTACAATAAAAATAATTAGACATTTCGATAAAACATCAATACAAAATAAAAATAAAAATTAGAACCTTTTAATTAATTCCCGTTATAAAATATTATTGGTGATCGATTATTCATTTTTTGTTGCAATGTATAATCATTGCATTTAAAATGATTGACAGTTATTTATGGTAAATGTACCTTTATTTGTGAAAGTAAATGTTAATTTTGAATAAATTCAGAGAAATTGAGTTATAGAAAATATTATTCTCCATCATATTAGTGACTGTAAATGTTATTACTATATTATGCGAATATATTACAGAAGAGTAAACTAATGTTTAACACAATTATTTAACAATAAAACTAATTCAGTAGGGTACGTACTATAATTTAAGTTGTTGAAATGGAAAATAGAATTATAACAATTTTCCAAAAATTTAGAATTTGGATTTTTTTTTATAATAATAATTGCATAAATAAATGGTTAATGGAAAATATAAGATAAATTACAATCAATGTCAATAATTTTGTTTTTATTTTTTATTTTTCATCCATTATATTTAAATGGATCTTAAAATTATGTAAATTTTAGTTTTTATAATGTAAGAGTAAATTATAATTTTTTCTTATAAATTATTTTTATCTTGTTTCGAAATACCTATTAGTTAATTAATTTGCCTATTAATTATTTAATAGTTAATATAAGACAAATGTTCTGATATACTTCATATCTCTTATACCTATACATTTCAGTTTAAAGCAACAGTTTTTGAAATCAGTGAATTGTGAATAGGTTATTGCCTATAGGCACACTTATTTTTTTTATTCTAGATCATCAATAATTTATTTTGTCTTATAATCATATAAAAGGACATATAAATACTGTCAGCTTCTGATTGAAGTGAGCTAGTTATGACGTATTGACGTGATGGTCTTCCAATGATATATTTGTTTTATTTCGTTATCTTTTTAGTGATATTTTTTTCAGGTTGACATAGTTCTCAAAAACTTTCATCTATTACCTACCTCCATTAATTATGATGTGTTAGAAGTGCAGTTTATATGGAAATATGAAGAGGTAATACTTCAATGTGTTGAATAGTTTCTTTTTAGACTTTATGAATGAACAATTACTGACTACAGTCAATAGGAGATGACAAGGTTTCAGCAAATATAGTGTAGACGAAGCTCTGTTTGAATTAATTTTTCTGAGCAATTTATTATTATTGTTTATAAAAATCCATAACCCTACAAAGTAAATAGCTGACATCCCTTCTATGTGTATGTGTGTTATTATTTTAACCTATCTATTAATTTATAAATCTAATATTTTAAATCATACAACTATGAAGTAATAAAAACATTACTAAACACTTTTTAAAAATTAAAACTGCTTCTATGTGACATATTATCTTTAAAAAAATTAATAGTGTTCGTATTATTTTAGAGGAAGTAAAAATGTAAAAATTGAAAGCTTTGAATAAAAAGAAATTCTTTTGATATGCAAAACACTCAATTCGAAAACATCAAATATATCGGCTAAGAAATAGTTCCCATGAGATATTGTACAAGGTTTTATTGTAAATACATTTATTTTACCAACTATGACGGAAAATACTTGGTTTCGGATATTTTTTTTGTTGAATGCGATCAATAACAGTTCAAAAGTTAAAAAAAAAATGTCTATTCGCCCCTGTTTTTTCATTCAATTTGATTGGAATTTCAAGGTAGCAAGTAACAGTTGGAGTTTTCCTCTAATTTTTTTTTTTTTTTTTTGGTCCGCCCCGAAATCTATTCCCACACACATGTACAATAGTATTTTCAGACAATGTCGATTTCGTTGGCAAACGTTAAACGGCCGCCCATAAATTTGTGGATCTTTTGGCCTCAGAAAGCAATTTCTACGTTGTTCGGACCTCGGTATAATAAATACGGTCAGGAGTACCAATTGAAAAGAACCAACTTTTTGGACTCAAACACGTCCATATATAGTTCCTATATCTTAGATATGCGTGCACAGATGCGAGGAAGAAGAACACAGAAAAAAACCGCATTATTCTGTAGTGAGTATTGAACTACCATGACCGTCATAACTCGTGGTTTATCGCTAAATGTAAATACAAAATATAATTGTATAGCTGTTAATGGAGAATATATTATACAGCGATAATTACGACCTAGGTATTAATGTATTATATAGTATGATTATAATATATTCTGGCACACCTGCGGTATTTTCATTAAAAATATAGTTGATTTATACAGTTCGTTTCATCGTGTTCTTTGAGCATTCATACAATGTCATCAATTATATTATAATTGTTTCAATATTTTAAAATTGAATTAGATTATGAATCCAAATACCAATTAAAAATAGAACTAATGAACAATTATGAAATGTATATTAAGCAAAAAAAAAATAGTGAAATAGATTTTTCTTTTTAAGAAAATTCAGATTAATCAATATATGACCTTTCAATCAGTAAACGTGATTTAAATTACTAATAAGACCCTTAAATTAGTATATTAAGATTCCAATTTTTGGACTTCCGAGGTTTTTTAAGGAGTCATATAGTTTTCAAAAGGTATACTGTAGTCTGTAGTCTGTAGGTATTCTAAATAGTTTTGCTATCGATTAATTTTAATTAATTGTTGGTAGGAAATATATTTTCTAGTACTAAACATAATTATTGGACGTCATATTTTTATGAGATAAAAATATATATTATATGAGTTTTTCAAACATTGTGTATACATCATTAATTCAATGTAATAAATAAAAATCCTAGATTGTTTATTAAAAATACGTATCGATTTTAATTTTAGAACTCTTGTTCGATTAACACTTTTTAAGTACTTACCTATATGAGAAAGTATGTGTACTATTAAACTCTTTAGTCAATTTTTATTAATAATACAAAAAGAAAAAAGAAATTGTTTATCTTTAGAATATCAAAGCAATGAATTCTAGTAAGTTAATTCTCTGAAAAAATGTATTTTATATGTTATAATAACTAACAACGTATTCGATTTTGAGTGGGATGTTTTTTTTTCTGGTAGAAAATTGGATCTAGTTAGTACTAAATGGTGGAATAAAACTAAAACAAGTAGGTACTTGTCAAAATAATCAAGAAAAAAAAATTACGAATAAACAGGAATATTTACACATAATATGGTACGTAGTATACATCAATAGGCCCTTCAAATATTAGTTTCAACACGTATTCAATAAATTTAAAATACCTATGTACCATAATTTATTTTTTTCTTTATTTTTTTCACTTGAAATTTGATATACCTTCAGTAGAGCGACCACCTCGGTCTTTTTTACTAACAAACTATTTTTACTGTTTTAAACTATAATATTACTTGATGAGAATCTAACTACTTTCTAGTGTAGAATAAAAAACAATTAATGTTATTTTCATTTTAGAAGGCATATTATGTATAGTTCAATTATTGTACAAAAAAAAAAAAAAAAAAATAACTAACAAGCAACATAAATAGAAATATATTTTTAAAAAGAATTTGGTTTATTGTTGCTATTACGATATATTATTATTTTTAAAAATATAGACTACAGGCTATCTTCTCTCAACCACTTATAATAAAAAGTTAAAAATTGCTTTCGTTTTGGAACACTGATATTATTCAGTTTGATTTGAGTGTATTAATATAACCAATTTATTGAAAATTACAATTCAACTCTTACATACCTACTTAATGATATCAGATAATCTCGTGAATGCCATATCCAATCCACGGACTTAGGTGGTTTCCATAACTATAGGTCTTGATTATCCACAAAACAACAGAGGGACACCAAATATGAGTATAAAATATAACCTTTTTCAGCACTATGAAGGTTTAATACATATTTGAGAAACTCAACTTCAGAAAATCGTTTAACATTATTAAATATTCATGAAAATATTTGTATATCTGATGATATGGTTTTAGACAAGTTTGCCAATAGTGGACGAGCCAGCCGTTTAAAACTTATTATTTAGTACATTGTATGCATTGTGATTTAAATCAATCATCAAATATAATTTTTATGTTTTACTGTATTATTTTATAAATTTTGTTCAACCCCTCCCGAAATAAAATTCTGGATACGCGCCTGGACTGTCCAGTGTCCACGCATATAGCTTAGTACTGGCCACGAATGATTCGCAACGCCATGTAATTGTATATGTAACTATTTCAATTTTCTAAGATAATAACTCATTGTCAACAATACAATATAATATTATAATATAGATATAACATCCAAAAGAAACAAGTCATTAAAATGGTAATCAATGCGCGGTAGTATAATAACTGAGTATTTACATTTTCCATAAATGTGTCATAATTCGTGACTACGTTTACCTAAGCTGTAGTTTGATGAAATAGTCGATGGATTACCGCAGACTACAGTAGTTGTACTTATTAATATTAATATATCAGCTATACATTATGCATCAAATTAAAAATATTTTATTTCTTTCAAGTTTATAAAATTAATTCAATTAAAATCAATAATTAAAAAATCTTAAACATGCCATGTTTTGTATATTATAATATGAAGTACATAACATATCATAATGATTAGTGAATATTATATTCGTATAACACCTTTTTCCAAATTCCAAATTATTCAAAGGTATTGATTATTATATTGGAAATAAACTTTATTAAAAAAAACAATTTTAAATAAATAACCCGTGGTTTATTATTTATATACAATATTTCCCTTAACGAACAATCTCGCCTCAATTCAGTTTAATATGATTATTGATTATCTGAATCAAAATTTCGTTCAAAATCAATTATTTTTGATTTCCGTTTGTTACAACTTCCCTATGATGTTATTTTATGTTGTTGGTATTTTTATTTATTTATTTGACACGATTCTGCCAAAATATTAAATTATTCGATTACCTATCATTAGTATGTTACATTGTTACTATATGAATGGTAGGTCATCGGTGAAATGTCATCATTCCAATTTCTGTTGATTTGAAAAGCCCGTATTACACATTTAAAAAAAAAAATGTAATAAGTATTATTAATTTATAATTTATTATATTCTTTATTGAAAACAAATTGGATCAACTAGAACAAACTGTGGCATAGATACTATTATTACATATTGTCGTAGAAATATAATCAAATATTATTACAATCAAAACTTGTATAATTATTATTAAATGTGATAATATAATTTAAGTGAATATTTGTTATCAAGTTTATGCTTCCGTATAATTAATAATTTGAAAATTTGAATAGCTTAGCTTTGGGATTTACTTCTTTGAGACAGCCTTTGGGAGTCACCGGCCGTGGTAGTAGCGCGGAAATGGAAATGGTGTTTTATTATAAACCACGTCCGCGATAATGAGTATCGCAACAGAAGGGATTTAATGAACGTGACTTTTTATATTCATCATTCTGACGGTTTTTAGAGCTATCATTCGTTCGTAAAACTGTGAGTGAATAAATTTCTATCTCAAAAGAAATGACTGTCGTTTCAATTAAACACGAAATCCCATATTTAAAGTTTATAATAAAATAAAAATGCAACGAAACAGAATAAAAAAAATAACAAAAATATTTCTTAATTAGACAGAATTGCATTTTTATAATTTATGCATCTCGTATTTTTGATACACAAAAGTAATAAATATTTTTAGAACTTGAAGAAAAAGACTGATATTTTCGTGTCTTTTTCTGATGGAATCTTTTCTTTGAAAATATTAGAAAAATATAAGGATAGATATTTTAATTTTGTTTAGTATCATTATCGTAGTATATTTTAATTTATGCTATTTCATAAGTATTGATAAGATAGCTATTATAATATGGCTCGTCTTAGATGACTAGATAGCTGTACCGATAAAAGCGTATAATGTATAACACTGTGCCTATTTAGTGTTTAGATGATTAAAATCTATCACTCTATAGCTAATGTGATAATTATTTACCTTTATATAATATTGTCTTAGGAGGAAAATAAAGAATCGAAAGTGTATCTTAAATTGTATTATAGTGTTTTTATATTGCTTTAAGCACCCTATAATATGCGATAGAATAATAATTTATATCATAAAATATGTTCATACATTTAATAAAAAAATCATTATTTACTCAGTTAGAGAATAATAATATAATATTTAGGTTACTAAGTTATCTATTGTAGGTAACTTTATAAAAATATAATATATTTTTATAGGTACCTGATATGGTTTTTACGGGTAAATATTTAAATAATAATTGATTATATTTGATATATGGGTTTATTTTTACGGAAAACCGATGCTTCTAGTACTAATAACATTAGCATGTACCTAGGTGGTTAGTCATGATATAATAATAACGGTACAGACATATTATGCACTATGCACTTATTTGTTTTAATCCGTACCGATGTTTGGCTTTGATATACATGGATTCATTTCAGTGTAAAATGTCGTTCAGCTATATCTATTGATGACATAGTGAACCGATAATGGCTTTTTAGAGGTGTTAATACTTGTTCTATTGAAAGATGTTTTCAGGTTTTTTAAGATTGGCACTGCGCGTAAAACAAGAAAACTAATTAAATGTATATAAATGTAAATTTTAAATTTGGATAAATATTCAACGCCAATCGTTGTATGAGGTTTGAACAAGCGATGCTATTATACTCAAATTTAATTGTGTAGTTTTAATAATATTTTTAAATCATATATTTATGCATTCACATAAATAAGTGCAAAATCTTTAATTTTTTGTTAGAAAATTTAATAAATTATTAGAAATTGCATAATTTGTATGTAGAGCACGACTTGAAAATATGTATTTTAATTTATCTACCTAACCACATTTAATTCATTATTCATTTGTTTTATGACAGTACATTAGTAGGGGGCTTGGTATATAGTATTAAATATTTAAATGCAAATAAATGTTTTCGTCAACTATTATTGATCATCATATAATTTTTTTTTTTTAACTGAATAAAATTCATTCACAGAATGATAGGTATTTCAACATTTATTTTATTCATCTGTATGTATCATACATATTTAATGCATGCATTAATTTATTTTATGAGAAATATTAATAAAATAAAATGTATAGTAATATGATATAATATAAACATTAAATTTTCAAAACAATGATAAAAAATAATGATTATATTTAATTGACTTGACTATAACACTGTCTTAGACAGAATACTCTATATTATCTAATTATTAACTATATATATCGAACTTCGATAGGTTGTCATTCACGAATTAAAATTGAAAATTAATCATTATTTTCTAAGATCGGTATTGATCGACAACCATTTATTGGACGATAAATCTTATATAATAAAGTATATAAAATATATGTTTTGTATCGGTGATATTTTATAATATTATGAATTATAAGATTTTTTTAAGACATACCTAGATCAATAGATTTAAAACACCTGAGAACGGTACTGGCTATACATAATATGTTAAAAGCAATATATTATTTTCGCTCATAATTTTTAGATTAACACGTAATTTTCATCTCACCACAAAAGTAGATCATAATATAAATAAGTATTATAATGTTGAACAAACAAATAGGTACCAAAATGTACGTGAATATTAGTCCAATAAATTGTATAATGGTTGTAAAGCATTTACGACAATATCAAAACACGATTCAGCATAATATTGACACTTGATTATTTTCATTCGGCCGAAGTAGAAATCGGTTGCTGGAAAGTTATAACTTAATGTTTTATTCTTTCCAGTGATAACGCTTAGAACATTGACGGCAGTTCTATTGTGATCTTCGTTCTCTTACCACAGTCAATATAAATCTTTAATAATAATTGTTAAAGAAAGTTATTACTTATTTTCATCGGTTAAAAACACATATATACTTATTTAATCCTTTTTAAGTTAAAAAATATATAATGAAAAAGTTCAAAATAAAAAGCAATAATAATAATTAAATATTATACAAAAAAAATTAATAATTTTAAACAAATCTAAGATTTACATATTTAAATTGACTAAAATAGTGAAATAGTTATAAACAATATTCATAATATAATATTCATACATACTATTAAATGAAGTAACTTTTTTTTTTGTTCGGGATAAACTCTGAACAGGCTTTTATTTTATTTTATTTGACTTAATTTTATAATATGTACTGATATTGAAAATGTTTAAGTTTTGAACACCATTACAGTATTACACCTAGTATTAACTACTAAGAAAAATACCTAGGATTTATTACTTTGACCCCCCCCCTCCTCCCAAGTACTAAATAAATTCACTTTCCTACCAGCAATGATATTTAGGTTGAAAATCTAAGCATTTTTACTACTCCAAAAGGTGATGAGAAACACACACAAAAAAAAAAAACCCACACCATTGTAAAATCAATACATTTAGTCTTCGCTCCACTCTGAATTTAAAATGTTTTTTATAACAAAAAAAAAAGCACAGACAAATAAGGATGCTCTGCCAATATACAAAACATTTTTTTTTGAGTCATACATGGATAGCTATATCTTTTATAATTGATTCAAAATGTTCCACTCTATTAAACAAGTCATCCAAAGAATTTAGCTTAGTAGCCACAAATATAGGACGTTTCTGTCGGTTATTCTATGCCTTTTATTCCCTACTTTAGTAGAACTCTGTGGTGATGAGCTGATGGCGTAACGTACGATGGAGTATGGCTTGCAGTACACTTTGTGTATAGTGACTAGGTTTTTGAAACTACATGTAGGAAAACAATTTATTTAGTCGATAATACAGTTAAAATGGGCAATAATAAACGAACGTAAATTAGCTATGTTGTACGTTTAAGACAAAGACAATACCTACATTTGGGAGTGATACATCCCCTCCTAATATCATTAATAGACATAATAATTTGCGTTTAATTTTCTGATTTGTACCTTTAATTAGTTGTTTGTAGTCTGGAAAATATATGCACCCATGTCTTAACAAACATAGGTACACTGAAAGCATTTCTCGTAAAATTGTGTAAAAGTATACAATTCCATTAACATATTATTTTCAACATATTGATTCAGATGAATTTTGTTTTTGATATTATACTTTTATTTTTTATCTTTAGAACATTTACATTCAACCATAGGTGTATGTAATAGTATTTTATCAAACGTTAAAATAATTGTAAAAATCGTGAGGTGGAGACATACATTTTGAGCGATCGAAATTGGTGTTGGGTTCATAATGAATAAATAATGTACGCTCATATACATATTACTAATTTCCAACTGATTTCTATACTTGTGAACATAATATATTTTGTTCGGTTGATATAATATAATATATAATTTAAATTCAGAGAGAGAGCTATATTTATTTAGTAGGTTGACGGCTAACCAATTCGCTATCTAGGGTCTAATAGTATTATGGAATAGGGTCCTGAACGAATTATCAAATTATAATATTATTACACGTGTTTTTGGAAGTAATTAAAAAAAAAAATATAGTGTGTTAGATAATATACAACAACACATTAATAATATTTGTTGTTGTATCTTATAATATATGGTACTTCTATTGAACGTATTCCAGGTAAACGATTAGAAAAACAAATTGAAATTTAGTGTTCACTCGAAGCGTTAAATTAATAATAACAGCTTTCTGGTACCCGTCTACTTTGTTGTGTAGTTAAAGAGTACACGGCAAAAGTCCAACATGTCTTCACAAAATTACTTGAAAACTTTCTGTGTACACTCGACGCACAGTATATGTATTTTAACCAACAATTCTATATATATCGAGATGCCTGTAGCACGTTGCAGCGTGGATCAAGTCACTCGCATGATAAGTTTTTGGATGGCAAGCTTGTGATATTTGACGAACAACTTTTTTTTGCCAACCACACATTTCTATTTATGTTTTCAATACAAACTTTTGTGTGATTAAAAATCCCTATTGGCGATGGTTATCTACCTCTAATATAATTCAAAATATCTTTGAATTAAACACTATATGTAATTGATAGTTGAACGTTGTTCGTAAATAATTTTAAAAATATATTCAACTTTCTTATTTTACATTTATCGGAGAACACAATACCAAATTCCTCTTTGTAGAATTGTTTTTAATTTATTTAAATCAAAACTTTTTGACATCAATCGATATAACGCCCGTACGCCGACGTCTATACAGAGACAAATGTCTCAACTTCTTCTTTTTTATTTTCATTCTGCAGGGTGGATTGAATTCAATTTTGACAATACGCTCCCTCCAAAAATACAATGTATTCATATTTTACAATTGCATTACCTAAAAACGTTTCGAATTTTTCGTGCAGAAATGAACTTTGACGGAATGCTAATAGTTACATTCTCCGCCAGCTTAGCATGAACATGTGTCGGATGCCTGTGGGTGTACCGGATTTCATTATGCACGGGTGGCTGTTTAACGTTAAATAGGTCAAAAAACGATCGCCACCAGCGTAATTATAGGTGGCGGAGACGAAAAATAAAAATTCATTAGGACTAAAACGTCTACGGTAGATTGGCCGTTGCCTAATCTAATCGAGGTGCCATAAAAGGAAACTGTTATTTTACAGGCTTCCCGTAGAACAATGGTACCTATGGGTAGGGAGCGAGGAAAAAAAACTTAAGCATAAACGAGCTTTAGCTCTGAACTGTTTTTTATAATGTACCGAAGCAATATAATGAAAATTGATTTACAAATTACAAGTATATATTATGTTGCATTAAAATTAGATATGGTAGACAACGTTTTAGCGTGAAAAGCGAAATAAGTGATGTAAAAATAATTGCAACGTTTTTTTTTTTCTTGAGAGTAACATTTTCTCTACAGATCTTATGTAAAAAAATATCAACATTTTTAATATATTCCAAAGAATAAAATAATATATATTTTATATATAATATACAGGCCTTTTAACCTTTAATAATGTATTTATTCAAACTCTAATGTTTATAATTTTTTAGTATGTGCTTAAAGACCACATTTTAAAATACTTAGATTTTTTATGATTTTTATTTTTAGGTATATATTATTTAAGTAATATTGAATCTAGTCATATTATTCTTAGTACCTAGTACCTACTGAGGCAGTTTATATACATTATAAGACACTAAATATTGTATTGAATATTAATTACTACATAGTAATTTACAACCAAATCATCATAGTTTTGAAGTTTTTATCATGGATTATTATAATTATCCCTGGTATATTTTAAATAGTTCACATAATGTTGAACAATTTAGAAAGTCTTCTTTTGAATTTTGATCTATACAATACGTATGAATTAAAAAAAAAAAACCTTGTACCTACTTAACAATTTACAATAAATGAAGATGGTTGTTATTTTAAATAAATAAGTTTATAACGCCACAGAACTTTTCTTAAGGGACATAAAAAATTCTGAGTGGGTGTTTGAAAAAACGGTATTGTCTACCTACTTTAAAATTCAAAGATTCAAAATTTTAATAAATTCTTTATTAAAGGAAAATGGTGATGGAAGTCATGCTGTCACCAGTAATTGGTGAATAACTCTGTACTCAAATATTAAAATATATTTGGATATGTGCTTGAATTATATATTATTACATAACGATCACGTAGAACTTGGGGATGTTGTTTTCTAATTCAGCAGCGAAGGGAATAAAAACTATTTGAAGAAAACCAAGGAAAGTTGTTTATTTATGATACGGATTCCTTCTAGACCCGGACGGATATGGTTGCGATGGATGAGGTGGATATAAAGAGATAGTTCGTGGTATGGACGAAAGTAATTTCCTTTGTGTACGGTGACATATACGTCATGTACTACGTTAGTGCGAATTCATTTTTGATTTCATAAAGACATCTGGTTTCTTGATAACCCCAGACTCATCCGGTTATGTTGTCGAAAAAAATCTTAATGCACCCATATAATATAAGTACATTTTATCATAAAAATATATATGTCGCACAATACTATAAAAAAGTATATACTGCAAACTTTGATCGGGATTCTTTGTAAAAAAAAATATTAGATGAAATACAGGTGAACGTAAATCTTGTTAGGTATTAGATTATATAGATTATTATAATTTGTATTTTGGGACTTAAAATGTATTCAGATACAAAACAGTAAAATGTACACTTGAGTTCAGATTTATATCTGTAAGATAACCCTAAGATGATAGAACAAAATATTCAATATTATAGTTATGATAATATTATTGATCATAGAAATAAACAAAATATTACTAAAAACATTAGTTGCTTTATTTTTTTGAAATTTAATTGAATCTCAGTAAAAATTAGTATTTGAAATTTTACTAAAATATTAATTACTTCAAAACAATTAATTTATGGTTTGTAGTGTAATATTTATGTATATAATTTCTTTTTATTGGAATAGTTATACGCAATCATAACGCAATCATATTTTATTTTTTAGATATTACCAATAACCAGAATAGTTTATCCAGTTCAGATATTATTTTAAGTATTCAAAAAAGACATGCGCATTAGAATATTTATGAAATTTGTATATTATTCAATATTTACCTAATTACCGAACACTACGTACATTTAACTTTGAAAATCATTTTCTGTAATAAACTTGTCCAAGCTGATGAACAATTTTTTCCATTAACGCATTTTATTTTACTTTACTGCACCTGTTTCATTTCCTGTCATCTTTTTTGTACATATTATTTTTTTTAAGTCAATAAAAGCTTTTATATTTAGAACAGTTGGTAGACTATTATAAATAAAACTATAGTTAGTAGTTACCTACCTAATTATATAATTAATTTTCATTCAATGGTTATTATGCAAGTGAACTGTATGATAATATTTATTTTAAGTACCTAGGTATAAATAATAATGTTCAATTGTTAATTGAAAATACGTGCGAAAAATCGAATAAGTATAGCTGTTATTACAATAAAATTGAAATGCATTATAGACTTATAAAATGTATTCAGATACAAAACAGTAAAATGTACACTTGTGTTTAGATTTATATCTGTTTATTGATAATATTATGTAAATAAATTGATAGTTAGGTGCATAATGCGATGCTTAGTATTTCTGAATGACATATTTAGAAAACCTTATTTATGAAAATTTAGCCATGTTCTAATGACATTATACAATCTGACTATATGAGAATAATTAATCAGTTTTAATTTTAAATGCTATCAATGTTCCACGCATATTTACTTGAGAAGACATTTATATTTAAAAGTTGCATCTAATATATTTGCTTAATAATTTAGTAATAAAAAATGTGTATTTAATACTAAATAATAAATTTGATTTTTAAAAGTGTATCATTTATACCAACAATAAACTATGAAAATAAGGACAGAAATTAACAAGTTTACAAGTAAAAGTTAAAATGAACTTCTAACATTAAATCTGCTTATTCTTAAAAAAAGGAATTAAATAAAAAAATATATATGTATATATTGATAACTGATGGTACATTATTACTCTGCTACGTGGTAAGTGGAACGAGAAGAATATCCGATAACCAGGTCATTTTATCTTTTCCGGATTTTTAGTAGTCATTATCATGATAATCATTATAAATTATAATACGCATATAATTTGTTGAACAAATTAAGTTTAATTTCTTATTTTTTAAGGATTTTAATTTTACCAACTTATTTTGAAGACTTTTGTCAAGTTTGTCATTAATTGGTGGTCTTGAGATAAAATCTATTTACTTATTTTTTTTTTTTTTTTTTGTATACTTTATACTAACTTTATTATTAAAAATATAATTATCAAACTAATATTTTTATTTTTTTGATTTAAACTTAATTTTATTTAAATACCTAATGTAGAAGATTAATTGAGGATTACTCTTCTAATTTAACAATTATTTAATAATTGTCGAATTGACTTACTTTTAAGGACTGAATACAAAAACTGACCCAGAATATTGTCAAAACTGCTATTCAGGTAAAGACAAATTTTAAAGTAATTTCATTATCTCCAATGAACCAGAAACTTTGAATTAACAATTTATACGTAATGAAAATGTTCAACATATTCCTCTATATCAGTTATATCAAACGTGGCTATTTGTAATAGGTACTTAATATATTAATACTATAAATATGTAGAGTTTTAATCAAGGGTTAAGGCCAACCTAATGGTTTACAACTTAGGGGTATGAAGAAAATAAATACCTACTTACATAAACTAGACTGTGTAGTACACAATCAAAAAGGTTAGGAACCTTCACAGAAGTTTCTCTCTGTATTCCTAACCAACTCTGCGAATCATAGTCAGCCGACCTGGTTAGATACAACTAAACTTGGAAGATGGCTGTCCTTTTAGTTAAGTTTTATCGTAGTAGGTAAGAATAGCACAATTCGAGATAAACTTTAATATTAGAACTTGAGCATAGAAAACAATTTAGCAAGTTTCAGTAATTTTTTGCCATATTTTGAATAACATACTAAATATAATACAATAATTATCACTCTATCTAAGTTCACACTGTTATATAATCATAGCAAAAAACTGTTTCGTAACTATACACAGTTTTGAGTGAGAAATAGTTCTGTTATGCTAACACGCCATTACGTGTGCACATAATAATGAGTCATCTATTTTGAGCAATTATAACTGGATAAATGCAATTTCTATAAGTAAAATAAAAAATAGAACGTTTTGAAACAAAAAAAAAAACAGTTGACCGTAACCAGGTCTCTTGTATCTTATTGTTTCCTTTATAACAGAAATTACGTTTAAAACGACACATGTTTCACACAGCATTTTAATATTTCCCAACTATTGTAAAAATATTTTCAGAAAAACAATATTTTATCAAAATATTTGAAAAAGTTGCGTAAATAATAAGGAAATATTTTATTTATATTTTTTTGGCCAAGAAGTTTACATTTAAAAAATGTTTTGTAAAAAACATTAACAAAACATTTTAATCATATTTTTTCAAAAACCATTTTCATGAAAACATTAAAAAAAATAGTAAGTCGACATATTTGTGCAATCATTTAGTCAAATATTTTGTTATCATGAGAATAAAATATTTATACAATATAATTAGTCAAGTATTCATTATTCAAGCACTCCAAAATATTCACAAAATATTATCATTTCCCAAATCCTGTGTAGGGTGTTTGTCGCTTTTTTAATTAAATATTTAACACCTAGGTTTTAAAATCATGGAAGTTTTACTGTAAAAAAATAACTGCAATTCATGTGATATTATTGATTTAATGTATAATTTGTTTATATTATGTTCATCTTAAATTATATAGGTCCGCCTACGTCTATTCTAAAAAAAAATTATTTTAATACATCTGAATTAAATATATAATGAAAAATAAAAACTCAATAAATTTCATAAGATTACATTACAATATTTGTACAGTAGACATTGTACAACCTAAGATCGTAATACTCCTTAAAATATAATAATACAAAAATATTGTATGTAAATCTATCCCACTGCTGTTGAGTGTTATTTAAAATATAATGTGGATAATAATATTATGTTATTGATAATAGGGACGAATAATATTTTTATGTAAATAAATAACTCAATATTGTATAGAATAAACATTTTACTCGTGAATCGATTGTATACCTATAAATGCATAAATTATAATAATATAATATTTGATTCAGAAATAAGTATGAACTTTATTGAGGTGGATAATAATAAAACTTAAGAACTGTCGAGTTCCATTATATTGTAATATTGTATACCGGAAAAAATGGCCTCTGTACTTAATGTCAATATAAGTATAAAAAAAAAACCAGCGCACTAAGTATTTGTTTATTCTAAATTATTTGTAGTAACATTTTACATTTCAATGAAAAGTTTATCGAGTTTCATTATTGGTGATTTTATAGTTTTGTTCTGGGTGTTCAATCCTAAGAAATATCCATTTTTACTACTTCCACTTTCCAATAACAACATTAATTTCATGACGTGAATATATGTATTATAGATCTGCGTTTATAAATAACATAAATATGCATAATTCTGTACTGTAGAGCATACATATTGCGAAGGTATTAGAATATTTCATTCTGAGGGTTTAGTCGTCGTCGCTTATAAACCGTCAACGGTAAATCTTGTCGTTGAATTATTTATGAGATCGATTTCAAATGCTAATGTCCAACAATGTCATGCCTCATTTGCTTGTAATGTTGTCACATAATCTCTTTAGCCATCCATGTGATACGTTCGTGAATAGGTGCGCTAATCCGCGAGAGAATTTTTTGGATACCTTCCTAGTAATTTAAAAAAATGTACTTACCGATTGTATATGAAAATAAAATCATTTTCAAATAATTCTTGAACAAAATCACGTTTGATATAGTTTTAAGACGTTTTTACACTCCCCTGCTAACTTGATATGAGTGTAAAATAATGTCAAAAAGTAAACAAAATAATTATAGTTTAAACCGTTTACCAATATTGTATTATGTTTTATTTCTAGTTGAATATCGATGTAAGATAATATAGTGCTTGCAATTATCTTAATTTATTTTGGTAAATTTAATATTGTATGCTATTAACAGTCAAAGTTTCTGTAAATATTTACTACCTATAGGTAGTATTATTATTTTAACATAGAAAATGTCTTAATATTTTTTTTGCACATTATGTCCGTACACTTTTAAGCACAACGCTAAGATAATAACATTAAAAGTAATATTAGTTGCCACTAAGAAAATATTTTTTGATGATTTATTTATTTTGAGGAGTAACTCGACAAATGTTTCAGTTTAAAGAATAATTTAAAATTCAGGAACATAAATAAACCTAGAAAAGCTAACTTCAAAAGTATTCCTACATAGTCAGAATACAAAACTACCTATAAGACGTCATTTTACACACAACACGAATATACAAGTTGTAATATCTTGATAAATGGTTTTCGGAATTGTATACGCTTATTATACGCACATAATATAATATACATAATATATTATTTACATTTATATGCTCATATAAATCATATAGCTACAACTATTAAAATATCTTACTTCTCCGATCGCACTGAATACACTTTAGTGCAATAACAATTATTATAGGCAGATTAACCATATAATATATTGAAAACAATGCTACAGAGCATTTAAATGTTCAATAAGCTGTTCAAAATGTATAAAATTTTTGCAGACATTTTACAAATATCAAAATTATTTAGTTTTTTATTAATAATGTAATATAATGTAATAAATATAAACTTAGCAATATTATATAAATAGAAAATTAACAGATATCGTATACAAAATGTATTCAGTATTGTATTGATTTTCGAGAATACGCTATAGTTGGATCCAATGTAAGATAATAAAATTATATATAAGATTTAAAAGTTAAGAAAATTAATAACAGAGTTTACGTCACTTGTACTTTCAAAGTAATAACTTTAATGTTAATAGTTTCTTAAACTAAATCAATTCAATTTCCGATTATATGCATATTTAATTAAATCCCTTGATAATTATTAATATTTAACCTTAGATTTACTATCTTGACTTCTAATACTCTATTCTTATTCAAAATTATAGTAAATAGTAATAGGTACATTAAAAATAAAATTGGGTTGTAAAATATTTTTTATTAGGTAAATAGTTTACATCATAATTTATAAGCTAAATATTAAAGTTTTATATTAACTATGCAGTATATAAACCCTAAAAATAATAATTCAATAATTTTCTGCTTAAAATGATGCTTTGGTATATAAGCTTTTAAGGTAAACATCGTACATTGTGTTGTATAAAATTGTTAATTCATACACAAAAAGCACAATAATAGCTGCAATGCGTAAACTTGCGAAATAGTTAAGACACTGGAAATTGAAAAAGTTTCACTGTTGGACATTTTTTTTCGTGTGGAAACATCACATTCATGTTTTAATAATAGGTACCTGAGCCGAGAGCTTTTTGAGTGTAATCGTTAAGAATTTTAAACATGTGCAGTAATGCTTATATCAAGTAAGTACGATAAAGAAATAAAGATAGTTCGTCGTGGGTCCAGTCTCAAAATTAAGGTTTCGTTTAGCCAGATGAAATATTGGGCAGTCGGGGAGAGAGAGAGAGAGAGAGAGAGAGACAGAGAGAGACAGAGAGAGACAGAGATAGACAGAGAAAGACAGAGAATGGGATGGCCAGGCTGGATAATAACGTTTGAACAAGAGTTCAAAAAGTTTCTTAAGTGGTATCTTATGCTCTGTTGTATATAATTTATTCGGAGTGAAGATATTTTTTGAATCGACATGAATTATTACCTTTGGGTCGGATTTCTTTCGGTGAAAGGACGTGTTGGTCTTATACTCCGAATAAGATACCTTCGCATAAAGATAGTTGCATTTAAACCGGCGCGGTGGAGGTGATACTGGTGGGAATGGAGTGAAATACCAACTTACGGGGTCGAGACCACATAAAATAACGTAGCGGGGCGTCGACACGACGGGCACCCTCCACACCACCGTCCACAAATCCTACCAAGTTTGGTTTTATAAATGCGTGCACGGTCGTCGATAAATCTATTGGATAAAAAAATAAAAAATAAAACTCCACCCGTCTAATCATAATATACACAGCTCCTGTCTACAACTGTTTTAGATCAACCACGGGATAACAGTGGTGTGCTCGGTAACGACTACTATATATAATATTATTGTAGTATATTTTAGCTTGGTACAAGTATTGCCAATTTTGGTGTTTTTTTTCTAATATTATATTTATTTCACGTCTCACATAGCATTTTATTAATCCTGGCAAATCGCTGAAAGCACAATAATAATATTCTATGAACAGCAAACAGACGACTTGACTTACAAACGCATAATCATATTCAGGGATTTGAAACATTTCAAAAATAATTATATCGTTTTACAATTGATGAAATAAATAAATATATGCCGTATGAATTGATACATATCATAAGCTTCTTACAATATTATTATTTTTGAATTTGATACTATACTATATAGCATAAAATACCTATCTATACAGATATAATCTTATTTATATGGAAAAAGACTTATCATTCGATACTATAAAATAAAATATTATAATTTCAGACAATTCGAAATATTTAAATGATTTTATATATTCAAATAATAATATGAAATCTTGAATTCATAATCATAAATTACATTACTTTGAAAACATATTTATCCTTCTATAATTTTTTATAATGTGTGAGTTATTGTAATTAATTAGGTAGTATAGTCTATACTGATGTTAATGTGAATTATATATAATACACAGCTACATTTTAGTAAATAAAATCAACTATAATATATATTATGTAGATTGTAGGAATACACAATAACATTTGGTGACATTTTTAATAAAATAAACAAAATATTTTCTTACAATTATTATTAATTAATAATAATTAAATAATGAAAAAAGGTATTTTCTATATTGAAAATGTTTGTAACTACCTTACGGGCTACAACCAGCAAACTTTATATTTTTTTTTTATACGATCGGCATAAATTCATATCATTATTATTAAAAAAGACACCAAGTATGAAATGCACTGCATAGTGGTTTTGAAAAATTAAAATAAATATGAATGCATTATATAATATTTTACCGTAAATAATTTAGAAATTATTTGAATTATTAACAAATTAAATTTTAATTCAAAATTTGGCATTGAAATATTGTTTTATGGTTTAATTATCAAGAAAATCTAGTGCCAACAAAAAACTACCTATTAGCATAATTTTGAACAATGAAAATAATTATTTTTTATATTATTATATATGATCCAACAGGTTAGAGAATTATACCTACAAATGTGTTTGTAAAATTATTTTATTATTTTATTTAATCTGTTATAGATTTATTTATTAATATTAACACTAATAGAGAACAAACCATATTTAATTCAAACTTGGTTCAATCATATAAACTTGATAATACAGATTCCATTTTAAAGTGGAGTATGTACCGACCTATATAATTGTGCTGTCTTAAATTTCACAGTATTGAAAAGGTATCTTCTCTAGAGATTTGTTTTATTATTATTTTTAAGTATTTATTCATACCTACAGCTTAAGTTTGAAGGTGTTAAATGTAATGTTTGGTAAATAGTTTGTATTATTTACTTGCACAAAATAAACTTTTACATTTTTATTTTCCATTATATAAAGTAGGTATAATGTGAAAAAAAATCGTTTAGCGGTAATAAAAATAGATAACTACCTCTTACTTAAATAATTTATTTTTGTTTGGTATAAAAAATATTACTTCTGTTTTAGATTCTGAGCGAAGCGATGAATGTATTGATTTTACAATGATGTGTTTTTTTTTTTATTTTTTTTTTGTGTCTGTCATCACCTTTTAGGATAGTAAAAGTGCTTGAATTTTCTTCAATAGTAACTTTTCTGATAGGAAAGTAAATCTAGTTGGTACTTTGAGGGGGTCAAAAGTCAAAATTTCCCAGTAGTTTTCAAAAGCGCCGCAAAAAACAAAAGAAAAATTAAGGAAAAATGGGAATTTTTACGTTTTCGAGAAAATCGATTTTGGTTTTTGGTGCAACTATTAAACAATTGACCTAGGTACATGACATTCTGACTCAATGTTTATATTAGCATTTTCTATACACAATAAAATTTTGAAAATAATTTGACTCTTTTTGAGCTGTTTATGGACATTTTCAGTTTCCATTTTTTTAGTTTTTTTTTTTTATAAATATCAATAAAATTTTATTTGTTGAGTAAAAAAGCGTGAAAATTTAATGCAAGGCTCCTGATATATTGTTACAATAGCAGTTAAAAAATATTAAAAATACATATGCACAATTTTTTTTTATAAGCATTTAAAGTTCAAATGTTGACAAAATTTATCAAATTTATAATTTAATAATTATTTTGTAGTTAAACATTTATTAAATGTTCAACTTTTATAGCTAAGGATTGAAAATTTAAAACAAGGATCCACGTAAATAGGTTATGTATAAATTACTTTATTCACAATAATATCATCAAATATACTTGGTAATATCATAGGCTGACTGACCGTTTTTGCTCAGAATCGGTTTTCTTATACAATGATATATAATACATTGAATTCAAATTTAACACCATCTATTACAGTGATCCACTTGTAACCTACTGTACAGCAGAGCGACATCCACTTACCCACCTTTTTACAAATAATTTATAGAATAATTAAAAAAATGTATTGCCATATTTTATATTAATTATTACAAGTATTATGTATTTAGATAAAATTTATAAAAAATAAACTCATTTTCACTTTAATTATATTAAAAAATGTGTTTTGAAATATTTTATCAAGGTTAGGGGGTTGGGTTTGTAACAAAATGATTTTAAATAAATATATTAAGAACTATGTACGTATAAGCTCAATATTTAGAGCATAATTATTTTTCTGTTAAGATATATTATTGTACGATTCATTGGGTTATTAAAATACACTATTATGTATATTAACAATTTATGATTTATTCGTTTGATATGTGATGTAATATTTTCATTTATCAAGAAATCTTGATTTAATTTAATTTAGTTTTATAACACGATTAATTAGTACCTTCTATGGATTAAACCATTAAAACAGTAAGTTTCATGTTGGCAAATATATAGGTTGTGGTTGACTTTAAGATAATGAATAGCGAATACAGGTCGTTAAAATGGCGTCCATCTTGATAATTAGTTTCAAGCCATATAACGATTTGTGCCAATAAATCAAGACTTAAAAATACTGATGTATAGTTTTATTTCCACAAATCATTACAACTTTTTACATTAAACCAATATTAAAGGTACATAATAAAATAGAGATATAAAAAATTACAAGGTTACATTTATTACAAGGTATTTTAAAAAATAGTTATATATAACGATAAATTAAATGCATAATATATGTAGAGAATATGGTTAGAAAATTGGTCGTTTCGAGATTTTTTAAAACATACTGATTAGTAACTTTTTACACTTTATTAAAATTTAAAATCCTTAAAAATCTATAAAATCACTAATCTATTATACTAAATAGAATACTTTTTTATCCTATCATTATTTTAAATTTTGATGATTGCCCCCGACTGTATGAAACTATTTTGTTTTTGGTTGTACATTATGATCAAATAATTTCCCCGCATTTTGGACGTTTTCTGGTTTTATTATTTCTTAAACTTAAGTTTTCTGAAATATTATTATTATTAAGATAACAAGTTATGTAATATTTACAAGTTATGTGGTTTTCCAAAGTTCCATTGATTGTTCAAAATTTAACCTATGATGATTAACGGGGTTGTATAAATATTACAGTTATTTAGAATAATTATTTTACTGGTTGTGAAATCAGCATGCAATCACATAGTTGTTTTCAAAATTGAAGAAAAATAAAAACGTTTTAAAACAATAACAAATTTATTAAGATCAAATTAAAAAAAAAAAAGATCAAATATTTCATATAAAATAAGTTCCTGTTTTTACCATGTTAAAACAAATTGCGTGTAAAGTTGAAATACAATAGAGTTTAAATTGAGAATGTATATTGATGGGGTGTAAAAAAAAGTATTGGAGCCAAAAGTTTTTTCGCGCCTCATCAATTTCCGCTCTCAATTTAAACTCTTATTCCATACAACTTTGTAGAAAGATTTTTCAAAGCAGTGGCCATAACAAAATATCTAATTTATTCGAGGGGAATTTAAGTTGTCTGCAGTATATTTTTTTTTACAAGTTTTTGTTGTTGGGTTTACTCTTGAACTCTAACCATTACGTATAACGTTTTTTTTATTTTGTTAACCTATGGAAATGTGGTAGATAACCCAAAAACGTGTGGTTCATTTGAAACAAATTAGGTCAAAAAAACGATATGATTCGTTATTGTATAGATACGCACATATTTTTTTATTTAAATCTACAATATTTCAAATTGCATACTACCATTTGTGGTGGTAAATATATACAAGTCATGCATTCATGCATTATGCAGTGGGGGCAGAAGTTAAACAAAGTTTAAATTATTGCTAATTAGTAATTACTAATATTAGTATAACATCTGTCCAATGTAAATATTCATGAATAATTCCCCAAAATTATACGTATTATGTTTAAGCTCTTGTTTTATTGACTCAATGTCATGTTCCCTTTTCCAGGACATATAGGTTTTAAAATGTAAAAATAACACATATTTTATCATAGTTTAGTAGATATATTATTTATTTTTCGATCAGCTGAATACAATCTAGAAAAATATTTTTTTCTCTAACAAGAGTAACAATACTCAAGTGTGCGTTTCATTATTAAAAAAAAAAAAAAATTATAACTTTTTAACTGTTGTATATTAAACCTACTAAATCCCCCCGATTTCTCGTTCGTGAAAACTTTTGTGAACGGTCGAAATTATACATGTTTAATATGTACACATTATAATACGTATATATATATATTCTAGGGATTATAAGAGGGTAACTTTCCAAACCAAAAGTTGTCTGTAATCGTACCCAAAACATTTTGTTTACTTCTGTTAAAAATCCGGCACACCGTTAACACAATCGGATTTCCAGCGTACTAGCGGCGAAAAAATAAAACCTCATTTTCAGTGTTAAGCGTGAACAGCAGCAGTGGTTGATAGGTAGTCTTACTGCGTAAGTACATTATTATATTATGTTGCTAATGTGGACCCGGCAAAATGGAAAACTGTGAAAAGGTCCGTTGTATATTATGTAGGTGTGGTGATGATGTTAGTGTGCATCATAAATACGGTAAAGTAATAATGTACAGCAACGATATTAGAAGGTAGAAGTTAGTAGTAGGTAGTGCTAAGGATGGGCAAACCAACGTGACTGGAATTTCCGGGAAGTGTGTGAATTTACGGGAATCATATAGAAATTGGGGTAACGAACTATAGCTTACACATCATAAGGCTAAATAATAGTGTGCGTGTTTCATTTAAGTATTCAATTTTTATTTAAATACTTATACTGCTTTAAATTATAAAAAATAACAAAATATTATGTTTGAACTGGGATACCGATGTGTTATTGGATATTATAGATCTGTACTAGTGGAAGCGATGTTATATTGGTGGAATCGCAACCTCTCGGGAAATTTCTTTAAAAAAAATATATATATTATTTTTATGTTATTCAGTATTTCAATTTCAGTATGTTTCCTTTTTATTTTTTCAACATATTATATAAATGAAAGTTGGATCGTTTATTTTGTGATCATTGTGCAGATTTAAATAAAAAAATTAAATTATAGTAAGTTACTTAATAACTTTTTTTTAAAGAAAAAATATTTAAACTGACATAATATCGATAGAGAGATGTCATTTGGATCATTTACAACCATAAGTTTAATTTAAAACTGAAACCTATGATCAATATTTAAAAACTTATTATATTCCCCGTGGAAATTCCCGAAACTATATTCCCGGGAATTTTCCCATCACTTAACCTGATACTTTCCGTGGTTTTCGCCTTAGCCTGGCATCTCGTCGGTGCTGTGTCGGTCTCGCCGTGGAATTGCGCACCGCCGAATCCTGAAACGTTTCGTTTCCGTGGATCCAGCGCTGCTGACGTCCGTGTTCCGTGTTCCACCATATAATTATAATCATCCGTCACTCACCCGTCTTGAGCTCTGCGGTTTCCGTCGCTACCGTCACGAGTCGTCTTCGTGCAACGCTGCAGCAGTCGTCAGTGGTACCGTCGAGACAGCATCGTTGTCCACACCGGTACCGCTAGCCTCCGTCGTCGCTCTCAAACCGAAGCAGCCTCCAGAGGGTCTCGCGCATCTACGTCTTTGAGCGCACGTCGTCCACGATCCCGTAACGCTACAACCGGTGGCCGGAGAGCGTGTGTTGGCGACTTACCGCCGATCACCCCCAAAAGTGCACTATCACGTACCTTCCTTGATCCCACATCGCTTTGCCTTGTCTGCTGCCCTCGACCTGAGGAACGGAGGTGTCGGTTTCTGCGGACGCTTTCTCATCGTTAGCAACCAATGCAAATTACCACACGCCCGGCTCGTTTAACTCCCTCTCGTGCGGCGGCCACGAATCGCCTAATCCGCTCGCGTGAAGTTACTGCATGGGTTGCTAGTTTAACTCCCGGATCAAGCTTGCCGTCCAGAACCTCAAACATGACCCTCGTCTCTCCCGAGCCCTCGGTCGGTATAACGTCGTCTACTACGAACTCGAAGTCACCGCTGTTCACTATGCCCTCCTCCTCCTCCTCCTCGGACAGGCTGTACGTGCGGCACGGAGGATAAGTTTTCCGACACCAAGTGAACCAGAGTTGACCTTCCGTCTAATTTTGTCTATATAATCAGTGCCGGTGTCTAGTTGAAGATGGTCTCCGTAGCCGAATTCCATGACTTCGATATCCTGGTACACCGACTGGACGGTTGTCTCGATTTGGCGGACGCTGGAATCCGACATAACTGCAGTGATGAGGTCTTCCAGCACCTCCTCGATAATGGTGTCGATGTTTTCGGAATCACTGAAGTTTGACATAATTGCGAGTTTTATAGTACGTGTGACGTCGTATAGTAAATTGTGAATGGACAAATATTCAGATTTCGTTTAACGCCGTTGTCGAGCAAATCAATTATCTCCCAGACGATGGGTATAACGCGCATAGCAACGAGTACTAATCGGCTAGTATGATTATATAATTTTGGGCCTGTATATTTTTCTAAGGACCAACTACAATTTTTTTTCTTTAAGTCTTACAAACTGGCTTTTTTGAATTTTTCAAAAAAAAAAAATTATATTAGATTTAAAATTTTTAATTTCAATACCTATTAAAAATATATATATATATGTTATAGCTACTATACATGTAATGCAAGCAGTTGTAAATTATATAAAAAAAAGTTTAAAAATATTGATTAGAAAAATAGTATTTTTATTTGTCTGGTCTTCCTGTTAGGTATAATACCATAATATATTAATAATACATTGATAATACAAAAATTATTATTATTATTATTATTATTAATTATTCGTATAATATTTGTATAATATTTAAAAACACGGTTGTCTGAAAACAAAATTAAAATACTATAATCAGCAGTTTATAGAAACGGACGCCTTCGTCTCCTCAAAACTACGATTCATTCTTATAATATAGATAGAAGATAGATTATAATCATTGATATTATACGTACTAGACATAATATTATGACATTATTTTGGCTTTACTCCAAATCCTAGCTTATCCGAATTGTCTACTGTGTACATTTTATCTGCACTCATCAGTTACCTGTTCGATCATTAATACGTGTATTCCGATCATATTTTCGTGTTTTACTGTTGACTTATACATTTTATTCCGTGTCAGTTTATGAATTAAAATGAATAATTCAGAAATTCGTAATATCGTTTTGAAGAGAAATAAAGAACTAGATGTTGTTAATGGCCATAAACATAGATTTGTCGGTGTTCGTAAATGCAATCAACTTTTCAAATGGCGCTGCTCTTCTAACAAAAATTCGACTGCGTTTATTTTTTCAAATTCGGAAAAAAAATAGATTAGTACTCAAAAGGTATGCTGTATACATAATCATCCAGCCGATACTCATAATAAAATAGAAAAACAGGTAAATACTCAGAGAAAATTATAAGCGATGAGCAGAGGAATCAGTTTCTAGTAAACATATCATAATTATTCGGACAGAGTTACTCTAAATTTCAGTATCATCAGCAATAAGACACCATGACACTAAATACATAAGTAAAGCAATGTATGATCATTGACCGACGAAAAAAAACCATTTCCTGTACTTCCAACATTATTATATGATACTTTACAGCAACTAAGGATTTTAATAACTCATAAATGTTCTAAGTTTAAAAACCAACAATTTATTTACATTATGCTTCAGCAGACACAAATTTTATTTGCCTTAAAACTGTTCAAAATATTAACTTCTTAACTCAATTTTGTTCAGAATTATTTTATGACAGAACATTACATTGGACTAATCACCTAAGCACTTTTTACAGTTGTACACAATACATAGTTATAAAAATGGATTTTATTTACCATTAGTACCTATATCATATTTTTTTAAAAGACAAAACTCAAAATACTCACGTAGATTTATGGAATTATTTTCGACAACTTTGTACAGAAATAGGCTATAAAATATTATATTTAAAAAAAATACATCTGGTCTTTGAAATTAGTATACATAAAGCAGTTCTATCTGTTTTCTCGAACGTAAAAATGATGGTAGTATGGTTAGTAACAATTTTAATGGATATTTATTGTTTATTTTTATTTATTTATTTTATAAGTTTTTTTTTCAAAGTGAATCTAGTTTAAAAAAAGCAAATATGGATTCAAATTATGAATTTGGAAAGTGGTTGAAGCAATTGTTCTTTCCCAAAAAAAGTAAAATATCGAACGCAAAAGAAAAATTACGTTTAGAATTCACCTTAAATGCATACAAGCCATATTAAAGCTTTTAACTAGTCAATAGAGAAAATTAATGAAGAGTTATATACTATTGGTATATGTCATATAAATATTTTGTTAACGTTCTTAGTGTAACGTCAAAAAAAAAAACATTACAATACCAATAATAAAAAAAAAACATCCGTGTGATTTTATTTTTCGGTTTTTCGATTGTTCGATTTTTTTTCTATATTTTCTGCATCCCTCTCAAATTCTAAAAACTTCTTTCAAACACTTTTCATAAGTTATTTAAAATTTGGTAAATAATATAGCCATATCGATACTTGCTATTTTGCTATTTTTCATGATAAATTACTATTTTCTGCTAAATATTACCTATTGATGAATTGATTGATTGAAATAATATAATATATAATGTTAAAATTATTTAAAAAATAATATAGTTATATACTTATACTTGTGTAAAAAATACACGAGACTATCTATAATAATGAAAAACAAATGCTGATAATCATATAAATTGTTATATTTATGAAAGTTTTTGGTTTTCCCAGAGATTTCTGAAAAGGCCAGAATTTGGCTTTCCAGAATAGTCCTTGGGAATTTCTGAGAGAGTCAACCCTGAGTTATGGTTGAATGGTCGTATTTTATGAGTATGTAGGCTGATCATAAGAATAAGTGAATCGTGTGCAGTGGTGTATCGAATCGTGTATAGTGTATACCTATAATAATATGTATAATATAATAATATATTATTATGTCCATCGTGTGAAATTACATTTTCCGGCCGAACCGACGTGGATAGACTTTTCTCCGATGGCGTCGGCTGTAGTATATTGTTTGGTGATGTGTGAGCGAGAGATTGAAATCGAGGTGAGAAAGAGAAAGAGAGAGAGAGAGTATATTATTATGTGAGCTACTAGAGGCGAATCATTTGGGCGATAGGGCGGGTGGGGGTGTTAGTGGAGGGTTCGCGTAGTGTAGTGTACCTACTACTATACTTAGCCGGAGAAAAACGGTTAACCGACATTGTTCAAATGCGCATCCAATATTGGGTTTCGCCGAGAGCAAAAACATTTGATTGCCGCTCTCGTAGACAAAGATAGATCGAGAGAGAAAGAGGCACGAAAACGGCGAGGGAGAGAGAGAGAGAGAGTGAGCGAGAGAAACGATACGAGATTCCTCCACCAACCCTTTCTTCTCCTTCCGCTGTCTCCACGTCCATCTCGAGGCACGTATACAGTCTCTTCGCCCGCGCATCAAATGACGCAGACAACACCAAACGACAACAATGACTGTATCTGTGTCATCGGAAGGTCCGTCTTCCATCGACGTGTGCTCGATACCCTTCCTATATTATATGGCTTTGGATGACGTGCGTACGTCTTATAATATGTGACCACGGCGGTGTGTATACGATTCTCTTTTATATAACATATTATTTATGTGTATAGTGGGCTGATGTAGAGAGCGATTTCTCAGTCACTGGCCTTCCGTCCCTAGTTCTTCGTATCATTTGTAAGATCAGATCTTTATATCCAAGAAATCACTGCGGGCCACTATATATGCTCGATGTGTAACAATATATGCTAAAAGAAATATTGTGTCGTGCATGTACCACGACTGAACTCGCTATAAATTGTTCCTTTTTTTCGTCGTCGTCATCTGATACGTTTATTTTTTTTGTTTCGTATACACAGGTATCCGATTATATCGCTATTCGTTTTGGAGCAATCCGAGATAATAACGTATTTACGTATAATAATATATTATTTAGGTACATATACACATCGCGCCCACGTGTCACCTGGCGCGTATATATTTTTATCCACGGCACTGTGTAAAGTTATTATAATAAATACGGATCGGCTGTGATTAGTGACTCGAAACAAAATTGGAAACGTTTCTATTACGTTGGCGGCGTGTATTCGATTTAATATACAATTTAGGTATAATAAAACAACTATGCATCATATTATAATATTATTACTGCAGCTGCAGTATACTGTGTTCGGGCAATTTACGTTCGCTGCTCTCTCCACTTGAATTATTCTTTCGGTAACGCGTAAGACTAGAAACGTATGATAAATAAATAAATAGGGGATAAAAAATTTCGTATAATATTATTGTGGTCCTGATTTGTGTTTTTCGGTCGACGGTGCTAAAGCAATAAACGCTAAACCGTTTTTTTGTCCCATAAGTTCTTTTCTACAGTTGACTAGATTTATGTCAGATATATATTTTTTCCCGAAGTACCTACCAACCTTACTGCACTGTTTTCAAAGATTGGATTGTATTGAAATTATTGAACCACTTTTTTAAATGAGCCTCCACTATGTATTAACTAGATATACTAGGTAGATAATCCAAAACCGTTTAAGTACATTAAAAAATGTTATCAAAAATAATTAACTAGACTTTTTTGTGTTTTGTTAATTTAACTGTTTTAAATCCTGTATTTTTTTAATTTGTATTTTGGTTTGGGTACATATTTCTTTTTAAACATTAATTATATTTTTTTATTTAAAAATTATAATATTTTCTGTCTTATTTCATTAATATAATATTTATGAATCATCCATTGATAAATAAAATATTGCATAATATTATACCAATACGATGTTAAGAATAAAAAAATGCAATGCAGAAAGCCATTTTTTAAATTTCATATTTATGATTTGGTTCACTGACTTAATATTTAAAATATATTTTGAAATCTAACAACTAAATATAAAATAATAATAATATTTTACTTTCTTCAAACTTTAGAAGTTTAATTTAAATATTATATTACGCATAGTCAATTTTTTTTAATTTATTTGTTTCTCTAAATACCTCTGAATAAATTTAACTTAAAATCAAAAATAATGCTTTCAAAGTGTTATTAATTCAATATATTCATATTTTAAATTTGATAATATGACATATAATTCTTAATTATTTATAATTCTACAAAATTAAAAATAATTATTTAAATAGTAAAAGTATAAATTAGAGTTTCTAAATAAATATCATACAACAAAAATAAGTTTAAATATTATTAATACCTATAATAATATTGAAACTTTTTTTTGGTTAGTATTTTTTTTTTAATTTTCGGAAATACTTATTCGTACACCACTTTAATCGAATTGGCTTATTCTCAAGAATATCGAATACCCGAATCTTGTGAATAATAAATAAAAAAAACATGTATAAAATAAAGTGGTCGTTAAACAAGTGGCTAGAATTCACTGTATATTTCAAATACGATGAAAGTCCTAGAAAGTTAATGGGATTTCCTTTAAGATGGACGTTTTAGAAAACAGAGTAAAAGATTACTGACGAAGGGTAAGACAGTGACTTTCCTACGAAACGGAAAAGGTGCGAATACCCTTGGGACCGAATCGAGAGAATTCTTATCCATATTTCTTTTAAGAAATAATTGAGAATTCAAAACCCAGCACACTGGAACTCGGTATTGACTAACAGCGATTTTCTTTCTTTTCTATATTATAGTTTATACCACTCTATCAATTGAATTGCGTATTTCCATTTAACAAAACTACTAAGCCCACCACGTTGTTATTTCATAGAGTATTATTATATAAATATGATATGCAATTTATTATTTTTGTTCATTTCAATCATATACACCGATATGTTTGTTTTAGTGTCTATTGTTTTTCATCGTGATGTATATATATATATATTTTTTTTTTCACAAGTAATAGTATTACATTGATTTTATATGTGGATTAATAATATTATATTAAACAAAGTAATTTATAAAGGATAAAAAGTTTAATAATACAATAGTTTTCAAATATCGTAAATGCATTAGTACCTGCTCTTTGTAGAATAAGTTATGTTATTATGTATAGTAGGAAATTGCACCAATATTAAAAATAGTATGATACAAATGCATTACATTATATATTTTTAATTTAATTTTGATTTTTGTATTTTAAAAATGTCTGCAGTAAAGGAATTTAATCTATATTGCTGAATTCAATTGAACAATTGATAGGAATTTCTAGTTTACTAAAATTATTTAGCAACACGATTATTTGAAGTTTTTTCCAGTACCTAGTCTAAATGTTTATTATAAGTTCATCAGAGTATAATGGATTGTATTATTTTTAGTTACTGAGTAGATTAAATTCTAAAATTGGATTTTCTGAGTTGACAATCAATGTAATCTAACAATAAAAAAATCATGTGATACACACTATGGTATAAAAAGTGCAGTATTGAACAATAGGGTTTAAATTATTTAACATTGTTCAAAATTTTTTAAAAGTGTTCAATATAATCACATACAGCTTGCGACGCAGACCATATAAAAATTTAAATTATATGAAAACTATCATAAATTTAATGTATATATAATAAATTGTTACATAAATGTATACATTTAATTTCTTTTATCAAACGTGTTAAATTTATTATTTTTTTTCTTCTATAATGACTGCAGCTCATTAGTTGGTACATTTACTTTTAGAATATTTGTATCACTTGCATGATATTAAAAACATTAAATGATATACATTACTATTCAATCACAAAATTAGATAATTCGTATTTATATATTTAAATGTGATGTTTGTAAATGTAAATAATCAATAATTATTGTTTAACTTTATATTTATTAATGATTTTTACGCCAAGTGTGTGTGTGTGTAAACATGATATAAAATAATACAAACATAATATATATTAATATGTAAATTATAATGTTATTTTGAAAATGATTTTATTTGTCTTGTGTACAGATATATTATTATTTTTATCACTTCAAACTTAATTAACATTTATGGAATCTTGAACGTAACGACTTTGGTTTTATTACGATATATGTAAACGTACTCTCGACATATAATTTAGTGCACTATTATCCCATTGGTAGATTTTATGAACGGCGTCTGAATTTCTATACGTAAAACAAATGTTTAAGTTATTTAAAATTCTTGTACATTTTAGGGCAAGCAATAAAATATGTATACCATTTCGGTGTTATTTGTGAATACAACAAATTCTGACATTCCTAATGTATATTATGGTCTTAAATTAAGCTGTTGTTACAAGATTTCGCTTTTAAGGATCCTTTATTTTTTTCACTCAACGGTATACAGTTTTTCGTATATTTAAGTACTACGGTTGTTTTAAGATTAGTGCAAAAATAGTATACAGCGCCAACCACTTAACCTAACTCATAAAAACCTTATTCACTCATCTAAAAGCGATAGCTATTCGATTAGATAGTATTACCTACACTATTACGTAATTTACCCAAAAAATAATATAATATGTTTATGTACTGACATATAATTATTATATTAGGCATACCTTATACCTATAATTATAATTTTTTGAGTACTTCCAAATAAACAGAATAAAAATTCACCAGTGAACTATATTATATATTTTGTTATAAACTAAAAATAAACTTTTGTCCATGACATAATTCATTAAATCTTATTGAGAAAACATTTTTAATCTTTGTTTCCTTTCGTAATAGACATTTAGCCATTTAAGTTATACATTTTTTTTGCTTTAAATTAATTTTTATGTATAGGTATTAAAAAAAAAAATTAAAGTTTTGACTTAAATGTTTTTGTTTGTGATGTAGGTACAATCCCATTCGTTTAAATACAACAATAAATTGAGTACAATAATATTCGCTTATTACATTTTTTTTTTAGATTAAAAAACACATTTTAAACATGTATTAAACTAAACGATTTAGTAACAATGTCATTATTAATAATTACATTTTTTGCAGTTAAAATAGATTTAGTTTGTTGTTTAAATTTCAAGAAAAATGTTAATAAAGAGTTTTACTTATGATAGATTATTTAACTAACTGATATATTAATATTATTTTTTGGATATAACATTATGAAATATTAAGCATAAACATATATTTTTTCTATTTTAAAATATTTTAAGCAATATTACTATAGTTTTTTTTTTTTTTAACAAATTTATTGATTTTCACCATCTTGTTATTGAATAATATAATTTGGAAAATGAATAAGTATGAGTAATATAAATGTAATAGGTACAAGATAAAATAAGATACCTAACACAAGACAATGTATATTATATAATAATATATTATGTAATATTTATACAGTATAGAAAGAGATAAAAACAAAGTAGTATATTATATTTTAAATATTCAGGTTTAACTTTATCAGCAGTTATGTTGCAAAATATTAGATTTTATTTATACAGCGTTTACATATTGTAAATTGACTATCGTGATTCAAACTAATATATATTTTAGAAAAGGATTTTTCAATCTGTGAATCATGTTTATTTTTTTCATGTACACATCATGTCATCATTACATTCGCCTATTGTTCTCTGTGGTCCTAAAGTAGTGTATCTTTAAATTTATTGTCATATAGTCCACAGCTTTTGCTCTTATTCTGGTAAATTATTTTTCGTGTTGTATGTTTGAACGTATAAACAAAAATAGTAATAGTTCATGTTCTCATTAATTATTGATTTTTCCATACTTATTTTGAAGAGATTATATTCTTTGGATTCTGAGCAAAGGGGACCGTATTGGTTTTACAATAATATATATTATTATATTGTTTTTTTTTAGTGTGTCTGTTTTTCCCATCTGAATTTTGTAGCTGTTCAAATGCTTCAATCATATATTTTAAGGTGGTTTCTGGTAGTAAATTGGATTTAGTTGGTACTAGATGTGTCAAAACTCAAAAGTTTCCAGTACTTTTCAAAATATTTGTGTAAAACAATAGATAAATTATGGAATACCCATTTTTCAAAAAATGCAAAAATGTAAATTGTCCATCATTCATTAAATAAGTTGCACAACATTAGATTTTTGAAGGATGTAATATTTTGCTATGATGACAGTCGATAAAGTTAATCAAAAATATTTTTTTCTCATATATTATAAATATATTTATGACTTATTGCAAAGAAAGCTATATTCATTCCAGAAAAGTAAAGTTTTATTTTAGGTTTTATTCTAAGGATTTTTGCTCAGCATTATAAACGGATTCGATATCGAAATAACTGGAATCGTCTCGTGAGTCTGATATTTTACCTAAAAATAACGGATATATTTAGTTTTGTCTGTTGAATATTTGAACGGATGATAATTTATCTATAAAAATAAATCAGCCAAACAATTTGTAGTAATATCTCTCTCTTTTTTTGTTTAATAATTTTTAATTAAAGATATTGATGAATATTTCCATTTTAGTGGATGCGTCTTACTAGTTAATGTCTCCAAATTTTAATATTATTTATTAATTCCGTTAGTTGATTACTATAATCTACATTGGGATTTAACACGTTCCAGATGTTGATATACAAAATTTGAGTTTATATTGTTCGTTACATTGAGAAATGTTTGTTATTAGTAGTATTATTACATTTAGAGATGAATCTCACATCTGAATTTTAATTTCAATATTTTATAAATAGTTGAAATAACACTTTCTTCCATAGTGTTAAAACAACTGAACATTTTAAATAATTTCCCAATTTACATGATTTATTTATCTCCACGTTATATTTATGTGTGCACTGTGTAGTAATGTTTTGATGGTATGCGCACTTATTATAAGTCAAAAACTCATAATTCCAACATTTTGTGCTTACACTATAATTTTTGAAAATATTATGTATAGGTAGTTCACATATCATCATATTTTACTAGATTAATGTTATAGGAGGTATTTTCTAAAGGCAGTATGCTATACATTTAATGAATTTATATTATAATTAATATAAAGAAGATTAAATATTGAAATATCATATCAAATTTAAAACTTCGTACAAAAATATAACTTATTAGGTTAGTTCTATGATCCGCTGTTGCTTAGATGTTGATTAGTAACGTTTTAAAATTGTTTTTACCTGTGTCCTATTTTTAGATTAATAAATGAGGGGTAACATTCTAAAAAGTACTATTGCCAAAATATACAAAATCGAGGTACGCATCGATTCTTATCAAAAAATAGGCGGGAAGTCGATTGGCGCCATCAAATTAAACTTTAATTATTTATTCCATGAAAAAAATCGGTTCATAAATTTGTAAATCATCCAAAACGTACTTATTTACACAGTATCATTATAGGAGATAATATTTAACAAAAACAAAACTGCTCTTCCTGGAAATCAACTTAATGGCAATAGTGCGTTTTGGAATGTCAACCCTCAAATATTAAACGTAAATCCTATAATTTATAACTTGTAGAAAAAAATATTTAAAAAAGTGCATGAGTTATTTATATAATTATATTATAACTTGTAAGCTGGTTATTTTCGTGTAGGTTAGTCTTGCTCTATTATATTATAATAGGTAGGACGTAGGTACATCGATAAATTGTAGATAATTATATTATTTCATGATTATATGCATGTATACAATAATATATATAATTTATGTAGAATATACTTGGATTGTACTTAAGTAGAGATCAAACGAATATTCTGTACTTAATAAGATCATTAAATATTTGAAAATTGATTGAAATTTACTCGTGTATTCTATCCATTCAGTAATTAATGTATAAACGGAATCTCAGACATTATATGTATAGCACTAACTCTTATTAGACTTCAGAATATTATGCTCCACATTTGATGTTAAACTCAATGTTATGACAAGACATTACCATTAGTAGGTAAATATTATTACATTACGGAATTTCCGGGTCTTTAGATAATATTATATTCTAATAAACTTATGGTTTCATAGTAAATACTTTTTAACCAAGCCTTAATACTAGTAGTTATTATTATACTTATTATAAGAATAGTAGGAATACAATATAATATTGGAGAAAAACATTTGTTCCACAACCATCCAAAGACATTTAATATAACGCAAAGTACTTACCTATAGTAAGGACTAACAAATTATGGCCTATTTTTACACCAATAGTATTAATTAGTGGCATTTAAGAAACACTTTATTCGTATAAATATATATTTATATTATATATTTCAGATGGTTTTTTTTAATAGATGTAATACGCACCAATGTTTTGTTATTTCTAAAATTGTGTTTTTGTTAAAATAAACATGTAGATTTTTCAAATGTAAAAATAAATTTACAAAATCGAAAATGACTCAGTTCAACCATAATATTATATGCAGTCCACTTTCAATAATATTATTGAAACGCAAAAAACTAAATAATACTAATACTGTAGGTATTTATTAAATTCAAACGAAACGAAAATGAGATGGATGTATTGTGTATATTTCGTGTTTCGTGAAACTAACTGAGTTTATATTATTTTGGTTTTAGTAGCAAAAGTGTTAGTTTTAATATAAACTGTAGCCCTTAAAAAAAGAACTATAGTTTATTTACTTCAACTCAGTTAATTTTATTAAAAACTGAATAGGGTTGAATATTGCATAATACTCTTTCTATATCTTTTGTTACCATTTTAGAAGGCAGAAATTTTAAGAAATGGCCGTCGCATCCGGCCAAACAATAATAACCACAGAACAATGGTTAAAATACCCGAATCAAGCCAACTCAGCAAACTGATCGGGTAAATCCTCTCGGTAATGGATTAGGTCTATACATCATCTGTATTGTTGCCAGTACAGTTATTGTTGTTTGCCAGACATAAAATAATGTTCATCAGACGCATATACTCGATAATAAAGCGATTAGGCATTTGGTATTAGAAAAGTAACGTGTAACCTACACCCAAAGTGTTTGGTTAAGCATAGTATGAGAAAGTAGAATCAGATAGATGGAGAACGGGGACAATTAGAGTAGATTTACAATTTCTGTCCAAAAGGTGTAAAATATAACACTTATATCTAGTAAGCCTTGGGGTACCTTTGAGCGGTTTTTCCACGAAATAAACATTAAAACCGATGTGAACACTCGCACAAGTGTAATTTATTTATTGTGTTTGGCGTGTGGGCTTTGCAGGTTGCAGAGGGTCACATTTCTTGTCAAACTTTTACGACCAAAGTAATTTATTTAAGATTCGTTGATTTTAAAATAAATCCAATATACATTTATTAATACACTATATGTTTGTAAACGTATCCTCGCTATTTCTCGTATCAAAAGAAACCTGATACATATACCTGCATTTATATAACCGAATAATTTATTATTATTTTATTCCCCTACCGATCCATCTACACTTTGTGGCTTATAAAATAGTATTTGTTTTTAAAATTATCAAAATATTGTTTTATGTGAGATGATTTATAGTATTTTACGTGAAATTAAATTATAGAACACAAACTTGTAATATTATACTATAAATATTTTCACTTCTCTGAAAATTATTCATAAATGTTATAAATGTGTGGGTAAATTAATTTATATTTTCATAACTACTTGATAGGATTAATTTGAAATTGAGAAACATGATAATTTAAGAAGAGAAATAATTTTCCTAAAATGATTTGTTTACGTTTGAAATTATTTTTACTCGAATAAATCCATATAATATTATGGAGCAAAAAAAATATGTTTCAAAATATTTTAACGATTTATTATAATTTCTTTTTTTTGAATGATTATTAATACAATAAACATAATTTATACTTGCATGCATATTGAAAGTACATAAGTAAATTGGTGACCCTTTATTTAGGAAATATAATTTTATATTATTGATTTTTATCATCACTTATTGTACATTTTCCTGGAGTTTATCTATCATATATTATAATTATTGAGTTCCTTGTTATATTGCTAATAAAAATAACGATACAGATGGCTGTCATATAAATTTAATTTGAAACAAGTTTTTTCAATATTTCTTTGAGATATTATAAATTAATATTTGATTCAGAGATATGACTAATTTTTATTTCTCGTTTCCTAAAATTCCATCTATTCATATTTATGCCCATACCCTGTTGCCCACCACTATGATTTCGATAAAATCATATTTGCTCTCGGAAATTCACATATTAACAAGGCTGGCAGTTTCTGAGGGTTTCCACATTTTCAACATTCTCGTTAAACTAATGACCACCCGTTTTTGAACCACGAGATTGCACAATATGTCATTGTACACCCTCCTACGTCATCCATGAGTTCTTGTATAACCATTCTATGGCTATTGGTGGTGCGCTGCTACGCTTGATGAATTCTAAATTGGTCGTTTAATAGTTTTTGACTTTATTCTAAGTTCGGCGTTTCCGTATAGACATGGTGGATAAATTTAGGTGTAGAACTACCGTTGCCCGGCGAGAGGAGTGGAGTGGGAGGTCGGTTGTTGGATGGATGCAAGTGTCACAAGTGTTATTGATTGCACGTGTCATTTAGGACCACTGTCGCTGAGTTTGCAAAATTGTATCAGTTGCTAAACGTTTCCAGTTAATACCAATGAAAAAGATCCAACCACAAGATAGAATCCATCTCGATACGTGTTGTCACCGTTCAAGCGGTTTCTTTGATGATCCTTCTCATTCAGCCATGCCCCGGAAATTCAGAAGTAATTGCTATTGGGGTGAAATGTCAAACGTTGAAAAATGTCACGCAAAATCGTTTTTCAGAATCTCAAGTAGACTAGACATTAGACAGTATATTGATTGTTATTTTATTTAACGTCATCGAGTGTCTGAATATTGAACAGTACATAGGTAGTATAAACACACACACGCGCGCGCGCGTTTAAACTTTATTGATATTTAAAATTAAAATGTTATAATATGATGCTTTTAAAATAAGATTGTTATTTCGACGCCATGCACCGTAGAGAAGATGTCCGTAGTTTATTATTATTATTATTATTCATTTCAAGTTTATTTCATTATTTTGAAATCAAATAAATAATTTCATTTTCAGATAGATTATGTTTTGTAAAGTAAAAATTATTCATTTTAAATTATTTTTTTTTTTAAAAGATTCACTTATAATCTACAATGTCTAACAATAATTTTACTAAAAAATAATAAAAATAATTACATCAGTTAGAATACTGTTAAGTTAAGAAAAATACCCAAGACAATTATTCTTTATGCTATTTTTGATTCACATTTTTTATTAAATGTGTATACCTACGTTACCTACACAGTATATTAAAGTAATAATATAGTTAGGTATAATAATTAAGTTGTATAGAACATAATTTTAATTTACTTAATGAATGGATGTAAATTATTATTATGTTTCTTTGTTTAGTATTTATTAAGATTAAATTTTTTTTCTGTCAAGTTACGTTCTAATACATTTTAGCTGGTTAAAACTTAAAATACATATATAATCCTTATCTTAAGCTTAAGATTTTTAACACAACAATATGCTAAACACTCGTTGAAATACCAACTTAATGCTAAAGCTTACGAGTAGTATTTTTTCGCCATCATTTTAGGTTTGACGGTATGTTAAATAATGATAATAATAATAATAAAAAATAAATAAATTCACCTTCTTAATGGAGTTTTAAAATGATATTCTTAAGGGATAATACATCGTTTTTGTCGAGGAGAATTTAAAAAAAAACATGTCAAAAAATGAAATAAAATGTTTAAACACATCTACTCGAATGATCCTTGTATAATTTTGGCGGGGTATATTTATATTATTATCATAAGACAGATATAAAATAAATATTATATAAAATAAGTATACCCACGTCACAACAGCCGTGTTTTGTCGATATTGTTTAACGTTATACACGAACGTTAAATCACAATTTTGGAAACCGACCGTTGGGTGATTTATCTTTGATCTGGTTCTATTGAAGAGTTACAATACACGTCGCAATACAAACTTTCAGCCAAGTTGTCTGAGACCCAAGTCTTCCGTTGTCAACATGATTACCCAACTTTCATATTGACTGCATTAAGGAAACTTCTCTACTAACGTTTTCGTACATTTGCCAAATCATTATCATCTGCAGGGAGGTCTTAATTTGGATGATAATATATAAGAATATTGCTCTGTAGCATGTTAGTATGTAACATAATAGTTAATAGTATATTATGTAGTGGTTGATGTTTACCACAGCAAATGTAATGCGCTACTGCCATCCTTACATTTTTTTTTTTTACAAAAGAAGTTACAATGTTTTATGAAGGCATTTATTATGATGTACATTACCTACAGAGAATGATTTTATTTGTTTTAATCTTAAGCAGTTAGTAGATATTTTTCAAATAAACAGAAATAATTGCCTACCTACCTATATAAGTAATTTTTTTTATGTTGAAACAATAGGAATTTTAAATTCTGTTTTTTTTTTAAATGTTTTTTTTTTTATTACAACAGATATGTTAGGCTTTTATTACATTCCCTTTTTATTTTAAAATGTTAAATTTAAAAAAAAAAACCCCAGCCATTTAATATTGGCAGATATAAAATCCCATCTTTTATTTAATTCCATTTGACTGCTTGTTCATTTATTTAATTTTTATTTCATAAAAATGACAGGTTGCTTAGAAAATCAAATTGTATTTTTGTAAATCAAGATATGAAAAAAAAAAAGATTGACTACTAAAAACCAATTATTTAATAGATTTCAATTACTCAATATGTAGCGTTATTCAACTCAATTACTTATTATGATATTAATTTCTAAACTTATCTATCTGTATTAAAAAGTTAAAAACAATAACGGAACTTTGTGTTCATTTCCTATCCTGATATTAACTGATATATTTTATAGTTTATGTTTACTCAGATCTCAATTATTAATAATAAAAAATAAACAAAAAAAAAAAGTATTGAACTAAGAATAATAATTGTTTTACGTTAACATGCTCATAGCGATTGTATGTACATATATTATATTATATAGTATTTCAACGTATAAAAGCAAAATGGAAGGAAGCTACAAAAGGTATAAATGTATAATACTGTTTGTATGTAAAATATGACATCGTTATGCAACGTATGAGATCTTGTGTCTTTATGACCCTTTAAACCTCTATTTTCGGTGCGGTCATAATCACCATTTTTATGAATTGTAAAATACATAATATACAATATACAATATTAAGTTATTATTTTAAATTATTTTTAGGCATAAACGAATAATTAGTGTTACATTTATTTACAATTAATTTTGTTTATTATAATTTAGGAATGTATTCACACCCTTTCATGCCCTTATCAATAGCTGACATCATATATTTTTTACAAAACAAATTCTATTTGTATTTGTTATTTTACAATTGTGTTCATGAATCGTGATTTCATAAACCGTTATAGCATGGACAAATTTCGATTTATTTATTTAATTCCATATCAACAAAATAACATGACAATAATTAATATAGCCTGTGCAAAACCGTATATTATTACAATATACTATTATAGTTTAACATTTCAACTTCCTCTATTGTTATGTTAGTTTACAGTGCCAACTAAACGTACCTAATCAAATATATTTCATGACAATGCGTTACAGTATTATATTTTGTATTCATTGATTATGTTCCGGTATTATCAGTACCATTTATCAAAAACCAAAAAGTTCTATTAAATAGGAGGTTTACTAAATTTAAATTCTTACAATACAATAAATTACTTTGAATATTTTGGGCTTATTGAATAATATAATTAATTATTACTAGCCAGTAAATTATTTGTATATTATACAGAATGGTTTTATTTTCGTAAGAAACTTGATAGTTCAAAACAACTATTATTAAAATTTTTTTTTTACATTGTTGGAAGTTATGAAAATAAAAATTTTCAAAGAAATTAAATTTTTTCTCTTGTCATAACTGTTAAGGTTTTCAACTTTTTGGACGATAATATATATTTTTAATTTCTGACCAAGTAGAATATTTTTTTGGAGCATTTTGGTATATTAAAAATAGGATTTTAGATAACGAGTAGTTAAATTAACTTATGACTTATAAATAGATGTTTAATGTTTAGATAGTTGGAGTAGAGTGGGACTATGTTGTGCCCCACAAATAACAGTCCACTACTCTACTCATTTAAACATTAATTAATACTTAAAACTAGTTAATTACATATTTGAAATTATTTTTTGTACATTAAAATACTCTGAAAAAAATTTTCTTATCATGAATGTGAAATAAAAATGAATGTTTTCATTCAAAACCATACAAATATTATAAACTGTATCTATGAAAAGAGTAAAAGGTATAATTGTTTTTCAAAAATATAAGCTTGTACCTAATATGTCAAAATACTATTTCGAAAAACATTAATAGCTTATGAAATGATGACTAATGAATGTTTAATATCTAATATAATATAATAGTCCTATATTTTATAAAGAAATCATGCGTTATATGTATTATTATTAAGTATAATTTATTGTAAGTCATAATAAGCTTAAAAAAATATGAAGTATAATAACACATTAATTAAATAAAAACCAATTCATTTTTTCTTACGTTTAATGTTTTTCGTATCAAAAAAAAATATCAAATTTATTGGTTATTATTAACATTTTGGTCTTTTGATTAATCTTTTATACTCGCAGATCGCAGCAGTGGTTTTTCACTGATTAATCAATGTAATGCATATTATTTTATATTATGTTCGAGTGGAAAACATGATTTGAGAAATCGTTATTAAATAACCTTGTTGGCTGAAAAAATTAATTTTGAAAAAATATGCACTAGGTGCCAATAGTCTTCAAAATATAATAATAATAAAATATTATTTATTCATCATTATTTTCAAACCATTGTCCATCATATATTCTATTATAGTTAATTTAAAATAAATAAAATTCTTTACTTATCTAGGTAAACACAAACCGGCTGTTGTGATCTTGTTTTGCTTTGCGTACCTCGAGGGGTAAGACAGGGAGTGGTGCTGCACTGTGTATTATACATTTTTCGATAAATAATAAATCTTCAAATTCCGAACAAAATAATTATTACAAGCAGAGATTGTTTTATTTTAGAATTGAAATAATTATTTTATAAGTTGTAATATATCATACAAATAATGAACAGTAATGATTTCAAAAATGTATTGAATTTTATAGTTATTAATATAATTCGAGCAATATTATATTACAAATGTAAAATATCAAAAGTTAAAACACAAAATTATTCATTTTATCAAATTAATCAAAGAATATTAGTTGATTCTTTTTACTAACATACAGTTGTAAATAATAAGATATATTTATATGAATAGTATATTTGTTTTAAAGTTGTAAGTGTGGTTTAATTTAAGTTGATCTATACATTTTTCCAATTAAATTATTAAAACTGTACCATTCATTTTAATATATTATGTGCTAACAATAATATTATAATTTTAATTTTAATACCAATTAATAATTACGTTTTGTGATAGTTTGCAGTGGACAGTAAACATAACTTCATAATATCTTAATGAAGATAGTAAATTGTTTTTGATTTATTAATTTTACTTTTTAATATAAAATTAGTAAATTCTTGTGATTATAATTTATAAAAGTTGTGGCTAGAGATAATTGTAATATTTTATGCAATATAATAGGAAAAAAACCTTCATTAATTATTAATGAAAATCATTTTCCTCTTTTCTCTGATAATGTTAAAATAATTTTAGTGAAATCGCAAAATATAAAAATATTTACATTAGTTATTTTATTTGAATGATGTGTTTTATAATTCCTAACAATTTTTCTTTTGTAATATAATATATTTCAATAATTTAGTATAGTTTCTAAATATGATTTATATTTAATTTATTTAAAATGGTCGTTAGAGTAAGTTAAAAGTACAAGTCTTATTGTTCGTAGTTTAGAAAATGCGGTAAAACTTTATAGCTGTAGTTTTTTAGGTTGTTGACATTTAAATGATAGTTTAAGATTTAAACAGTTAAAATTTTAAACAATGATTTACAAAGTATTAAACAGTTTTCTTTGTGTGTACTGACAAAAGTTTAAAAGTTTTATTAGTGAAAAAGGTTTATCAATAATAGTATAGTAGTGCAATGTACTTCCCTATTCATTATATTTTGAATTTTTGCATTTTAAAAAGTATATAATATTTTAATTTGTCATAGTATATTTATTTATAATCAACTGTTTTTTGTTTTTACTTATATTGCATGTATATTATTAGAAAAAAGGTGAACAAGTGAATGTCGCTCTGCTCTACAGTATGTACAAGTGACTAGTGACTAGTGAATCACTGTAATGGATGGTGTTAAATTTGAATTCGATGATATAATATTGATGAATATAAATATGATGGAATTTTTTTTTTGTTTTACCCGGGGCTTTTACTACTGGGAATTTCACTTCAATGCACAAACTAGATTCACTTTCTCATCGAACAAGATAAAGAAGTTGAAAATCGAAGCATTATTTAGACTAGTTACTTATCGTGTACATAGACACAAATAATAAAAATAATAAATAATAAAAACACACATCATTGTGAAATCAATACATTCATCGCTCCGCTCAGAATCTAAAATAACACAGAATATACCTTGAGTGTCTGAAAATTTTAAGTATTTAAACCTTTGAAGAAAGTTTTAAATATACTCAATATCTACATTTAAGACGTATCTTTGGTATCTGGCAGGGTTAATGTAATACTGTATAATATTATGTTAAATAATTAATCTTAACTATTTATTATTACCCAGAATTGTTTGGAATTTACTTAATTTTAGAGTTAACTTTAAGTTTAAAAGTAATTGTGTAAACGATATACATTTTTTTTTCTTCTAAATTTAAGAACAATATATATTACTTATATAATATTATATATTTATATTCGTTCCACGTAAAATATTTTTCTTTATTTATTTCAAACGCATCATACACTTTCATTTTATTGATTAAAAATTATAAACATTTATGTGTATAAAATATAATATATTAATATCTTAAAACTATTAATATTAATATTTATATTTATATAAATTTCATATAAAATGCTTGAATAACAAAATGGCAATGTTGGTCATTCTGTAAATCACATTATTGTCCTAATGCTTTATGTAAAATTAATTTTCACTAATAATCCAATATTTAAATTCGTCTAAATTTCTTGCCGGTAGACCTATGCTACATTGAATCAAAGCATTCATTGTTTTCTATTGTAATTTTTAACTTATAAATACAATTTCTATATCTAAAAACGTTCATTTCTATATTTTTTGAGTAAACTAATAATACGATTGAAATAATAATGATAAATATAACATACATTGTATTCGTCTTGTTCCGAGAACATATTATTATAGACATACTAATATAGATAAGGTAGACTAACGTATTTATTTCTCATATTGACCAAATTTCAAAGAAATGTTTATTGTGATTTACAGATTATAAGTGAAACTACTTATTTTTTCTATAATTATTTAAATAAGTACTTTGTTTGATAATTTCTATCTATTTTATTGTATAGATTAATGAAATAATGAGATGATGAGAACAAAATTACGAATATGAGCAATACATAGGTAATACGCAATGGCAATCTTAATATTAATAATCATACTATTTTTACAAAGTTCAAATATTTTAATATTTTTTTAAGTTTAAAAAAAATATAATTACCTAATGCAGTATGATTGTATAAAACTAATTGTTCCATTTTTCATTCAGAAAATAAAATATTAAAGTATATTATTGTATACCTATCCAAGTCCATATACATGTCCTTTAGTGATTAATGGGGTTGTTGAGAATATTCTAGACACATAGTTCATATGATTGATTAAGACACAGATTTCATTTAGATTTGAAAGACGAAAAGTTTCTAGAAAGTGTCATTTTAAAATAAACCAAATAATGACAGATTGCGTATTGTTGGCGAATTCAGCCAATTTACAAAAGCTAGTTCACATCATGATTTCGTAGTAAATCGGTTTAAACTCTACAATACTTCTATATTGTTTACACGTTTAACAGTGATAGGCACTTTAACTCAATAGTATGTTGCTACTTGCTACAAAACCAATCTGATGTGTGAAGTCAGTGTTTTAATAAAGGAAAATAGATGAACTTCAGATTTTGGAGTCAGTTAATAGGTATCTACTTTGATGCCGAATAATAGACATGTTTGTACCTATTTGTTGGAACTGTCTAAATTATACACAATTGAAAAAAACTGTAAGTAAAAATAGCCTGAATATATAAAAATAATTTGTTTAGTTTTATTGTATGTACTACTTACGTCGAGATATTTAGTACTGTCTATGAAAACAATAATACCTAATTGTATTGCTGATGACTCATTTTTTTTCTAAAAATACTACTATGGTAAAGGCAATTATAGTTTTTTATTTACGAAAAAATCTTCAACCATATTATCATTAATTTAAATGTTTAAGCTGTAGTTAATAAAAATAGAAAAAAAAATGAATATAATTTTCACAAATGAAACATAATTATGAAAATGGTATTTTTATTTTATCTAATATTTTTTCTTTTCCAACAGGATGAACTATGCTAATGATGCAATTTGTGTCGATGAATTATTCATTTATTGAATATTATTGTTCACAGTCCCGCTAATATTTGAGTCAGAACTCGAAGTGATTATGTAAGTGTCCTCCGACCACGCTACATTCAATCTTCAAGATGTGATTAAAGTTTACGTTTAACCTCTGCAGCGCGTACACAATCGAGGCGCGTATTCTGTTCGACCTTAAGTACCATTGTCGATTAGAGGCTGACGACGAATGGTCTAACGCAGAATTTACATCATTGGCAGTAGGTAGGTAGGTAGGTAGTAACGGACCAGCACGATTGCAGGATTGCAGGATTGCAGTGGGAAACCGCTATTTCTCCAAACAACCCGCTTTAATTGTCAGTAAATAAACCTGTATATATGCAGGTTTTATATATACGTATACTGTATATTATTTAAACTGTTTACTCTGAGGCTCTGTTTCTAACATTGGATTCAACTCTTCGCTTTATGTCCGTCGGAACCCAACCACTCGCACCGTCGACACCAGTCCGCCCTTCCACGCCATGACCGACAACCGTCTCACTCGGCACTTATTAAACGAAATTGTCAAATACGAATTAGCAGATTTGCAACATTATGACGTAGATAGTAAATGAAACGGAATCAAAACCAATTATCCATCAAGTGCAGTTGGATAACGGCTGTACGTCGTATTATAACAATATTATTATTTGTGTATTCCATAAAACGGAAGATTATCAAAACGTGTCATGAGTGTAGTTGCGGCATGGTTTTACAGAAATATATTATTTAAAATGCCACGTTAGTTAAACCGCTTCGAAACTACACTCTACAACTTCTTGTTTTCAAATCACAAACATTTTAATCAAAAATGTACCAACAAAACTTTTATGACACTTACATATTATTTATTCAAACAAAACCTTAATAACAAACACTTCATTTCGTGGATTCTTTGTCTAGTTTAGGAACGAATAGTAATTTAATTATACTCCTTGTAAGTTTTGTTGGTTTTATCCAAAGTTCATTACAACCACTAAAATACAAGGATAGTTTAATTCGAAACGCCATACACCTGTTTTACTATTTTTGTTTATATTGTCTAGCAATCGTAAGTTTTCTTTCAAAACAATCAAATCATTCAACTGACATCTGCCGACTGCCACTTTTGTTCCCAGGAGTACATTCTTTGTTCTGCTGTTCAATGAAAAATTTGATTTCTATGTGCATTTTTATGACGTGGACAAAAACAATGTACACCTAAAAGTATTCTACTTTCACGTTTATAGTTTTTCTTTCTTTCTAGACGCAAATGATTTTGATAATTTTTATATGAAATCGTGGAAAAAGTTTAAGATTGCTATTTCCTTATTCAAATTTGATAACGAAATAAATAAATTTGAATATAAATTTAAATTGCATATTACTATTTAACGTCTATAATTTCAATTTTGAATGGTAATATTATGCATCAGAAATCCAAAACAAATGTAGTACTGTAGTAACTATAGTAGTTGATAATAGTATATTTATTGATAATTTATAATAATAATTTACTATTTTTGCTAAAAATCAAAGAATTGTTAACCAATCTATAATTTTACTCATCTTATACGCACTAAACTAATAAAAAATTTAATTAAAAATATTGATCCTACGGGCAAGTTTGTTGGTATTATAATACTACACAAACTATTTGGATACTTCGGAGAAATATTATTCTTTAAAATGTTTTGAATGGAGATTTATAAATGCAAAATGGCAAATAACTTAAAATTATAACGTATAGTTGAGTTACCTATATAGTTTGTATCACAATAAAATTATTATTTTATTTTTAACTTATTTATTTTTGATTAAATAATTTCATATTATACTAAATTCCTTTTTTTCTTCTAAAAGTTAGGTTTCTACATTGTAGATATTATTGAACAAATTTATAAGTTAATAAGAAAAAATGTAACTATCAAACATTAATTTTGTTTCAATTTTTAAGTATTATTTTAATATTTTCAATTTATTCAACATATTAATATACCATAGGTACGTAAGTTTTATTTTTAAAAATACGCAATAAAAATATTTTCATGTTCTAGTAAAAATGATTTAGTTATGAGTTATGACCAATGATAAAAAAAATATTACGTAATAACAGTTTATTATTACATTATATTATTATAGTTTCGGTTTCAACAAATAAGAAACATCACTGATCGATCCATTTTTTAGATTTTTCTAATAATAAGCTTTAATTTTTACCTTGAACATTTTTTTTTTAAATACACAGTTTTGATTAAAACTTGGGTCAAAACTAATAAGTACCTTCCTATTCTATAAAAACATAATATTATATTGAATAAAACATGTTGAATTACTTATATTAAGATTTATGGGTCAACAAATATATTAAATGTTTAAGTTTCATAATAAGCTTTATTAATAAAGGCAAATTAAAACTAAATTCTTTACTTTTAATTTACTATCGATGATGTGTAGTTTTATTATATGGTTATATATTTTTGTACCTAATAATATTATATCAATAAAATATTATATTTTTATATGTTGGCTATTCATTTTGAATGTCTCTAACTAATTAATGTGAACACTGCACATTGAATCAATTTTCATTAGACATCAATACGCTATATAATTATATATTTTACTATAGAATAATACTAATTAATACAAATTAGGTATCTAAAAGTTCCCTAATATACGAAAAAAAATTGATTAATTCTCTCAATCGGATAAGGGACTATAAATAATAATTTTATTCCGAGCTAAATTCTTTAATAAACTTCTTAAGTTTAATCTGAAATGTAAAAAAAAAATACTTACATGAAATATTTTCTGTAGTAAGCTCTAGTCACGATTACAAAACACTGAAACTTATATAATTATGCAAAAATTACTAAAAAATCTTAAATCTCAAATATTAAGTATGTTTTTTTGAATTTCTGAGGTACATATAAAAATATAATATTCAACTATTGTTAACAATATTAATATCTTTGTATGTTATTATAATGTTGGTACAAGAAGTACTAATATGGCTAAACTGTAAATGTGGGATAATGACCAATTTTATTAAAAAAAATCTATAAATTACCAATATAATAATAATAATAATATATATATGACCAAAAAATCCACAGTCATAATATATATAAATATATATAGGGAGAACTCACACCTTACAAAATATGAACATTTTAACCGATATACCTTTTTCGTGAAATCTTAAATTCTATTCCGTAGGTTACAAATGTAACGTATACGCTAACGACACACACTGAATATAAAATGAAAACCATTACTAATGAATCAAAATAGTTAAGAACACTATTTTGTAATAATTATATTAACAATATAAATCATCTAATGATCAATATCAACGAGACATTAGTAACACCACCAATCTTCAGTTTCGTAGGTTATAAGTTGTCAACAAAAAAATATATCAAATGTTAAAAAAAAGCATCATATTTATGATACAGATCACGAGTTTAATATAAGTTAGGTATTAGAAAACAACGTTATTTGAACTATTATTAGACCAGTAAAAAAAATTATTAAGGATATAGAGATCGGTCTACTTATATTATTTTAAGATCCCTTTATTTGTTTTAATAATTTTAGTATGCATATTATTATAGTCAATTTATCAGTAGTGTATTTGACAGTTGGTTAAACAAATCTTAGGTTAATTGACAACTGAGTCGGCCCAATTAATTAATAATTTATTAGTTCTATATTCTATAATATATGTTTTCTCTAAATATAATAGGTATAAATTATATTATATACCTACCTAACTACTTGGAATTCAATTATGTTAGATGAATATTTAAAATGTATTGATTTAGACATCCGTCTAAACTGTATTGTATGCTATTATTTGCAATGCATACAAGTTAATGTATTGTTTAATTTTAAACTAAAATTGTGTAAGTAAAATATTAGAATATTAGAATTATATTATATTGTAAAACGTATAAGATTTTTCTAATATTTTCATTAAAGTTAATTTTTAATTTTTTTTTAAAGCATTTTAAATTTTAGAATTCTTAAGGTAGTACCTAATTAATGATATAATTTATTATTTGTGAGAATATCTTAATTTTATTATTTCAAAATTGAAGAATTAAAAATACTGCTTGGTCTTATATTTTTTAAGGAACATGTTAAAATCACTTGTTTAATATAATACTGTAAATTATAAATTATTTGATTACATATTTATTGTTTTGATAGATATAGGAATCTAAAGATAGGAATCATGGAACTAAAAAGTGCCAAAAAAAGAATTAATGAAATAAAAACTAAAAAATATTATAACAAAAAATGACCCAACATTTTTCTATAAAAAAAATGTCATGAAGATGTGAAAAGAGTAGGTATATAGCTAAAAATGCAAAAAAAAAAAAAATATATATATTCTGAATGAATGGAGAATGAAACCAATTTGTAGCTCGGTTAGCATTGTATAGGATTAAAAGAAAACAAATTCAAAAGTCATCAACATCCTATCTCTATTAGTTATTATATTTTAGGATTATTTTAAGTTAAAGGTTTAAGATTTTTGGTAAACAATATTATACCGCATTACATAGGTAAAAGTTTTATTATAATCATATGTCATAATACCAAATATTTGATTGTTATCTATTTTCCAAATCTTTAGAATATATAATTCAGTTACCTATAGTAATAAGTTTAGATGACATACGTCAAACAAACTTAAATAAAAAAAAAATAAAAAATACCGAATGTCCAGCTAACCTTTGTATCAATTTCAGTTGTAAAAACTTTTTATTATAAATATAAATGTATTAACCATATACGTAAACGAGATGCTTCAAAATGTCTTAGTACAAAATATATTTAGTCATATTATATTGACATAATATTTACAGATTTGATAATTACATTATAATATATACTCGTAGAACACGTTTCTTGCATATATAGCAACTATTTATTTTGTAACGATTTTGCTTTTCATAGAGTCCTCATATTTTGAACAGTTATTTAAGTAATTTATAAATAAAAATATATTATATTATAATATTACTGTGGCAATTGCGATCATAATAATTATTTTGGTGGTAATTTGTGAGGGGTTAAATATTTGAACTAAATTATTTTTTTACGTTAACGAGAATAATATATTTGATTCTCGAAAAACTTAGTGGGGCACTGCTAATGCTGGACAAAAATAATTGTTTTTTTTTTTAGGGGTTGATATTTTATCAGAGGTCAGAACAATTGTATTGTGGATGAGCCTGTGGGTATTTTCTGCCGAGAAAATTTTTACTCGCATGAGAAAATAAACCAGGGTTTACGGGTTTAATTGCTTTTCCCCTCTCGTATCCGAATTAAACATTATAAATGTACACATTGTAACGGACGCAAAATTAGCGTACGGTTTTTTTTACATTTAGACTTGTGTGCTTTTTTCATACCAGTATTTTTTTATTTATTTATTTTTTATTAAGAATAAAAAATAATTTAATGCTCCAAAACATTGACAATTTAGTCACGTACGTTTAAAAGTGTTTTGTAGTTAGTTTTTATCCGGCAAAATTTTAGTTAGTTACTGTTTTAGCAACACCGAAAGATTAAAAATTGAATTTATTACATATTTATTTCCACTCGTCTGATTAAGACAAGCCGCTTGATCGCGCAAAGGAAAAAATATATTTTTATCAAAGCATTCTTTTAAAGTTAAACTATTAGAAATAAGCTACCAAAGCTTTATCATTTATTATAGATTATATTATTTTATTAATTGTTGATAATTAGATATCTGGTGGATTTAAGTACTCCAATAATATATATTTTATATTATTTTGTTATAAATAAATTGAAACTATATCAAACTGTTTTAATTGTGTGTATCCAGTTTCTGCTATTTTATTTCTTATTTACTCAATATAAGTTATTATAGAGCACATATTATCAGTGGATATTTTATCTGATCAACCTCTTGTCATTATTTGGTCTGATCAAATTTACTTATTGTATTACTTAAGGTAATGTAAATAAAAAATATGTCAATTTTGGAAATATAATAATAATATAATTTTATGGTTAAACTATTTGAATAATTTATGTACATAAATTTGAAGAAACTAGAAAGATGATAAAACAATATTATTTACCGAATGACTAAGTGAAATTCTGAGATCACAAACAGGTAGGAGCAACAAATTAAATAATACGTCTTTTAATTTTTTTAAGCGAATTTATGTTTATCAATTAAGTATGCTAAATTAAGAATACATAAATATTGTAAAAATAATAAAATATAATATTTATCAAAATGTATGTCGATTGAAATAAAAGTAAATTTACATTATAGCTAATAAGCACTGCCGTTGATATTGTACATAGAAGCTATTATTATACGATTAATAGCAAAAATAAGTTAAATATTATTTCTATTTTTACCTATACCTATGTGATATATAATATTATTATGTACGGAGATTCATTAACTTTATTATAATTATCCACATCTCTCATAGGTTACGTAATTTATCAGAAATGTTTTTTTTTTTCTACTTGTACATTCCTCTTTTCTCTTTTCTCATAGTAAAATATATAATATTAGGTAGGTATAATAATATCAAGAATAGCACATAGTGAATAAGAGATGAATTTTTTCGTAGGACATAAAATATATAGGTATACATTTTATTTTTCCAAAATTGTAATTTCTTTTTTGTGTCAACAATTATTATATCATGATGTATTACAATAGTTACATATGAATTCTTTTCAGTAATATCTAGAAAAATATTAACAATAAAATATAAATAGTGAACATTTATAACTTGAATTATATATATGCCATATGGAAAAAAAATTACATTATCCCACAATAGTTTGTATATACAGGAAAATATTATTTTTTGTTTGACAGCGGATATTTTTTGTAGGATATTAAATTCAAAAGTGAATATTATTACTTAGGTATGTATAATCGAAAAATTTTTTTAAGTATAAAGCATATTAAAATACAGTAATATATTATGTTTACTGAGCTTGTTTTTTATGCTTGAAAAATAAAATATTAAATTATGTGTATATTTTCCTGGATATATTAACAGAATCCGAACATTTAAATTGTTACTTGAATAATGTTTAAACTAAAATTATTATTTCTATTTTTTGAAGCTTGGAAACTATTACTTTTTGTGACTAAAGTATACTACTGTATAGGTAGTGATAATTGTTACGAATAACAAAGCGTCTTAAGTGGCTAATGGGAAATCCATTAAATATTACTTTGTTAAACAATACAATAACTATTATAAATTACATTCTATTGTAAATATAGAAATAGGACTGGATATAATATGTAGTGTACCTACTTATTAAAAGTACCTCATATATATTTATGTACATTTATTATTAGGTTTGTTCAGGTTTTAGATACAGATTTTTGACATTAATATATAATGAAAAACCGCTTGGTAAATTGTAATTCATGTTCCAGCTTAGATGCTAAAATGTTCACAAATAAACTAAAAAATAACGATTGGTTTTATACATTTTAATGTGCTTTACAAAATAATTTTGCCATCTATGTGTTCCATAATAAATAATACAATAAGTATATACCCAATTCATAATTCACGCATCACAATAATTACTATAACCTATTGGATTATGCTACAGATGTCTGATATTATGAAAAAACATAAATTATGTTAATGAATCAAAATAATATACAAATATATTTAGTTTAATGTTGTAAAATAAGTTGGAAATGAAGCTTGTATACAGATCATCGATTTCTGAATGGTTTACAAAAAAAATTTGTAGACTGTTGATTGTGTTTATACTGATCGATATCGTATCAACAATTTATTTTAATTTTAGAAATTAAGTACACTATTGTCACTTATAATATGCTTATAATTGTATTGGTATATTATTTGCAAGCAATTAAATAATTATTGATCAAAAATAAAATTATTGTAGGTGGTAGGTCTTAAGCAAACGAAGTTAAATGTTTAGAAACGCCATAGGTAAGGAAGTCATAAGTTATGAGTCATAAGTCATACCTAGTTATGACTCTTAACTAATGAATTATCAATATTTAAATTTATTTTTTTTGATAGAATAAAATATAAATTGTAAAATAAATAACTTTTATGTTTATGTGCAATGATAAAAATGAAAATAATTAATTTTATATTTTGAGCATATTTTTAATGTACATAAATAAAAAACTGTGAATTAAGTGTATATTAATTTTACTTAATTTACTTTTTCATAAGTTGAATTTTATAATTATTTTTTCTATAATAATTTCTTACATCCCATTTTATATTATAAAAATAAATGAAATATCATGAATATGTATAATTTATTTTATATTATGTATTTGAAAAATTTAAATTTAAACATTTCTTTAAATATTTTCTTTTCTAATAGTTATAAAATCGCGCTCCAAAAAAAAGGCTTACTTATTTGTTCATAATATGTAAATAAATAAATAAACCTTTCGAAAAAGAGTTTTTTGTCATTTATATATAAAGACTACATTTATTTAATTTATTTATTTATTATAATGATATATTTTATAATTTATTTTTTATAATATTATATTTTATTATTATTATTATTTTTTTATTGAGTTAAGGCTTCAATATCTATGGCTATTAGCCTGAAGGTTATTTTGTAGGTATTTACTGTGGGGGAGGGCACAGTTGGTTAGAAGACGTGCATATGTGGCAAGGATTTGTCACTAAAACCCATGTGGTCACCCATCTGGGAACTTGTGACCCGGCTGGTGCTTGGCTTTAGATCACTTTTGTGATTGAGGCCAACCACCGCGCCACACCATAATGAAATACTGAGATGTTGAAGTGTACCTTAATTATAATATTATATAACATACGAGTATAATATATAATGTTTTATTATAGGCATATATTCTAATTAAAAATAAGGCTTAAAACAAAGTTTTCTCCCCATGTTAACAATGACTAATGAGTAATTATTTTGAGTTGCGTAGTTTAGCCAATAACGTTTGTTAGTTAGCAGACAATATTCGCTAGTAAAAGTTTTTTTTTTTTAAATTAAGATAAAGGATTCAACAACTTAATGTTATTAGTCTACAATAATTGTAACAAATGAGAACAGAGATAAAGTATTTACAGATCTTTAGAATTTATGGTTTAAATGTATGTAATGGAAAAATATGTAGATTGCTTCGGTGTTTTCTTCACAGAGACCAAGTCAGAGGGTTGTTGGGTTTTTGAAAATTTTCCGAGCTTTGGCGTATTTTGGGCATTTAGTGACAATGTGGTCGATCGAGAGGTTTTCCTTGCATGCTAATAAGAGTTGTTTTTATTATAAAAGTTGTTTAAGTAATAGATGTTTTGATTTTAAATATTTACATTTAAAGTTAAGAAGGCATTTAAATGTAAAAAAAAAATCACTCCATTATTAAAATTGTGAATAATTCATTAATGTTTGTTACATTTCCTCAGTTATAGGGACAAATTCGTAGGTACTATTTTTATATTTTTATCAGTTTTTATTATTATATAAATATAATAATATATTAATATGTTCATTGCATAATATTTTGTATTCTAGAATCTATTCATATTTTATATATGCAAGCAGAATTTGCATTTTTTTCCATAGTCTTATACAATGTCAACTAAGATACAACATTTTATTCATGCTTCATTGACTCTGAATTTATATATTTTATTTTGCATGTTTTGTATTTTTTAGCAATTTTATTTATAAAAAATGCTTTTTGTTTGGTTTTTTAACGTTAAATTTTCATACTTTTCCAATTTTTTTCATATTATACGTAATTTTTCTTAACTTTTGTACATTGTAGTTTGTTTTTCTAAAATTTGAGACTTCAAAGAATATAAATGCATTTTTAAAAACATTTGTACTAATACTATAGGACATTTTCGTTGTGTTACCACGCATTCTTCACCGGCACACTCATCAAATATTATATTTATAAATGTTCTCGTAATTTTTTTTTTTAATAATGTTGAAACATTTTTTGGCCATTTTTTATCCTGTATTTTTTAATTTTAAAAATCATTAAATAAAGTATTTTGTACTTTTTTTAGGTTATCACGCATCCACATCCCGTTACTATTAATTATAAGTTATATAATATTAATATATATATTGCATACACTGTAAAATACGTATTTTCATAATTGTTGAAACTTTTAATCGTCAATAACAACGTGTGGAATATTGTAGCGTGAAAGTGAACAATGTTGTGCATCATAAACGGCAAAACCTAAAATAAGTAGCGAAAAGTATATACGACAGGTATTTAGATAAGAAGATAATTTACAAATTTAATATACCATCATATTTTTAATAAGTTTTTTTATCTTTCAAATATTTATAAACTTTTATGTTTCAAAATCACCAACTCATGTACGTTGTACAATATATCGATATGAAAATATAAGGGTTAACACAGGTCATAGTTATTTTATCAATATATAATTTTTTTTTCTCGCTATTCTACAATATATCTTGTTTATATTTTTTTTTCTCTAACTATAATTTCTATTTGTTAAATGTGTTACCTAGTTTATTTAATTCTGAATGTTTAAAAATGTTATTATTTTATTGGTTGCATCATATAACATTGTTTTATAATTGTTAATTTATTATTAATGTACAACTCCAAATAATTTGTAATTTGAAATTGTTTTATTTATACTAATCAAAATCGATGGTATTTACTTTAGCTATAATTGTTTATTCGATACCTATATTTCATCGTTATAGTGTTGTTATAATCGAGGAGTATTGCTTGCTTCTGGTATAAATCTTCAGTTATAAATTTATATTTTTAACCATATACTGAAATATGTAAATTAAGGGTTGAATAATAACTGGACTACCTTAGTACATAATTCTAACCATCAAGAGTTATAAAGGTATTGCAGATGACCGGTTCAAACTTGTACAATATCTTTGTTTTACACTATCATCTACATTGGCATGGTCTCCAGTCTCAACTTTTATATTTGCGGTTTGAAGCAAACACAATAAATACATACATACATAAATGAGTATTGTAATACAGTAATAACTATTGTCTATTGATCATAATAATATGTTGTTAACATAAAGATTAAATTTTAAAAATTTGAAAAAATGTTATAGTATCTTAGTAAATTGAAGGACCTATTATTTATAATTATTGAATGTATAGTGAATTTTTAACATTTAAATCAGAACACTTGATATTATGTTACGTAGTAAATAAAACAATTACAATTTATACATAACATTTTTTACGTTGATCAAATACATTTTTATTATGATTTTTTTTATTTTTGATTATTTGTTGATAATAAGTTAAATGTATTGTGTTGAAAAAATGACAATTTTTTTTTTTAATTAGTTAATAAAATATGTTAGAACAGATTTTTCAACTAGGAAGTTGGAAAATAAATGATAATAATTTGAAAAATGATTACAAAAATTGTTTTTTTAAATTTTTGCCTAATGAGAAGTTAACAGTACCAAAAATTCACTGCCCTATTTTGACTTCCAGTCTGGTACCATGTAAAAATAATTAAGCAGTCGTAACTAGAAACCAAACATGACTACATTAGCATATACATACCTTCAGTACCACAAAATGACAGTTAAAATATGAACTTTAGCTGTTAGATACTATAACATAACTTCAGAGGGAATACCTAGGAATATTTCTCAATGTTTTTCATAACTTCACACTTTGGAATCAACAGTTGGTCACTTTTAAAATTTTGTTTTTAAAAAGGCTTGAGTAACGTGAAGGGTTGATGCAGTGTTCATCTATATCTCTACAACTTTGAGTTAAATTAAAGCCTCTATGTGTTAAAGTTATGCAATTAATTGTGATAGAGTTCTTCAACAGAGTATAGTACAACTTTTCAGTTGTTCAGATATACAAAAGTCAAGTTAAAAATACTGAAATAATAAGTATTTCCATGTTGTTGAAAAATAAATATAAGGATAAGATTACAAATATCAGAAACAATGAGAATTTACTAGAGCGCACACAGCTGCGTTAAGGTAAGTACCATTATTCCGTATAGATTAAATAATATACAAATTATATATTACTTATTCATTTTTTTATAAATATATATGCATAATAATTTATCATATAGGTAGGTAATATAAAAAGAAAAAAATGTATACCTACTAATTACTATAAATTGATCATAAACTACTATGGCAAGTAAAACATTATACAGTCGTATTGAATAATATACAAAATACATTTCTAACTGACTTCTTCAAAATAAACTTTGCTTTATTTTGAATATTCATAAATGTTTTTACAAATTACTCAGTATGGTAATTTGTAAGAATAAATAATGGTACTTACCTTAATTTATTTTAGTTTAATCTAAATATTAAATATACTCTATTTAAATTGAGCAAATATAATTATAATAATATTTTATAAATACCAAAATATGCATATAGTATTGGTTTATTGATGTGTCTCTAAATATTAGGGATGTTAGCTCGGTAAATTTACTCGGCAAAATTATACCAGTAGGTTGAACTTACCGATTTTTTTTACCAATACAATTATAAAGTAACTCTTTAAATTATAAATCTTTACTAAGGTTAATATTTAGTGGTTGGGAATCATTACTTTCAACAAACGGCACATTTCCTCAACATTCATAAAAAAGTTATTCGCTAGGTACAACCATTGTTGATTTTTTTTATAAATATAGAGTGATACAAAATAGTTTTCTTGCGTGCTACTTTCTTTGAACTAAACAATTTTCCCTTTTTTTTTTGCCAATTTTATAAAATGTTATTTATTTCTCAATTATGAGTACGTACTTACAATTCACTTTGGACGGTCACAATAAATGACGAAAAAACTAAACAATATATATTATTTTCTATAGAATAAAATAAAAAGAATTCTACAACAAATTAATATTATATACTATAATAGAATATAATATCATACATAAATTAATATTTCATTAAATTCAGAATTTAATTTTCGTAAAAGTCCCGCTTAAGTAGTGAAATTTACGTTTTTTTTTTCTTTTGAAAAGTTTAGTGTTACCGCACTATACACATACCCTAATAATATCACTTCAAAAAAAGTAACGTGCTACTTTAAACCACTGCTAATATTTATAAGTTTAGTTTATACAATAACAATAGTAGAATTCTCGATACATAAAACGGGAAGTTTATCGCTTAAGAAACGAATAAATAGAATTTGGCATCCGATTTTCCAATGAACAACGACAGACTTACAATCGTAATTTTAATTATTCTATTGGGAAACTAATTTAAAACTTAAATAGCCATTTACCCTATCAGTACCTATACATAGGCGTCTCTACAACACGGCAATAATTGACATTAAATAAAAATAAAAATACAAAGACTAATTTCAAATTTTTACAAAAATGTGTATTATATTTTATGACAATATATTACAAAATATAACATTGTGTTTCATTTTTTAAACTTTTTTTTTGAACTTTTATCTGCAAGAAAAATGAGGAAAACGTCGATATTGTATAATATCAATATTGTAAACCGAGTTTATACGACTAATTGTTACATGTTTTTGTTTTTCATGCTAGCTAATATGATTCGCATAAATCGTATAAAAAAAAACCACCATTAACCGGGGAAAAAAAAAAACGTTGAGAAAATTTCAGCGTGAATGGGTGAACTACAATATTACTGTACCTACCTCAACTCAGAATCGCTTTTCGAGTTAAACGAATAAAATAGTGTTTGAAACGTTTGATAATTATTATAACAAACAATACAATGCGTTATCTTGCGCCTAGACGAGTGGAGCTAAACGAGTGGTGGTCTACATCAGGTCTCTTTATTCAGTTCGATTTACTGGGACTTTTGACGCCATGACTTTTGTTATAATATAATATAAATGACACGAGTATAATATGCGAGGAAATTGTTATTTACATCACGCCACTACAATATTATTATGATGCATTGTATTATTATTTTAGATATACTATTTCTGTATTATATTATGATTGATATGTGAAATTGTATACACGTTACGAAACTACAACGGTAGTGTAAGTGTAGGTACGGTGTTTGTTTGTTTGTGTTTATTATAAAATATAATATATTGTAATTGTATAATTATTGACTTGTTAATGAATGATTGCTGCTACCCCCTAGTAATGTGAATATGGTTATGATGCGTAGTAGATATAATAACCAACTGAATATGTATAGCTAATGTATAATAATATTGTTGTGTATGAATAACGATAGTGAAATAATCAATAAACCTGTTTATTTGTTTGGTTGGTCAGCATTTACAAACAAAAATATTAAGCTATATTTGCTTTTATTATTAATAAATTCGTATATAAATATGTTTTAGAATAAAATAAAAACAACTCTTAACTTTTTCATCATGTTGAATATATCCAAAAAAACACTCCGCCATACTCCATGTGTAAAAACGTTAAATATAACAAAAAGGCTCTAAAATTTATGATTTTATAGGTCTTTGGACTATTATTTTAACATAAATGATATCTATAGTTGAAAGCCTGATCATATACTATAGTATATAGTATATGATCTAAGGTTGAAAGACTTATTAAAATTATATCACAATTTTTAGAGTCGTTTTTCTTTATACTTAAGCGTTTTTTTTTTACACGGAGTATGGCGGAGTGTTTTTGTTGGGATATCATTCATTTTTGTCGATACCTTATTATTTCGGGAAAATATTATTGGTTTTACACTGATGTTTTTTCCCTTTTTTTTTTTATTTATTGGTTGTCAAAGGTGTTGGGTAGCGCATTGTAATGCAGGCCGGAGGGAATATTATCTAATAAAATGTTGGAAATACACTACAATATTCAATAATTTCTAGTTAAATTGGCTATAACTCTGTTGATATTGTTCAAAACGATTTGAAAACTATACCATGCACTTCTACGTACATTTTCCAATTGGTTTATTTGTTTTTTCAAAATTCGATATTTAAATACAAATTTGCTATTCTTTCTCAAAACGTTTTTTTCGTGACTCGTGTTGTTTCCTGTAATTATTGTCCGGCAGTTTTCACGTGTGTTTTGCCTATATGTATATTTTGAGGCACACTTTTATTTTTATACTTAGCGTGATCCTGCCGGGTCGTTGGACCATACATGATATCACAATAATAATTATAATATTATATTATAACCAGTTATTAAAAAACAACCCCTTGAAAATGTATTTTCGTAATTAAGTAGAAGTCAATTTAAATTAAATAATTTGATGTGTTATTATATTTATGTAATTGTATAACAAAATGATTTTTAAACATTCCTAGTAAAAGGATTAACTGAATAAAAAGAAAGAAATTTATTGGCTTATCACTAAAGACATTCAATGTTTTTTTTTACCACAATCGATACACTTCCCGCTGTGATATTTACGATTACACGAATTCAAAGAATCGTGTATAGTTATATTATGTCATATAAAAATAAATCCAATTCTAATATTTGAAAAATGAAATTTATCAAGGGTTTTATTTCGATATAGGTTTGTGTTTGTTTTGAACTATAATACTCCAGTCTCATTCGTATACATGTTTAATACAATGGAGTTGGTTTAATAATTTTAACTGCATTGTGAATAATTTGATTATTTAACAATTCAGAATGTAACTAGTACCTACGGAAATTTAACCACAGCAGAGAGTACTCTCCTCATATCCGCCTCCCTAACTGGAAAACGCCCACACTATAAACATGTTATAAAATATAAAACGGTATATTGTATACCTATGCGTAAGTATGTATTTGAAACTAAGTACGTTCGTAGCATTGCTATCAAGTTACCAGTACCATGATAGGTATTAGTGATAAATACAGCCTTTGTGATTGAATGCAATGTAAATGTTCAGTGGAATAATATTATGACGATCCTGTGGCATTAACGTCGTATTATGTCTGAGGGAAATATTCATCACGTAAAAGGGTCATATTATTGTACCTATGTAAAAACAAATTATTTACCTTTATTTGTCTACATTTTATTAGAAACAAAATAGTATTATAGTTATATGATTTGTTTCACATGAGTGGAGGTATACTACCAGACTCTTAAGCTACCTACACCTGTAAATCTTACACTATACAACTAAACAAAACGATTAAATACACCTTTAATTGTGTAAAATGCATGTTCAAGTATCGTCCTTTCATACCCCAACATCATTACAAAAGTAATTATTATAATACATACAAAAAATTAAATTTATCAGTTATCTTATGTGTCACTCGTACATACTTAATGATTAGACGAGAAAAACTTTGGGTTTAAGTCTTCAAAAAAACCTAGACACTTGAATAATAAATTCAAAAAAAAACATAAGTAACTGTATAATCTTTTGTCTTTATTGGACGTGACTTATATCTAAATGTTTATCTCCTAATTTAATACTACTGTAAAAGTAATAAAATTCTTTAAAACATTCGTACAAAGGTTGGCAAATTCAAAGACAAAACGGTTCAATCGATTCTCCGAGAACTGAAATGAACCGTTCATCTTTTATTTTTATGAAGTATGTACATTACAATTTTGTACATAAATTACTATAATAATTGATAATTATAATATTTTGTTTGTGACATTCTAATTATAATTTTATAATTTGTTGTATTTTAATTTTAAGTGTAATAGCCATTTAAATGATACAATTTTTAATCTTATCTTTAGTATTAATCATGTAAAATATATTATTAAATCCCTTCATATAATAAACAAAAATTATTAATTTATTTCTCATTTTTAGTTTTTATTTTTTTCTGTAGCTGTCATTCGCTTCCATTCTAATTTAAGTTTTAAACCGTTCATCATTATTTTTTAAGAATTAAGATCAATTAAGTAATAATTTTTATTTTTAACTTATCCTTAGAAAAATAAATTGTTATTGTTATAGATTCAAAATAAATATTTAAATCGTTTTTAATTAGTTCATCATAATATTTTGTCATCACCTAAACAGTAATTTTAATATTTTTTTTTACTTTAATTTGCTCAAAATTACTCATTTAGCATTAATTTCTATTAATAAACAAGATGTGAAATAAACAACGTTTCTACGTATTTTTAAACTATTTAATTACAATAAAACTACTAATTCGATTTGATCAAAAACTGAGTTTACGTAAATATTCCAGTTTTTTCCCCCAATTATTTTGAAAAACGTAATAACAGTATAACACTATAACACTACTATTAACATTACATTTTTAAAGTTACTAAGAATTCAAACTAACTCAAATATTGCGTACATAAACCACTGAAACGTATTAAATCACACTAATACACTATACAGATTATGACAATCGACTAACGATGGAATGAATAAAGTTTGATTTATATCTTATATCAACTACTAAGAGTCGCATATACTAAGATGAAAACACTATCATAAACATCATTCATTAAAAACATATCAAATATAAAAAGAGTGACATGACTACGAATTACAACGTATAAGATGATTTAATTTTGAATGCTAAATTTTCATTTGTTTAAAATATTTACCACACATAATTATATTATCCTACACTTTAGGAAAAATACCTCAACTAATGCCAGTGAAAAGATCTACGAATCAAAGCTATAAATATCAACCTCAACTTTTCTGACACAAATGTAGGTGTCAAGTCAATATATCATAAATATCTATGCCTAATAATGGAGATAAAAACGTTTTAGATAATCTTTATTGATAAAACTTTTGGGTAACATTTTACATCATTAGATAAATTATACTGTTCTACAACTAATAAATATAATGTGGATATGATGGGATAACTTAATTTGTTTATTGCAACTTTTTACAAGGACTTTGGATAGTAAAAGCCTCATAATGTGATTAGGTAACTATAGTATGATAAAATAATATATGCTATAACCCTATAACCCTATTAACAAATAACAAAAATTGTTTGAGGAGAAATCGTTAAAATATGTTTGAATATCCAATTTCGTCAAAAATTTGAACTTAAAACGATTATTTTATCTGTACGAACCTTATCTGTAATATTTTATTATAGTTTCAAGCATATTAATATGCAAAAAAAAAATTATTAATCGATTGAAATTATCTAGGCAAAATAGAAATATAGACAACATATTTAAAATAATAAAACATGTCTACAAAATCCTATTATAAATAATTAAAAATTGTTTGAAGTCTCTACATTTATTCAATTTGAATAAGAATAATAAATCAAAATCAATTTTGTCGGAAACTTGTTTTGAATAAATATAAATAAGTACCTGTTTTTTTCATATTTTAGATTCTAAGCGGAGCGATGAATGTATTGATTTTACAATGATGTGTGTTTTTTTATTTTATTTTTATTTTTGTGTCTGTGTACACTATTAGTAGTCGAAATAATGCTTCGATTTTCAACTTCAGTATCTTGTTCGATTGGAAAGTGAATCTAGTTGGTGCTTTTGGCAGGTAAAAATTTAAAATTTCCAATAGTTTTCAAAAGCGCCCGGGAAAACAAAATAAAAATTAAGGAAAAACGGGAATTTTTACGAAAAATCGGTTTTTGACAAAATCGTATTTTAGTTTTTGATGTAACTTTAAAACAAATGAACGTCTACATGAATTTTTCACTGGTTATTTATATTTGAATTTTCTATATATGATAAAATGTTCAAAATATTTTTATTTGTTTTGAACTGTTTTGAAACATTTTCTGGTTTCCTATTTTATTAGTATTTTTTTGTATGGATGTCAATAAAACTTTATTTGTTGGGTAAAAAAGCTTGAAAATTTAATACAAGGTTCCTACTATATTGTTACAATGATATTTCAAAAATATTAAAAATCCTTTGTCACAGTTTTTATTTATAAGCATTTAAAGTTCAAATATTGACAAAATACGGAAAAATCACAAAAATTAGCAAATTATTTTGAGTTGAGAATTCATAAAAATGTTTCTTTTTAAATCTAAGATTTGAAAATGTAATACAAGGTTATCCATAAGTTTGTCTACCTTTATCAAAAAAAAAAATGTCTTCAAGAAAGTCAAATTAAATTTTTATGAGCATTTGAAATTCATATTTTTACAACATTTGATATTCACTCGATTTCTCATGTTACGATTATCTTATTTTATTGTAATTAAAAAACGAATGACTGTAGATACTTGAAAATTTCACTGTTTATATTAGAATTTTCTATACACGATCAAATTTCACTCTTTTTGAGCTGTTTACGGCCATTGTCAGTTTTTAATTTATTTAGTTTTTTTTTCTATAAATATCAATAAAAGTTTATTTGTTGGGAAATAAAGCGTGAAAATGTAATACAAGGCTCCTGATATATTGTTACAATGGCAGTTGAAAAATATTAAAAATACATATGCACAATTTTTTTTTATAAGCATTTAAATTTCAAATTTTGACAAAATTTATCAAATTTAAAATTTAATAATTATTTTGTAGTCAAAAATTTATAAAATATTCAACTTTTATAACTAAGGATTGAAAATTTAAAACAAGGATCCACGTAAATAGGTTATATATAAATTACTTTATTCACAATAATATTATCAAATATATTTGGTAATATCATAGGCTGACTGACCGTTTTTTGCTCAGAATCGTTTTTCTTATACAATGATATTATATCATTGAATTCAAATTTAACACCATCCATTACATTGACCCATTTGTAAACTTCTGTACAGCAGAGCGACATCCACTTACCCACCTTTTTTTTCTTGAATACTTTGAAAATCACGTGTTACCTTGAGCAGCCCTAGTGCCAACTTTATCTAATTTCCACTATAATCAATCAACCATAAAGTTGAAAATTGAAGCATTTTTAGTGCTCTCTAAAATTGCGATGACACACACACACACACAAAAACAATGTAAAACCAGTACATTCATCTCGCTTTTCAGAATAAATAACCATTTTGGTTTTTATATTTATTTTGATAAATAAAAATAAATAAATCTTTCGATAAATAGTAAAAGCGTCTATATCCCGAAAATATAAAATATATAAATCAAGAATAGCACATTAATTTTCAACGTGTCGTACTAATGTTTACAACTATAATTATATGAAAATGTATTTAAAAAAATAATACTGTGCTAATTTATAGGTAAGTATGTATTAGAATGTACCGATTTCATAAAAATTAAATAAAATACAGTTTTTGACAATAGATATTGAATTGTGTTATAATATTGCGGTATGAATTAAAAAGAATGTCTTTTAATAACAGATGACGTGAAATTATGTTATTTGAATGTTAAGACTAAAGAAAAAAAAGGTGGGTTAGTGGATGTCACTCTGCTGTACAGTAGGTTACAAGTGGGTCACTGTAATGGATGGTATTAAATTTGAATTCAATGATATAATATCATTGTATAAGAAAAACGATTCTGAGCGAAAACGGCCAGTCAGCCTATGACCAAATATATTTGATGAAATTATTGTGAATAAAGTAATTTATATATAATCTATTTACGTGGAACCTTGTTTTCAATTTTCAATAAAAAAAAAAATTAAAAATAAAAATAAACACACATCATTGTAAATTCAATACATTCATCGCTTCGCTCAGAATCTAAAAGCTGTGGGAATTTAATTTTTATAATTTAAATAATTTATAACATGAATTTTCATTACGTATTTTGTTTTAAAAATTGTAATAGTATCTTGTAATCAATATTAGGATGAAAGAGACATATTATTAAAATATTAATGATACAAAACGTTTATACGATTCTTATAATAACAAAGCTATATATATTTTAATATGTATTTATAATTTGAGTTATTATATTATAACAGTTATGGCTGTTTTACCATTACAATTTATAAATATATTTGGCTTTCATCTGAACTTCCACGCCACTTCTGGACAGATATTCTCTAATACCAGTCATGTGTGGACGACGGACGTGTAGTCATTGTCATTTGTATTTTGCTTTTACCTGTGTTAAGTGTTTTTCCTTTCTAATTCTTCATAAGTAATATTTATATGTGCATAACACCAATATATTATAATATTGTTTTATTTTTAATTGGTTTATAAGTCTTAGAGTATATTTATAGAATAACGCATTTTATTCATGTTGCATAACAGGTATTGCAAAAATTATATTTATAGTTTACAATACAATAGAAAATAAACTATTTTACCGACCTATACTCTTGGTTTTAAAATAAAATTTCGCATTTTTTAAATAACGTTGCATTAGTTAATTCAATTCAGTACTGTGATTTCATTATATTTATGAAATAAGTTGGCAATAGGTATGTACTTTGGTGAAATATTTATAAGCTTATGCTTAACAATACGTATATGTTAAATAAAATCTAAGTATAGAAACAAAACAAAACTAAAAAAAAACTTTCATTTAAAATCGAAGTTTAACACCATTTACTGAATAAATTCTCTTCGTGTACACAGAATCAGTTACTCTATTACATATACATATACATTCAACCCATGTTTTAGACTTTAAGTAATGCTGAAAGTGTGTATAGGTTTCATCAGGAGCGTTCAAGTGTCTCATCTCAACCAAAGTTTCTCGAAAATTGTTTTAGAACTGTTGATTTTATTATGTTTATGATATAACAAATTGTTAAACAATAAGTTACAATAATATTGTAGAATAATAATGTAGAGCTTGAGGCACTAATAGGGTATTAGAACTCTTTAATTAAAACTTGTTTCTATGTTAATATTTTAATTTAAATTTATTATTTTGATTTATACATGCATGTAGTAAGTAGAAACTTTATTAACAGCCCGATTTGGTTTTAGTTGAAAAAAAAATGTCTGTATTTAGTAAATAACTATGTAAATTAAATTGAATTACATAGGTACCTAGTGTACCTTAGTTCACAAGTTATATAGTTTTAGTAACTACGGTTAACTATTATGTCTGAAATATACGTTTTCGTTAGCTAACCCAAATAAATAAATATATGTATAGTATATTCACATTACACAGGTTATATTAGGTATATATCAACTACAAGAAGATTCAACAAGCATGTTCACCACCGTTTTATCCTTACTTTATCTATTTTATTCAAATCCCGAATTTTGGTATTAAAATATTTGAAACATAAGTTTTTTACCATTTTAGGAACATCGTGTGACGGTATGCACTTATTTTTTTCGAACAAAAACCACTCTTATTTACAGTTAAAAATTCCAACAAGTATATTTTGAGTTAATACTTTTTATGGTACTAAGAATAATAGTCCATTATAATGTTTTTTCATAAAATATACAAATACTATATAATTTATTATAGATAATATTTAGCCTTGCAGGACACTACTTTTCCACATACATCGAAGGTTTTAAGTATAATATACTTGGTACCTGGCCCTAATCAAAGAGTTGCTGGAATGAAACTGCTTGGACATGACTGGTCTGTACTAAATAGCCTTCGTACAGGTCATGGTCGCTGTGCTGACATGATGCATAAATGGTGACCGAGGTAGCCCAACACGTGACTCAGGTAATCACAGAAAAATAGTAAACCACATTATAACAGAATGTCAATTGTAGAAATTTAACCTGAGCATCGAAGGAATCCATACGATAACACAGGAGAAAATAAAACGGATAAAGGAATTGAACGTGCATCTTTGAATAACCACTCTTAGGTGGCTATGGTGCAATAATCATTTTAGTTAGATACCATTCACATTGTCGCGTTATTGTTCTATTATCATATTTAATTATATATGTATGTTATACATCTTTATAATTTAATTTAAATTTGATTTACTGTAAAAAAAAAGTTTAATATAGTCCTTCAGTAAACGTACAAATTCCAACAACATAATTTGAAAACCTTATTAATTATTAAAGGTAAAAATTATGATGAACATATTTGGTAAATCACTGTGTATGTACTAATCAGTAATCTGTTAGTGTGTATCTTATAAATTATAATCACCAGTGATATTCAGTCTAAATAATTTAGTGTGAGTTATGGGTTACTACAGACTTATTAGCAACCAACTTGTAGTTCAACGAGACTACTTAGTTGTTATGTGAAATAAAACTCATTAATATTGTAATGTTCAATCAAATTCTTATAAAAAATGCAGCATATGTGAGATGTATTTTTTTAAATTTAATAAAATATTACCTCAATATGGTTAGATCTATGTATAATGTATGTAAGTCAAAACTATTATTATCCATATTATTATGTAAACCTCGTTGATTGCTTATTGAATTTTAATCCATTTAGATTAATACTTGCCACATAAAATTAATTTTACTGAGTCTAAGTTTCAAAAAATCTTATCCCGAATTTTCCTATACTTTGTAAATAATTTTTCTTTTATATATCTATTTTATTTGTCTAATTAAAACGGTGGGCAAGTGGATGTCGCTCTGCTGTACAGTATGTTACAAGTAGGTCAATGTATAATGGATTGTATTTAACTTGAATTCAATGATATATCATTGTATAAGAAAAACGATTTTGAGCGGAGACGGTTTGTCAGTTTGGATATTTTTTATATTGTTATTATTTATAACCTTGTAAGTTGAATTTTTTTATTCGTTTCTATGGTGATAAACAAAGCGTTAAAAATTAAGATCCCATTTTTAGCGGTTTTTCGTAATTTGTCTGGGGTTTTTCCCGTAGCATTAAATAACTATTGAGAAAATTGAAAAACGACCCTCTTGAAGTACCATCTTGATCCAATTTGCTAAAAGATAAGGTACTATATGTTGAAATCGAAGCACTCCTTCTGGTAGAAATTTTGTATACAGGATAAAAAAAAAAAATAAAAAAACAAACACAATTGTAAAACTACTAGCTTCCTCTCTCTGCTCAGAATCTAATATCGTATAATATATTACTGAACAAATATTTTTTTTAAATTTTTAAAAAATAATAATAGAATATGTATAATAACCATAGATACTCGTATATAAAACAACTAGATAGCTGACTTTTTGAGTAGGTATATTGAAGTAGGGCAGCCATATGTCAAGAGGGCAAAATACGATTGATTATTTTATGATATTTATAACCATGTCATGGAATATAATTTTATTGTTTTATGGCAACTACAATTGACCTATTATATTAGGTCAATGATTATAAGATTCACGGACTATAATAATATATAATAATATCTTAGTCCGTGGATTATTCTGTGATTTTTAATTATCATTAATCATAATTTATGTGCATATAATTAATGGAAAAAATCAAATATTACATGGATTAATCAATTGAATTTTGCCCTCTTGACATATGGCTGCCAGACTCCATGGGTCCTATCATGTCTTATGAGACTGTATCACGAGCCAGCATCTAGTTGTTTCATATATCTATGATAATAACTAAAATATATTAGATTAACTTTACTGTGTGATACGTTTTTGTATTTCTGCATATTTTGTTTTACTTATTGAAAACAATTTGAAATAATCCAATCAATTCAGAATATAGTATGTTTTTACTTATTTATTATCAATGATCCACAGTATAAACTCCAAACAGATAATCCAAAATGGATAGTAGGTAATATGTAAAAGAAATAAACTATTTTTTTTTGTAAATAAACGTTCATTAAATATACATCACCCACTTATCAAAATAATAAAATAAATATATTTTATTGTTTGTTAATTTTTTTCATGGAAGGAAAAATTAATGGAAAACCGTTAAATATAAAGATTTTGTTTGGATTTCTGTATATTACAAAAAATAGCGTTTCCTCAGTGATTATATTAAATGAATTGCGGTCCGTCATTTGGGGCTGAAAATGAACCTAATGGCCACTACAGATATCTGGGTGAAGTGCACTAAACTGTAACTCAACTCTTTTTTCCATTTCTACGTGAACTCTTGTGTGGTCGAAAAATGTACGTGCGCCAAACAAAACACTCAAGTGCTGTTACAAAGGATTACAATTTTCTCGAGAAACCACATGGCCCATCTAGACTTTGACTGCCACCGTTTTTTTATTTTTCCGGTACCTATATTATACTAAGAACGGTTTTTTGTTTATGTAATTCAAAAGGTCTTTATTGTTAACGGTATATTCATATGATTGAATTTAATTTAAAATACCTGTTAATGACTAATATTTAATTTTTTTTTTTTTTTTATTCAATGTTTTATTCAATCTGTTACACAAAGAACAATAAGAACGATTGAGGAATAAAAGTAACAAGGTATATACAACAGATCGCAGAAGTCTCCCATTAGAGGTACTACGTTAACTTATATTTAATATTTTTTTTTTTTAACTATGTAAGAACATTTTTTTACTTTTTACTTAATGTTTATTATTCAGTTAGTAAATACCCGAAATTCAAATAATTTTAATTGAATCTAATAAGTGATTCTTTGCTTTGCATTATATTATTAATAACTAAGCTATGCATAGTATATAGTATATAGTATTATGTTACGAGAAAAATATATATGCCTACTATAATATTATATTATTATTGAGTTATAGAGCAAAAGTTTTATTTGTTATTCTTTGAACTCCTGAACAATTCTAAAGATATTTACATCAATAAACAATAGATAAAATACTGGGTATTTACGAGTTAAAAAGTTAAGCTTCTTCTTATTAATGTATACAGTTTACATTTAAAAATCTTTTATTTTATTTTTCTCTGAATTATTCTAATATGTATTATTTCTACAACACGTGTTTGTTATTATTTATAGAATTTTATCAAATGTTTAAAACTTTTTTTTACTCTTTTTTATAACATATATTGACAACAATTTTTTGTTTGATCAAAAACCTTGAAAATAAATACAAAGTTCGTCATAAGTAGTTCATATCGTAACAAAAATGTCTAAAATATTTATAATCCTGATTTTCTATCAGACATTTTCAGTTAAAACTTGAGATGCAATTATGAAGAATAACGTTTTTGTTTATTTGTTGTAATTAAATATTATTAGTAAAATTAATTAAAATAAAATTATCCGTGAGTATTCAATACTTTTAACTTATATCATATTATATTTTATAAACACAATGACATTTTTAAATGCAATGTTCTTGGAAAAAATTAATTTAACCTACAACGTATCACTAATAGTAAAAATAAATACTTTATAGCAATATAAATATACCATAATATGATATATTTGTGGTATAGGTACGCTAGTAGACTGTCTTCGTTCAGATTCATTTTTAGTATGCAATGATTATTTATCTATGAATTTAAATTTCATACATTCATTACTCTCAAGCCTCATTACAGTGACCTACTCAATAAAAAAATATACTCGACTTCTACTGTCTAACAGGAGAGTGGTAACTTTCCCTCAATTTATATTTAATTTTTATAATATGTTAAGAAGCAAGAAAAATAACTTTTACTTTAAATAATGTATCTTAAATTGTTCTACATTTACTAATCAAGTAAAAAAAAATGCATACCCTCCGATACAAGTATCTTTATAACAAAGGATACTTAGTGGTTTGCTAACATGGTAATTTGTTAAAAAAATATCAAAAAGTATATTGTTATAATAATCAATTGATTATTATTTTGAATTAAACCAGAGAAACTCTACTTAAACTATAATCCGATAATTATGAATTAAAAATATTCAACAACTTTACCCCTTAGCTTAATAATTATAATACTAAATTAATTATATTTATTAATTAATAATCATAATGAGTCATGTCTACTAAAAACGATTGTCGAGTACCTACATACTCGACAATGTAGGTACCACTTCCTTATTTTATATTTATATCGTCAGACATTTCCAAGAAGTACTGATCTAGATCTAATCTATATAATGGCATGCCACGTGCTGGAAATAAGTACGTAAATGCCATTTAGATAACGATAATATTTGGTGGTCATCAATTTTTTTAATTTAGACGAAACAGATAATGTTTAAAGTCGTCAAAAATTAAAAACCACTAAAATATGTACTTATTTACCAAATATGTAAAAATATTTATACCAAATATGTAAAAATAAATAAATTTGGGTTTATTTTAATTAAAATGATCTAAATCGTATACATTTTTTATCAGAGTTAAAATATCTCATTCCAATAAAATATGTATTTACAATAAAATCCGTTCCCTAATAATGACATTGTAATATGTATTTATAGGTATACGATTTTATAGTTTGTAAACATTAAAAAAAAAATTCTTTTTATCTGAAACTAATGAAGCTATTTAGAACTTGAAGTAGGTATTTTTTTTTTAATTTTTAATAAAACAAAGTTTAAAAATTAGATACTCTTGGTGAATTAATAACTCATAACTTACACTACTTATGTTTTTATATATTATATAATATCGTATTATATTTAGGTATATTATAATGCAATGCTGAGATACAGAGTACCTATAGTATTTTCGTTTAATCATATTATGTTATTCTTATGAACTAATTAGAAATACTTGATATTATATTATACTCTAAATCGTAAATGTTGACAGTCTAACTTTCAATTAAATCGATTTCAATGATTATTTTAAAATTTACTGTAACATAATACAATTGTTTAAGTGATAAGAAATGGTTACTGTGTTTCAGTGTTTTTAATACGTATACTTTACATATCATGTATGCAGTTAAGTATCATAACGTAGTAGCAGTATGTACACTATGTGTACAACTTTTATGCAGAAGAAAGTTGTTTAGAATAAATATCAAAAAGAAAATTACTTTTACTGAAAGAAAACAATACGTTTTAAAATAAAACTTTGCAATTATTTGAAAAAAATGTAATTGTGGATTTAATAAATGAATTTTCTACACGCACTGTTCTAATTTGAAAGATTTAACAACAAACTATTTAATTTTAGAGGACATTTATATTTAAAACAACTTTACAATTTGTTATTTCACGTGTAACATAAATATTTATCTTAATAGGTATATTTTGAAAACTGTGAGTAACAAACTAACATTAGCAGTGTAAACATTAAACAAATCGTACTTTATTCAAATATTGCAAGTCCTCTACACTGAACGAATTTTCCCCATTACTGCCAAAATCTAGTAAAAGGTGATTGTAATAGGTAATAACTTAAAATTGTACTTATCGATGATGTCAAGATGGTAATGCATAGATTAAGCTTTCATTAAAATTGATCGTAATAAACAATAATCAATAAATCAATCATAGAAATAACGGGTAGTTGACTTTATGTTGAATGACATTACAATTATTAGGATATTTAATTATCAGTCAATTCTTTAATCAAGTATAAATTAATACAATAAGAAATTAAGGAAATTAAAATCTGTATAAGAGTTTTACATAATTATTATATATTCAAATTATTGATGGAACTTGTATCATCGATTCTTGGAACATTCTATAAATAAATGATTTGTCAGATATTTAAATAGGTAATATATTTTAAATATTGTTTTTGAAATTGAAAATAGTTACATAATTTTGCGATCGTTATTGTTAACTGTAAAATAATTAATAAATAAGTATATCTACCAGCCAATAATTATTTTGAACGTGTTATTCTAATCATAATATTATAACTGTATAGTATTTAGGATGACAATGAGCTTGGAAAATGGTATTTTGAGTGTTTGTTTGATTGTTTCGAAACTCTATGGTTTCATACATCATGTCATAAACAGTAAACTATTAAATTAGTTTTGTAATTTTACCAAAGTAATTTTTTGTTTTAGTTGAATCCTTTTGAAGAGCATTAAGTTTTGTATAACTTAAAACTTACCACGCATTTTTTTTATATAATTCCTTATTATAGTACCTATATAGCCATGTGGGTATTCATTTAAAGTTTAAATACACTATTTATTTTTATATTATACACATTTAAGGATTTACTTAGGATAATCGGAAAACCTATTTTTTTGGAAATTATCCAAGGCGTTTCGTACAGCATATAAATGTATTAATATACAATATTACTTTTTGCAATTCATATTATTAACAATACAATAATATTGTATTTATTTTATTTATTTATTGTTAATTTTATGAACAAAAAAAAATTGTAACTTTATTCTACGAACTATTAAAAATATTATTTACAGTGTGTGGTTTAATAAAAAATAAAAACAAATAGTGAATTTAATATATAATAGAATATAATATTTTACATATTTTTATAAAGCTATTGTTCATTTTTATGTAGTAAATGCTATAGTCCTAGACAACCCCATTCTTTCTATAAACCATAACTTCGTTCTTTAAATCTTGTAACTATTGAAACAAGAAGACAGAAATTGGACATATATTTTCCACATAAAGTGGTCTCATTTGGTCTAATCGAGTGTCCAGAATTCCAGACTTCCTTCAAAAATTTTCTTTTTTGTTTCCGATTAAAGTCAAAGTCAGTTGGTCTACTGATACCTTTTATATTCCATACCCTCTAATACGAATTATTCTGCCAATTCACCAATTTAACGAATAATACGATTACTTATTAACTTATTTGACAATAATTCTTTCAAGTGTATTATATATTTATTTGACAATATATTCCAAATTATGATAAATATTTCATGAGAAAAGAATTACTAAATAATCTATCATTATTCCAATATAATTATCCAAATTATTATAATTATATATTGAATTAATCCAATATACAAATAATTATATAAAAATAAAAGTATTACATCTGGATGTGAATATTTTATTTTTTTAAATTAATACATGATAATACATACTGTTATAAATTTATATTATAATTATACAGATTTTTCGAATTTTTGGATTAAACACTGTTTCAAAGAAAATAAATATTAATAAATTCTATGAAAAGCTTTTATTAAGTCCATTAAATAAAATATTCAAATTTAATACTTTTAGTAAAATGATTTATCCTAATATTTAGATTATGACTCATTTCAAGGTAGGTAATATTATGTTATTTTTTACAAGAATAGGATATATAGTGAACTAGTGGAGGTTTTCAAAAGATCTCATTATATTTTTCTTTATAAACATTAAACTTAACTTATTTAAACAAATTTAATAATCCTAACATTTTTATTATTTACTATGTAAATAAAAAAATGTATTTATAAAGTATATTGTAATGTTATAATATAATACGTCAAATAATATGCGGAAAAATGTATAATAGAGTTATAAAAATTCAATTTAATATTCACAATCTGTCTTTATATTTTAATAACATAAACAATGACAAGTCAGTATAAATTTGTGTGAAATCTGCTACGAATAACTTATCAGGTTGCACAGGATCGAGACTAAAATTATTATGTTACCCAAAAGGATAAAAAAAACACAATGAAAATGCTGCATTATAAATCAAACCAGATTAATGAGTTTTATTTAGTAAGCCAAAAACTTATGAATAATTAGTCATATAATAATATGTTAAAGTACTATAATAATACAAATTATTTTTCTTACCATTAAAGTTCTAATAGAATTTATGTATTGGCGAATTTCATGATATTAAGAGAACCTCTTAGCTTCTAAACAATATAAATGGCTCCCCCGCATAGCGTAAAAGAAAATTAAGAGCACATTAACGTTGGAAGCGTAGGAAAACAACTACGGTTCATTAAGCTCTGGCATCAATTTTGCTCAAAGATAGAACTCCCTTGGCGATGTATTTCGCTTTAAAACACAGAGACACATGAATATACCAAAACATTGCTGTACAATAAAGTCCTTAGGAACTTTATAGCGTTGTGACTTTAAAAAAAGTAGTTGTACCTATTCTTTACGTAGAGACAAACTGCAAACTAAACAATAAAAAATAGTACATTTTTAGTTTTTTAAATTTTATCGAATCTATAGTAAATATCTTAAATACCTACAGATTATATTTTTTGTAATATGTGCTATGTAATAATTAGGCGTTTCATATATTTGCATACAATATATGAAGGTGCATTAAATTACGGACTTATTCACATAATACAAAAGAAAATCCCAGTTTATTTTCCCCATAATATGTATGATGTAGGTCTTGCGTTGAAAATGCTATACTTAATATAATTTTCTTGTAGATCAATCAATGTCAATGAAAATATCTACATTCTTAAAAAAATAGTCTTATATTTTTGACTACCAATAAATAATTAATTAAGAGGATGCTACAGAAATATATTTTGTTATCTAAGTTTCTCACACGCGTTAAAATAGTTTAATAACGATCCGTAAAATCAAAACAATAGACTTTGGGAGATTGACCTGATCTTAGATACCGAAAAAGATAATAAATTTTCAAGTGGATGTATTAATTTACATTTTAAATATCTGAAGCATAATATTTTCTTGATTTAAATTTATTGAATATAATATGTATACAAACAGAGATAATATGTATTATGGAAAGTTGATATATCAATAGAAATTTCATTAAAATTAATTTACATTAAATCATATAAATAATAATAATACTAATAATACTCTTAAACTGTGATAAACACTTGGAAGTAAAACTTCACTCATTCACATCCAAATCACCTATAAACTTAGCCAAACATAGTGCTTAGTTATACGCAGTAATACTAGTAAAACGAAAAAATAATTCCAATCTCCCAGCCAATATTTTTCGCTGTTATTATAGACAACCAACAAGACAAAGTTTTAAACAATTTACTAGAGAAGCAACAACAACAGGTCATTCAACAGTTTTATTGTTTCATAGTTGAACATCACTGATGGATATCAAGAACTTAGACTACCTACCCTAATAAAATTCAAAATTACTATCAAGCTAAACTAAAAAAAACTTAGAAAGTAACTTACTTTTGAAGTTGTGATAAAAGTGAAAAAATAATTATAAAGATGTGTGTAGGTATACATTTATTATCTAGACATTCTTATCACAACAGAAACATACGGATGAAAAATTACGTCTAAAATAATTTTAAATTAATTAATAAAAGTAATTAAACAAATCCACAAAATCCATAAACGTTAGACGTTAGACATATCCAGTGTAAAATCAACTGTAAAATTCGAGCAAAGTGATATTGTTTATTTTAAAGTATTTTAATTTTTTTATTTAAAAAATAGTTTTTTAAAATACTATCTAGCACAGAGATACTGCTCAAAAAGTTAATATTGTAGCCTCTCCATTTGATCGAGAATTTAATATTTTCCCGGTATTTATTAAGAAAATCCCTATTATTTCTAGATTGACTTTTTTTTAACAACTTTTACTTTGTTTTTATATACATTTATAAAATTCTATTCCTAGATGCCTTATATTTGTAGATTGTAATTTTAAATTATGTAAGTACTTACAAAATATAACTAATAGATATACGTTTACGTCATACATTAAAATATTATCCAGAGATAAAATACTTATTGGAGTATGTGTTGAATTATATCTCAGTTAGTGACGATATTATATATTCAGTATCGGCTGGGGCAAAAGCAACGTAGTAGTTGTAAATGACAAATTACTGGGATTTATTTAGGTTATGATGATTATGGTGGTTAAGGGTTGATGACGAAAGTGATAAGTGGTGTTTGACCTATTGAAGTCGAGTTTGAATTAATCATATTATAATATGATTGTAATTTATAATTTTCTACCTTTGTCATATTTATACAACTTGATTGCTAACAATTTTAATTGGGGATACAATTTTGTTGATATTGTTCCTGCCATCATATAGTACTGATATCTAATCAAGGTCCAAATATGAACAATGCTTGAAGTTGATGGATATTAATCAAAGGTTTATTATAATACAAACGTGTGTATTGTTACATGACAATAGTTACAATACTGTTAGAGCAGTGACATTTACACTTATCGGGTTTCTAATTAGTAAACATTTTACTCGTTTTACAGTAAAATATGATTACCTACTATGGATTTATGAAATTATACGTACGGCCATACTTTTGGTAATATGAAAATAAAAATAAAATAATTTATTGCTATTAACGACAAAGAATTTTTGTAAATTAATATTATTATAGATTAAACGTCGTTAAATTATAAACAATCAATTTAGATGATTTAATTAATTTTAGAATTATATAAAATACATATATTTCCACTAAGTTCTACAGTCAAAAAATCTCGATGTAATACAATTAAATTTATATCAACAAACAAACTTCAAATTATTAGGAGTATTGAAGTTGAAAAAATCTGAAACACAAACGCATGAACATTTGTTCGGTATGACGGTTCGCAATTTTCGCATAAATATCTTTACTATTCAGAATGATCAAATTGAAAAATATTGATTTTCCTTACCTTTAGAGAAATGTATAATAGCTTACCTTTTTGTACAAATGACCTTTGTCTGGTTTTTGTCGAACGTATTACAAACCTCAATGTGATCCCGCAGAATCCTAATTTTTGTTACATGGTGAAAAAAAAACGGAATGGGCAATGGCCCATTTCATACAGGGATGAGCGCCGTTGTACAGCGAGGCATTGTTAATTATGAAACTGGAGTTCTATAGGGGCGGGCGTACAGACCTTGTATTGGATTCGCAGGCAAACAACTGGGCCGATGTTTGGTCCCGGAAATTCAGGACTATGATTAATTATGTGGCCGGATATAGCTGGATCGTGTTCACCTGGACTTGATATCCATTTACTGTGCATGTTCTCCAATACAAGACACGATGAATACCTTTATTTGTATATATGCTCGGGATTTAGGATCGTCACTGCGTTAACCAGCTGGTCCCTGTCCACCTAACGACCCGGGTTGTTGACTTACGATGGTCTGTGTCATATATATAATGATAACTTATCATTATTCCCGTTCAAACGTCATTTTCAGCACAAATTTTACCTTATAATTACGTGTACGTTTTCAAGTCTAGATAAATACCGAGTCTAAAATGTTATGTACCTTACTGTATAATTTCAATTTTCAACAACAAAGTGACTATAAAGGTGGTTAAAATGATTACGAACAATATTAAACTAGTTAGATCCATATATTATACCCGTTATACGTCTTCTACTATAACTTTAATAATATTTTTGTTAAAAACTTTTCAATTTTTGGTTTAAGGCGAGAATCGTTGTACTGGCATAGGTGTTACATTATTAAATTATGTTGGATGTGCAGTGTTGTAAATTAATTTAAATTACATTACTGTAATAAAAAACTAGTAGAAATAGTTTTGAAATATATGTATTTGTATAATATAATGATAGTTTACAGATAAAAATATTGCAATTATGATTATGTCATACGAATATACTATATTGGAAGGTATTTAAAGTAGGTACCTATGATTTATTGAAGAGCATTTGTATTTTTTATCTAATGGTCAATGTAATTTTTTCATATAAAAATTGACAATTGTCCAACTCTCTATTAAGTTAAATTGCTGAATAAAAATTAATATATTATCGATGTTATAGTATTCATGAGTACCTTCCCATTTTGTTTATAATTTATTCATTGAATCGAAGGTAAAAATTATAGTACGCGATCTTGTACATCATTTTTCAATAGGTAAACATTTGTCTTTCATTAACTTTTGAATAATTAACTTTATCCGCAAAAGTGACCTTTACTTTTGAATAATAACACAGAATTATAATATACTGCTTACACGAAATTGTATTATAATAATTCACAAATATAGCGATAAATGTCTGGTTTGGTCTATTTTTTTTTCCATTAACCAAATAATTTTAAATAAATAATTAATTTAAAAAAACCATACTAGAACTTTATTGTGAATTTTTATTTTATATAAATTGTTTTGAAAAATAAAATTTAAAATAATATTGTAATTTTATGAGTATTGTATTATTTAAAATGTTTTAGCAATAACTGATAAGTTTTTATTTATAATTTTTTTTGGAGTTTAAGGATTTGTTTACTTAAGTTATTTCAGTGGCGGTTTTGAGGGTGAGGCAAGTGAGGCACCGTCTCACTTGTAATTTTCAGGAAAATAAAAAATATATGTTTCTTTATATTAGTATTTTGTACTATTTTGAATTTTAAAATTTTAATCGTATACTTAAATGTTTAATTTTAATTTATATAGTTACTCGTACTTCAGGCATTAGATGCTTTAGAATTTCAGTTTAATAAACAACAATATTGAATATTATTTTTTTGTACAGAACTTGTACAGTTGTACCTACGGACGCGAGAACGGCTGCACGTCGCTTAAACGTAACTTATGCGCCCGGCGCCACCACTGCTAAAGCGCTGAGATCGACAGAGGCGATAGCCGCCGTCGCCTAAGTTTGTGCATGCGAGGTCTACGCACACACATGTAAGCTCGTAAAATAGTGTGAATAGCGCATGCGCAGACCGCCGCCAGAGGCGATCAAAATCAACCGCTCAACGATATTATAAACGTCGGCCGCCGGATTCATAAATTATATGCAGCCGCATTGCTTGCTAGGTAGGGGACTGCATGATGTTGTCACCACGATTAAAGATACACCTTTATATATATTAAAGATATATGTGCGGTTGACGGCTGCACCTGTAAAGCCGGTGACGGATACGTGCGCGCACGGACGGCGGCTAACACGTTACGCGTCGGGCGTGTAATTACTTATGTCGTATCCGTCGATAACCCTGTAAGGAGGGATAGTGGACTGTAACTTAAATGGAGTTGGATAAGAGCTGATTGAAATAAGAAAACTTAAATACTATGGTGATGGTGCGAGATACCCTAATACAATCTAAAACAATCGTTTGCGGTATAAAATGTATAAAATGGTTTATTGCAATACTCTGCAGCTCAAAATATCTTACGCTCTAGGGTTAGTAAATTCGAAGTAATAATAAATGCGCGCGATCACAATACGATCGGCGAGACAATATAATTCAACGGAATAGTTCGATGACAAAAAATACATAAACATAAACAAATAATCGTGTGTACGACCTGATACGAGCGCGGACTGATATCGTGACGGTGACGCTGCCGTTGATCCAAAACGACGTTGTAACAGCGGCGGAAGCCCGCGGGAAGGTAACAGCGGCGGGCGGCAATCGGGGCTGACGTCACTTAGCACTCCCGTCGACTATGACGAATGGGTCGACAACACTGCGTGTGAACGGCCGGCGATCGACGGCCGGAAAGCACGTGGACGCGAGTAAAGCGCACGGCAAAATCGAACGTACGACGACAAAATAGCGGTGCCTAGGTCGGCGGATTCGCGCGACGTCGAATGGACGGGCGAAAGCACGTGGACGCGTGTAAAGCGCACGGCAAAATCGTACGTAATGTACGCGGGTGGCCACGGCTCGGGGTCGCACTGCGATGATCGGACGGGCGACGGACACAAAAAATTAAGCCGTGGTGTCGGCACAGACGGCCGGAACTCGAAAACGCGTAAACGGTTATACACGACGAGTTAGTGAGCAGCGAGGCTCGGGTGCACGGAACAAAATATGACACAAAGACGTTGACGGCGCACCGGGTCGCGTTAGGTAAACATGTGGTTTACAAACAAAATTGCCAAGACGGCGGAAAACACAACTTGTTGCCTAGACGGCTCAAAAACGACGACATTTCATAGCGGCGGGTGCGGATAGCTGGAGGCACGACTGTGTCGAGACCGTCCCCACTCTGGAGGTACAAAGTTCGCTCGCACACTTTTCGGCGGCTGGGCGGCAGGGTGACAACATTGCGACCTAGTCGTATCGCATACAACCGCGCGGAAATACGAACCGCCGATTGTGTACCCAACATTTCCTCCCCGCGTTGAAAGACCAGGGCGTCTTTCAAGAGATCATCAAACATGAAGATGGACGTTGAAGTTCAGATCGTACACATTACAAAGAATACGGTGCAAAAAATGCATGATAACATAGAAATAAATAATAATTAAAATATCTACATAGTACCTGACACTCATCACTAGACAAATACATAAATAACGTGAACCAGACTGTGACTGTTGCATACAAAAAAAACCATTACAAAAATTTACATAATGAGGACCTTGGGAGATGAGGACAAGTTTAGGGCTCGACTGGTAAACGCACAAGTTTCACGACCGGGCGCCGCGACGTTTATGCTCTTTCACAAGAAAAGGACCTCCATAGTCCATACCAACATGGGAAAATGGTCGATGAGGTCGAACTCGGTAGGGCGGCAAATCGGCCATGATTGGCTGAGGACGGATGGCCTTGTGACGTGTGCACGGAACACAAGCAAAAATTTCACGACGCACTGCGGCGCGGCCAGACATGATCCAAAACCTCCTGTTCAACATTGACAATATCAACTTCGGTCCGCCATGGAGGAACGACAAATGATAATGACGAATTAACAATGTCGTAAGATGTGAATCTCGTGGCAGCAGAATCGGGTGCTTCGAGTCAGGGTGTATAAAGGAAAAACGTAGGCGGCCTCCGACTCTCAAAACTCCTGTCTCATCGACGTAGGGCGCTAATTGAGCTAACGACGGAGGTGATATCGTAGACTGTTTCTTCAACATGTTAATAAGTTCGGAAAAGTAATATTTTTGTGTCTGGCGTACGACAACGGATAGTGCAGTTTCATATTCTAAAACCATTGGTGGCCCCGAACAAACGGGCTGTCGGCGTGAGCGACGTACAAAACGGAGAACGAACGAAAGGACACGTTGCATTCTGGCAAGCGATGAAAACCGAGTGAACAACTCAAGTGGAGATGACGATACATTGGCGACAAGATTCGAAGTGACGTTAGGCCTGGTCTCGGGCAATTGGTCAGGACTCAATGGCGTGAATTTGGACTTGGGCCATTGCTCTTCCGGCCGTCCCAAAAACTCTGGGCCATTCCAATAGATATCCGATGACATCGCAGCCCTGGGTAGAAGCCCGCGGGAAGCAGGGTCCGCGGGATTCTCGGCGGTCGACACGTGACTCCACTTGCAGGCAGGGACAAGCTGGTGGATTTTGGCGATTCGATTAGTGATAAAAATCTTAAAATATTTTTGATCCGATGTCAACCATGACAAAACGATGGATGAATCGGTCCAGGCACGAAGACAAGTTATGGAGATCTCGGACGACAGAACCTGATGGACATGGTGGAGTGTTTGAGCCAGCAATAGCGCCCCGCATAGTTCCAAACGTGGTATAGACGGAGAATCGTTGGCGACGGCAGTTTTGATAGAGGCGACCTTCGTTTTACATGTAATAAATTTGACTAATATGTCTCCCGCGGCGTCAACACTGCGCATGTATATGGTGGCCGCGTATCCTTTGGTCGATGCATCCGCGAAGCCCATCAATTGAATATCTTGCTGATGTGCAACCGGAATGTAACGAGGGATTGATAGGCCAAACACATCATTTAGCTCTAAACAAAATTGACGCCATGTCGATAATAACTCGTCGGTAATGAGATCATCCCACCCAAGCTTGCTGCACCACAGCGATTGCATAAAGCACTTTGCCCAAAGTAACAACGGACCCAGCGCGCCTATAGGATCAAACAAACGTGCTATGACTGAAAGGACTTGGCGTTTGGTTGAGGAAGTTTGTTGAATACTGGTATGGTAGGCGAAGTTGTCATTATTCGTGTTCCAATGAAGACCGAGGACTTTGACCGACTGCTCATCTCGTGGATCAAAGGATACGGAATCTATTCGATCTTCAGGACGGAGAGACTCGAGAATGAGGGCACTATTGCTCGTCCACTTGCTCAACTCACAAGCTCCACCACGAAGTAGGTTGACAATATCGTTCTTTCGGCGTAATAATTGTTCTTCGGTGTCTGAACCTATAACAATGTCGTCCACATAAGCTGACTGAGTGAGAACACCCTTCGCCAACGGGAATCGGTGACCATCTTGGGCATCAAGTTCATGTAAGCACCGGATTGCAAGGTAGGGTGCACAGTTAAGGCCATAAGTGATGGTACATAGTTGAAATTCCTGCAGGTCGTCGGTGGGGGAATCACGCCAGAATATGTGTTGGAAAACGCGATCTTCCGAACGAATAAGGATTTGTCGGTACATCTTGACAATATCGGCGGTCAGAATGTATTTGTGTAATCGGCAACGCAGTAGAATGTCACGCAAATCCACTTGCAGTTTAGGTCCGGTGCACAAAACATCATTCAAAGAACGACCAGACGAAGAGACTGAGGAAGCGTCGAAGACGACTCGTATTTTTGACATATCACCGTCGGTCTTGAATACGGCGTGATGTGGAATGAAATAGATGCCCGGTGACGGGGCTGGCACCATGTGTCCCAGCGAACGATAGGTGGACATGAACTGGCGATACGCCGCATACAGCGCGGGATCCTTGGCCAATCGATTTTCTAGATTATAGAATCTTTTCATTGCTATGGAACGCGAATCACCTAGACCGTGACGCGATGTACCTTGCTGTTGAGTTGGACCGGTGAACAGATGGCGAAACGGTAGGGCGACACAAAATCGACCTGTCGTATCACGCGAGGTAGACTTTATAAAATATTCTTCGCACCACTGGTTTTCCGTGGTGGGCGACGACGGGGCGGCGGGTTCTTCGATCAACCAGAATTTTTTAATTAAATCTTCGATTGAGGGCGGAGCGATTGCGGTGGTCAGCGTGACTGGAGGTGACTTGTTCGGAGTAGAAAATGAGCCGAAAATTATCCAGCCCAGCTGAGTGTCAAGGGCCGATGGTAAACCTGAATGATGTTCCACACCCGCGTGTGGGCGGATCAGACTTGGTAGGATATCCGCACCGAATAGAACGTCGATGCGAGACGGAATGTCGAATTTGTCATCGGCGAATCGAAGGTGTTGATATTGTTGACGCACGGTCGCTGGTAACCGAGTAGCTGGCATGGCAGTGGTAATTTGTTTTAGAACAATTAAGTCAACAGACGGGAATAAATAATCTGGTTTAACGTGTGAGGAAAACTGACAGCTGGTTATACCTTGAACGTGGGACACAGGACTTTGTGCGAAACCTACGATGTCAGACTTGTAACGACGTTTCGAAAGTCCAAGCCGCGCTACACAATCACTAGTCATGGCGGAAATCTGCGAGCCACTATCGAGCAGTACGCGTACGCAGTGTACTTGTTCCCACGCATCTTTAATGTGAACAATCGCTGTGCCTAGTACGACGGTAGAATTTGCGCAGGCGGCACCGACAAACGAGCTAGAATCACCACTCGACGTGGTGGGTTGGGGTACCGGGTTACTATTCGAAGTCGTATTATCTACAGTTGACGTTCGATTTTGTTCACGATGTAGTAGGGTGTGATGACGCTTACTGTTGCACGAAAAACAACCCTTGGTTGACGGACACGTATTGACCATATGACTCGAACTCAAACACGCGAAACATAATTTACGAGCTAATACAGCATCTCGTCGTTTATCAACAGTCATTCCGGTGAGTTTCGGACATTGATATATTCTATGATCGGGCTTATCACAATATAAACAATTCCTAGTCTTATATTTAGTCGAAGCGGACGTAGTAGCAGCGAACACTGATTTAGTCGATTTGGTATGTTTACCGCGAACATCCGGTTTTTCGAACGGTTTTTCGTTGCGACCGACTTTATTAGATTTTGTAAGATTTTCCAAAATCTTACATCGATGTTGCACAAAATTTACTAATTCGTCAAAAGTCGGAATAGTTGACTGTGACGTACTAGATTCGAACAGTTGTAAAGTGGTCGGGTCGAGAACGCGAGAGCACATATGGAAGAGCAAAAAACTCGAAAGGTCATCGACCCCCAGCGATTTAATTATTGATACATTTTCCTTAAATGTATTAACGAACTCAGCTAAAGCTGGTAGTGATTCATGAGCGATTGGTTTAAAGGCGAATAATTTGTCCATGTGAGCGGAAGCTAACAAACGTTTATTGTTGTAACGCTCGGACAGCGCGTCCCACGCGATCGGGTAGTTAGCCGCGGACAACGGTATAGATTTAATAATAGCCAACGCTGAACCAGATAAACACGACAGTAGATGATGAAAACGCTGTGCGTCATCTATGTGTTGGTTATCATGTACGAGTGATATATATATATCGCGAAACGATCGCCACGATAGTAAGTTGCCGTCGAACATAGGTAATTTAATTTTAGGTAACGCGACGAATTGTTGTTGTGGCACGGAATTGGTGAACGACGAAGACGACGATTTACTTTCGGAAATAGTAACGGGAACGGCACTCGCGACAATTGTTTTTATTTCGAGGCGCATGGATTCCATGGAAGTAATCAACGGACGATCGACCTGTTCAAACTCAGCAATACGGTCAGCGTCGATTAATGCGTTAATAATGATATCTTGTTGATGTTGAAATTGTTCGACGAACTTATCTAGTCCTTCAGCGTGAATTATTAACGACGGTATTTTCCCAATATCAGCGCGTGCCTCTAATGCTGTGGCGTGAATATTTTTAACCGAATTTAATATGTTATCGCGCTTGACGCGACCTCGCAGTAGAACCTTTACCGGCTCCTCTTCTTTCTTTGGTGGTGCCATGACGATACGGATACGAAATTAAAATTAGTATGTGATGAGGTACGATTGTGACGAAATAATTACACGAAAATAAATCCGGTTCGAAGGACCAAACAATGTGCGGTTGACGGCTGCACCTGTAAAGCCGGTGACGGATACGTGCGCGCACGGACGGCGGCTAACACGTTACGCGTCGGGCGTGTAATTACTTATGTCGTATCCGTCGATAACCCTGTAAGGAGGGATAGTGGACTGTAACTTAAATGGAGTTGGATAAGAGCTGATTGAAATAAGAAAACTTAAATACTATGGTGATGGTGCGAGATACCCTAATACAATCTAAAACAATCGTTTGCGGTATAAAATGTATAAAATGGTTTATTGCAATACTCTGCAGCTCAAAATATCTTACGCTCTAGGGTTAGTAAATTCGAAGTAATAATAAATGCGCGCGATCACAATACGATCGGCGAGACAATATAATTCAACGGAATAGTTCGATGACAAAAAATACATAAACATAAACAAATAATCGTGTGTACGACCTGATACGAGCGCGGACTGATATCGTGACGGTGACGCTGCCGTTGATCCAAAACGACGTTGTAACAGCGGCGGAAGCCCGCGGGAAGGTAACAGCGGCGGGCGGCAATCGGGGCTGACGTCACTTAGCACTCCCGTCGACTATGACGAATGGGTCGACAACACTGCGTGTGAACGGCCGGCGATCGACGGCCGGAAAGCACGTGGACGCGAGTAAAGCGCACGGCAAAATCGAACGTACGACGACAAAATAGCGGTGCCTAGGTCGGCGGATTCGCGCGACGTCGAATGGACGGGCGAAAGCACGTGGACGCGTGTAAAGCGCACGGCAAAATCGTACGTAATGTACGCGGGTGGCCACGGCTCGGGGTCGCACTGCGATGATCGGACGGGCGACGGACACAAAAAATTAAGCCGTGGTGTCGGCACAGACGGCCGGAACTCGAAAACGCGTAAACGGTTATACACGACGAGTTAGTGAGCAGCGAGGCTCGGGTGCACGGAACAAAATATGACACAAAGACGGTGACGGCGCACCGGGTCGCGTTAGGTAAACATGTGGTTTACAAACAAAATTGCCAAGACGGCGGAAAACACAACTTGTTGCCTAGACGGCTCAAAAACGACGACATTTCATAGCGGCGGGTGCGGATAGCTGGAGGCACGACTGTGTCGAGACCGTCCCCACTCTGGAGGTACAAAGTTCGCTCGCACACTTTTCGGCGGCTGGGCGGCAGGGTGACAACATTGCGACCTAGTCGTATCGCATACAACCGCGCGGAAATACGAACCGCCGATTGTGTACCCAACAATATACCTTTATATATATTAAAGATATACCTTTATATCTTTAATCGTGGTTGTCACTGATACACGGCCGTCGCAGTGTCGCACGACGCACGTCTGTTTTCATTTGGTCAAGAAATATTATCTGTGAATATGATAAAATGATTGCCTTAGCACCACTTAGCACAGAACATAGAGCCACAGAATAGTTTTTATCATAACTGGCTAATCTTTCTGCTCCATTTTGATAACTCAATACCATTTAAAAAATGTTGTTCCTGTGGGCTGTGTTAGAGCAATATAGTGTATTTACTATTTAATATTTTTCCGCTTCATGTAAAATTACATGTGAAAACCGCCACTGGGTTATTTGTCTGTTACTGTGGAAAATTGTACGGTTGGTTTGAACACGTTTATGTGTGGCAAGTATCTGTTACTAAAACCATGATGGTCACCCACCCGGGAGCTAGGGACACCGACCAGTGCTGGCACTCGGACCATATTTATGACTGAAGCCGAACACCACGCCACACTAGGCCACTGATACGTTATTGTTTTCATAATTCATCAGCTTACAGCATAATATTATATAACTTAGTATAGAAAATAGTGTAGTTACCTACTCACCTACAACGGAATTAGAGATTTTAATCAAATATTGTCATGCGCCAAAAAAACATAATATATGAATTTAGTTAATAATATTATAGATATACATATTATTTAAAATTAATACTAGTTGTTTAATACAAATTAAGATGTACAGAGAAACAATATATTTTAAGTAGAATGATTTATTTATAAGTAGACGATGTTACGAAGATAAATAGATGGAATAATATTATACGACTCACCGTTCGATTCCCTAGATTTCTGACTCTGCAGTTCAAATAGGCAGTGTGGCCGACTAGTGCAGTGACGTTTTTTGATGCAACCTTGTCAAAATAAGGACCCCTTATGGACGTAGCTTCAATTAAAGGTGAAATTGTTTCATCTGGTACTTTGTGATCAATGGATCCTGATACCAATTCTAAAAACAAAAAAACATTTATATGAAATAGAATTATACATATATTTTACTTTTAATTATGAAGATCACTACGTAAATACATAGTCAATTCACATAAGTCAAAAAACGATTAAGGTGCTCGTTCATGTTAGTACAATAATACAGTAATTTAAAAAAAAAATTATAATTATTAATTATAAATTAATATAAATTTTGTAGGGGCACTATTTTATTAAAATTTAAAATTATCTAGATAAGCCTATTTTTTATCTAAGCTAAACATTAGATAAATCTTAACATAATTATAATATGATCATATAAGATACTTTAAAAGATAATTTATTTAAAAAAATAATTCCCAACACTGAAGATAAATAATACCTATTTTATTAATTAACCAAAATTACATATAATTATAAGTATTTAAATTTAATGATTAACTAATAGAATTTATTTTTAGAAATATTGGTATAACATTTGAATACATTTCATACAATATACAATATTATTTTAATATTTTAATATTTTGAAAAATATGTATGAAATTTTCTAATAGTTGTAATAATAATAATAATAATAAATACGGGGGACAGAATGGCTGAGCGGATTAAGGCGTCGGTTGCGACGCACACCGGCGCCAGTTCGAACCCGGCCGTGGGTGGCATAATAGGTGGCATTCTCCGGAGAAAAGTGCCGCCATCCTCCACCCGGGCATGGCAGATATCTACGGGTGCCCACTAAAAAATCTGCCAAATCAAAAACATACGTGTTTACAAATCTAAAATTTCTCCCCTACAAACAAAAAACAAACAGCTAATGGCCTTACTTTACGGGCTTCGTGATCAATTTAAAAAAAAAAAAATAATAATAAATAATATTAATGATAATAACAATAATAATTATATAGTTTATTTATTTTAAGTTATTTTTTAGTAAATTAACTATAAAATTAAACAATAATTATTTATTATAACATCATCATTAGTTTGAAAACTTTGAACTTTCAAATTGTATTTTTTAATCTAAGGATACAAATTTTAAATCTTTTGGATACCCTAAACATTCCCCAAGCAAAAACATTTCAATTTTCATCAATTGTTTTTTATAATAACCCATTTATTCTGCTTGTTTGATAACTTGCAGGGACGTCAAGAAACTAATAAACTACAATCAGAGTAAACGCGTACCTATTATAATAAAGAAGTAAGGTATTTTGTTTAAACAGAACGTTTAGAAAAAGTAAAGACTATAACAGTTTTATAGTCTAATCATTCTTGTATCAAATTTATACTAGGAAAAAATACTTCAAAAGACTTAATTTTTCCGGATTGGGGATGTCATTTGTTTCGTATAGTAATACAACCATTCAGAATATATTCTTTTGATCCACTGTATTTAAAATGGTCCATTTGATAGTATATCTTAAATAGCAAAAAAAAAAAAAGAAGAAGCCATTTTAAACAAGGTGTATCTAGTCAATCGTTATACAATTCTTCTACGCATTTGGAACTTTTATTATTCTATAGGTATGTTTTATTACACAACTTTTATTGTATTTTACATAATATAATAATATTATATTATTGATATTCGTGTACAGACTTTTGGACGATGGTTATTTATTTTTTTTCAAAAGTAAGTACTTACCGATTTCAAGATGCTTCATTTTTATAATACATTTAGAAAATATTTTTGAGAAATTAAATTTTACATTCAAAAAGTTACTTAGGGTTTATGTTAAATATACAATTTTGTTACCCTTTTCCCATCCCATGAATTAATACAAAATTATAATGAGAAAACGTATGTTTTTTTTTATATTATTTAGTTATAACTTATGATTTATTATAAAAAAACCACCAATAAACTGACTTTTTATTATAGATTAGAATTAGTCTAAATATTATTGAAACTGAAATATCTTCAGAGAATGACGTTAAATACTTTATTGAAAAGTGTTTCAATTTACCACGGTACATATTTTTTGAACTACAAAAAAACAACTTACTGCGTTTATAATAAATATAATAAAATATATTATAATTATTTAATAAATTAGTTTTATGATATACAAATATTATTGAATTTATTTTATTATTTTTATTCCTCCTTCTTATTGTACTATAATATAACATAAAAAAAAAAATATAATATAGAACCAACAATTTACTAACCAAAATTGTACTGTCAAGCCGGCTAGGCCCCGGACCACCCCTATAGTCTTTAGCTACACTTTGATTTCATAATTCAGAAAAACGCACCAGAAAAAATAATAGAACGTTAGTGATGTTACACAGTGTTGTATGTTATTAAAAAAATGGATCAATGAAGTGATGAAAAAATGAATGTTCATTGTCATTGTACAGTAGCTCATAGAATATAATATACGTGAGCTTTTATTAAAAAAAACCTGGTTGTTTATAACATTTTCAATATAGAAAGGGCAATACACCTTAATTTCCCTTTTAATATTAAAACAGCATACGAAACACGGAATAAAATGAGCAAAGAGTAAACTTCAACAATATAAAATACTTACAAAATTGAAACGTACCATATTTTTATTATTTTTTTATTTCAACAAAAGTTAAGACACATTTAATTCTTCAGACATATTCACGAAAATGTGTTAAATGTTTTGTTATGATGCAATGTAGTTGTTTTTCTCGCACTTCTACAACAATTGAGTATACATAATGCATATTACACTGTGATGAAAAGGGGACAATATTATATACTACGCACTCACTATTATTTGAATAAAATATCATTTTATTTTTACATTAAGTTGATTGATACATAAATAAATATTTAAAATTTTGAGTTTCAACTTCTAACAATTGTAAATCAAATTAATTATTGGAGAAATTCTAATAATAATTATAAAAATTACAATGTACGTAACTATCGATTACGATGAATGATAGTCCGTGTCAAATCATAATCTTATAATATTATAGAAAAACAAATTACGTCGTAAGTATGACTAATAATCACTACTTTTAAACTAAAAATATTATTAAAAAAATACATTGAATTTCGGTGTAATAAGTGTAGAAAATAGAAATGCAAGTAACCAACTCTAGCTCTACGTGTTTATCATCGTCACGTTTTTATTACAAATGAAAAGTTTTATAATTCGTAAAATTATTTTTTTTAAATATTAATCTTTTTTTAGTTTAATTTAATATATTTATCTAAGCTTTAGAGTAATGTCCTGATTTCTAAGACGATGTTATGTCTGAGTATTTTACTATTATATCTATGTAATTTACAATGCAATTAATCCAATTTAAAATTCATTAAGTAATTATTTATTATTAGGTATAATGTGGTTGAAAAATATTTGTGAAATTTAAAAGTTTCAGAATCTCTTTGTTTATCGAAATTCCAACTTTAATAATTTAATAATGAAGATTGAAATCTTTAGATTGGTTACCATAATTAAAAATGAGGTAAATATATCGCGTAGGTATCCATATGAGGTGAAAATAAAGTACACTGATCAAGAGGTGTACGAATACAGAACTGATTTATACCTATATCGTGATAGTTAATTTAAATATATTTATATCACTGTTACATATTTAATTCTAGTTTTAAACGTAATATCCAATTATTATTTCCAACTATAATTCTGTCAGATAAATTTAATACTGCGCGTGTGTGTAGTATTTACACTATCTATACTACATTAGAATAGGGTTCATTTATCACATTTGTACACAATAGTGTGGTAAGTTATATATTGAACGTCTGTTGTATGGTTGTCGTAATCATAATAATAATAATAACAATAATAATACATCTGACGTGCGCATTTAAACGTGAGGCGGTATCGTATATTGCTGTCCAATGTTCAAAGTTAACAACATCTTAATTTTAATCTTATCAGTGTTAAATAAGTTTGGTCACGTAAAACGAATTTCCATCGTGTAAGTTGGCGTTCCGGGGCGTGTGCCAAGCGCAAGTGAAGTAGTTCGTCTAATAACATACCTAATTTACTGTTTAAGTACCACATAATTATATATACACACCATACGGAGATATAAATAATGCGTATAACAAGCACACGCACTCACACGCATGCGCACACACACACACACACACACACTCATATATATATATCATAATATTGTTGTTATTATTAAACAGCGCAATACGCGCTTTCGCGTAACATGTGTAATTGATTTAATGTACGATACATTTACCCTGTACACGAGCAGCGTTTTACGACTAAAAACAATATAAAAATATATATATATATGTATTTATGTGTATATATAGAAACGAAATACGAACAACCTTGGAGCCGATTAAACGGAATCGGTTTGGTTATCAAAAAAACAAAACAAAACAAACCACTGGCAGAACAGGGACGATTTTAACTGTCGACCTTTTTTTTTCCCATCAAAAAAAAAAATATATATATATATATTCATTTGACGAATATGATATTATTATTATTGACGGCGATCCGATCGATTCATCGTAATGAATATAAAACCTTTTATATACATAATATAGCGACGTGCACCGTCGGCGAACGGGGTACGAGATAAAGAGGACGTGGCGAGGTTGAAATATCGCGCGGCCGAGAATAGAGAAACAATCTATCAACTGGTGTGCGCACACCGCCTCGCTGGCTGCAGTTGCCATCACATCGTCGTCACCCGGCCGAATCGATGTCCGTGAAACGATATCAATCACGCGCTTTTCATTTTTTTTCTCTCGTCTGCCTCTTTTCCGCCGCCGCCGCCGCCGCCGCCGACTGTCCCACCGCAGCCGTCTGCCATTGTCAGATTTTCGAATGGAAACGATATTTTTATTATTTTCATTCGGTCATTTTCCACCGCCGCCGCCACCGCCACTTTATTGCGATATACGAAATAAGAATAAAGGGCCGCCGGAGGAGAGAAAAACGTATTTATACGCACACGTTATATATCATACTCGTATCGGACTGTGTGTGTATGTGTGTGTGTGTGTGTGTGTGTGTGTGTGTGTGTGTGTGTTATATGTCAGATGGGTTGGCGATATTATAAGAAACCCTAGTCGGTATTTAGAATTCACCAGGGGGCGAGGGGTGGTGTGCAGTCTACGGTCGCGACGAACAAAATAATTGCTACGCATTTGCTCTAGCCGTATATTCTGCATGCTCACGACTAATAGTGTGCGTTTTAGAGTTATGACGATAACTCGCCGTCTCGAATTCACACACATATATACATACGTACATATATACGTACATACATACATACATACATACATACACACATACATACGTGTAGGTATATAGACGTTACTACGCCCTTATCTAAAACGACCTAGTTTCCCCGGCCTTTTGTAAAACGTAAAACAACGGTAAACTGTGTAGATAACGTGGCGATATTCTATATTGCTTAAACGCTAAAATGTAAACATTCAAATAACGAACTCGTTGTGCAGTATTAGACTGTATACTCCTCTGAAGTCGGGTATTAGTGAGTGCCTCTCAGGAAGTTCGGAAAACAATGGACGAGACCCAGGGGGGAAAGAATTTACCGGATCAGTTTCACTTGAATATAAATTTACGGGTGAACAAATAAATAATTATAACGACTGCCGCGGCCGCCGTGGAAGTCATTATAAAATCGAATTTATGGAATGATAAATTAAAAAATTTTCATCGTTACTGTGGTGTACGTACAAAATTATTTACTTGTTGGGTATATGATATTATATAATTATATATATATATATAAAAACAAAAAAAACTGTGGAGCGCACAACCAAATGAACATGAAAGTAGGTAGGGTGGTACGTAATTAAAAAAATTAATTTATCAGTCCATCGATATATAATTTGATGTGGTTATTAAATCTGGTAGGTGGTATTATTATAATTTCACCGACGAAACGAGGATAATATTAATAGAGTCGTGGTCGGATTTATATAATTCTATATTATATTATAGTTCCCAGCTATAATACGGTATGTGATCTTTATCCAGATACAACAGACCCGAAACTAAATCCATACACTAATACATTAATACTATTAGAATAGTTAATACCAAAATATTTTAATTTTCGATTTAATATTATAATATGATATTATATAATATTTTGTTTTAGAATTTTTTTTAAATATCACATATGGAGCTATTAATTGATTTTACACTAAGGTATGTGCGTTTTTTTATGTGTATTCACTATGCTTTATAGTAGAAAACAGGCATTGATTTTCAACTTTAAAATTGTTTCTGATAGGAAAGCGAATCGACGCTCATTTGATAGGTACCTACTGCACAACAGAGTGCACTCTGGTTGCCTAATTTATCCATTTTTTTTTTGTTTTATTAACTAAGCAAAATGAAAAAAGGTTAAGTTATAACATTATAATATGTGAGGAAAAGTAAAAGAATTTCGTTTACTATGGATTCTAAATCGATAAGTTCTGCAATAGCTTAAGTCAGAAAATATTTTACATTTTCGTTAATACCTACGTGCTCGGAGTCCATGAAAAGAGTTATGCGATGTGATTGGCCTTTAACAAAACAAAATATGTAGAACGAATAAGAATACATGAATCAGATATTATGAGACTATGGGCCATAAACTGGTAAACTGGCGACTGGTGTACTGCATATTTGAGTACGATTTGTCGGCCAGGGAGACAATGATAAAAAGTGTGTTCTGAGAAAACTAGTTTAGACATGGAGTATTTGAGTATTATACGATTAAAAACAATGGAACAAAAAAATTAAATGTATTTATCTTATTTTAGATTATCCAGTTTACCCAGCCAATCAATCGGTTGAATATATTTTAATTAAGCGAATGTGATATGGAGATGTAGTTAATACGCACATTCAATTACTTAATGGGTGTATCGGATATCATGATGAATGAATGGAATTGTTTTATCTCCTTGATTAAACCAATATTTGACGTGGATTTTAATGGTACGACTCAAAACCTTTTATTCAAACAAAATTATTATTAATGACGATTATAAGTTTAACCAAACCAAAATATAAACATAATAATTTAAGTAATTGGTTAAGACTTAAAACTTTAAATATATTAACATTGAATAGATTCTTCATAATTAATATCATAGTCAAATTAAATCAATAAGATAAGGTATAACTGGTATAAGTTGTAACAACAATTACTTAAAGTTTCAACTGAACAATTTAATATATTAATTATAGATTAACATAGGTACAAATAGGTATGTTCAATGCCTATGCACCTATATCGAACCTTTGTGTGAATATAATAGTAGGTAGTGAACTTTTGATAGTTCCATAGAAAACAGTTAATAAGAGTAAAATATTTGTTTAAATTAAATGGATCCTAGATATTTGCATGTGAAACTATTTAGTTAATTAAAGCATAGCAGCAAACACAGAAACTTAACAAGTATTTCATGAAACGTATATTAAGAATTATGATGTACCTGCGTAATTATAATTATATTTTGCTCAATAATTTCCTTAAAATACTAACTAATCTAGGTATATTTAATTGCTTATTTGTTGTAATTAAAAAATTAATACATTTAAATCATTATATTTTCCACCAAACACATAATATACAGAGTGATTCACCAAACATGCTCATCCTATTTTCTTCATCAATAATGCAGTTATTCAAAATATGATTTTTGGAGTTTTTAAATATACTTAAGGACCATATTTTTAAACTTTTAAGGTTTTTTGCACTACGCAATAAATGTCTTCTTGATAAAAAAAGATCTACTTTTTTCAAATGAAAATCTCCTTTTCTTACTGTTAATTATTTATCAAATCATTTTTTTTGATAATTATGAGGTACGTACTTTATATACTTATCAAAAGAATCGTTTTTGAGTTATTTAACTCTGTGTAATCAGGATAATAAGTCCATGATAATGAGTTTGGTAGATATAGAAACTATCGTGGTGATTTTAAAATTGTAGTAATTAATATTAATCTATCAACAATTGTAATTTCTCAAAATTATCCAACTATAATACATTTATTTTAAAATCAATATTACATATTATATTAATTTATGAGGCTTTTTACTACTAATTATAATTAATAATATAATAAATGTTTTCGGGCAGACATGAATTCAACCTACTGTATTACTAGTTGTAAAATAAATACATTAAATAATAGCATTATGAATACCTACATAATAAAAACAAAAAACATAAGCTTAATAGTATAGCTGTCAGTCAGCCTCCGCTAAGAACTGTTTTCAGCTTTCAATCACAGAATATAACAATTCAATGGTTTTCAGTGACCTACCTAATGAAAACAGAAAAGCGAGTTCCCTGTTTTTATTTATTTATCAATGTTTCTGACGGATCAAATATTTATTTTATTTTATTTGTTAGGTATTTAGAATTACGAAAAATAACTCAATAATCCGTAATGGTCGATGTATGAATCTCAGACTATAACTCTACATCAACTGTACCTAAAGTTTATAATAATATAATATATACATGAAAGTATTGACATTTTGAATACTTAATTGTTCACACATTATTCCGCGGAACATGCGTGATTGATCTTTAATGACAATGAGTGATATAAAGTGGTATCTATGTTAAAAAAAGTTTGGAAACCACTGAAATAGATCATTTTCTAATACTTTATAAGCTATACTATAATGTTATAATATAGGTATCGTTAATTTAGTACATTACGTATAATAATATGTTAGAATTAAGACTTAAGAGTAACGGTTTTCAACTTAAATATTTTTACATTTTGAAAACAATTCATGTTAATCATTGTTCTATCATAAAATCCAATTGAAATCCATGTACCTAATTAAATATTCAGGAAATTAAATTTTAGCGGTACGGCACATCTATGGAAATTTAATGTTTAATAAAAAATCACCTTTAAATAAAAATATTACAATATTATACTTATTACATATATTGACCTAGTATAGTTTCTACCTGAAATCGAAGTTGAATGTGTCTAATAGTTAATACCTATATATATAACATAATATATAATATGTTTTAAATTTTTAAATCGTTTACTATCATTAATAATCAATAACAAACATTTTGAAAACAACGAGTTTTTATGGAAACTAAACAAGTAAATAAAATATTATTATAATGCTGAATACATTTTTTTCGGTATCAAAATATCAAATTATGATTATTGTGTTTTAACAATTTAAACAATTATTTGTATAGTTTTAAAAATATTTCCAACAAATTATGTGTTCTCGGAAACAATGCATTGCTGATCATGACGTATCGTCCCACACTAATGAAGACATAAATTCTAATTCTAGTAATAAATTTGCCGAACATATTATCAACATTAAACTTAAATTATTTTTACTCCAGTGATTGTTGAATTATTGAACTCTAACAGCAATTACGTTCATTATAATTTATTTCAGCTTTAGTTCAGAAGTTTCGCGAAAACAGTAAAACGTCAGTTCGTTTGACTTATTTTGATGGATCGAGCTACATAAAAAAACATAAAGCTCGTCAAACAAGTATTGAAAAAATATTTATTTAATAAACAAATCTTATTTGATATAAGCACAATTTACATGAGTTTGTGACAATATTTTAGAACAAGCTAGTAAGAAATCGTTCGTTGGGAGCTCTGATACAAACATCGGAAATACTATTAATAAATGTAAAACGAGCTGTGGCAATGGTAAACTATTATGTATACACGATTAAATTGTGTAAAACTATTTATAATCCGCATGTCGATTGTTAATATATTATAAATTAGGTCCATGTATAATTATGTATGCGGGTTCCTACATCAATAGTGTGCTTTAAAATTCCATTATTCTGACCTGTTTAGTATTCAAGTTTTAATACTCATTGGTTCAATTAACCATTACATAATTCAGTGATATCCACTAATAATAATATGATGGTCAATGAATGTAAAATGGTTTACGTATAATATTATGTAATTACTTACTATGCATAATATTCTTCATGCTAGAATAATATTAGTGTTAAGCTGAGTTTCAATAGGTGGACTATATTTAATTTATAATGGGATATTGTCGTTTATTTTAAATTGATTTAATTAGGTCAATACTAAATAGGAATAATATAATGAAATAAACTATACACAAATTCAAAATTGAAATCGCATCTACAAAATCGTACTAAAATTCGTAGTTATTAATTGATTGCTAACATTTGCCTTTATTTATTATTTACCTACGAGTGAATCGATTTTTATTTAATAATATTATGTGAAACGGTTATGAAGAGTTTATTGAATTATAATAATATGAAGTGTACAAATATCATGCAATACAATGTTTATCAATAGTCCACAACACGATTAAATATAGTATGGTTGCCACCGAAACTAGAAAATTGTGTACCGAAATGAATCTCCATAATCAGTATTAAATAGCTGGAGATGTCTGCACTAGCGCTTTTTTTTTGTAGTGAGTATAAATGCAGTTACCTTTCAAATGTAAATTGTAGTTGCGTGATAGTCACTATGACATATAAGCGCTCTTAAATCTCCAGATGTTTAATTTAACTTTAACACTGATTATAGAGATTTATTTTGATAGACACTTTTCATGTATTGGAATCATGGATCAATGGGCAACCATTCTATCTATAGCAGTAGTCCACAATAATATCAGTTGTACCATGATTATTTTTATTGATAGTTTACAACATATTATATATTTTATTTATACTAAATTATGCAATTTAATTTCGTATTAATTTCACAAAACGAGCACGTCATGTCAAAAAAAAAAAAGTAATATTGACGCACTCATAATATACATTTTGACGTTTTGTTATTACGTATTAAGATGTGTTACCATAGACAAAAATAACCCTTTATTAAAATAATTTAAATAACGCTAGAAGGATTTCGTTAGCAAAGAATGCCATCCAATTAACTTTTGGGTGCACTGGGAACGAAACTTTTTGTATTAACACTCGATGGACGCTTTCGTTTTTTAACGCCAGTTAGTGGTAGGGCACATTATTATGGATGAATCTCAAGGCCCAAAGAGCAAACATTTTCTTTTCACCAACCGACCAAGTGAACGAACAACTATCGTATCTTTCAGAGAAAGTTTCATTTTTAATTTAAAACTTTTGCGCTCGAAATGCTGAAACAGTTAAATCGAAATCATCTCGGTGCGTCTATTGTGGGTGGGGGTTGGGGTAGAGCTTTGATGATGAGGAATACAGTGAGCTTTGACCACATAACAGCGGTTTAGCATGTTAACTTTCATTTTGTTTTTCTATCGCACGTTGCAGTGGACCAGAAATCCAGTGGAAGTGGTTCTAAGTCGACGGCTGACATGTCAGACACTCTGCCGGCTGACGTGTGTGTGCGGATGGTGGGCGGACGAGTACGTGAAATATTAGACTTATTGGCCCGGTCGGACAACGACATGGGGTGTGCGGACGCCCATTGGTTGCAGAAGCTGTTTAAGTCGGTAATCCGAGCACTTGATGACTTACGGAGTGCTTGCTGTAGACCACGTCAGGTCAATATTCCGATTTTCTCACTCGTTCATTTTATATACGTCCCGCTTGCGCAGGCAGCTGCTTTAAACGACCGATTAAAATTAAAATCGATTTGACACATATACAAGCGCTTTATACCGAGTAAAAGCATTCGGGTGTCGAAACTTTGTCGTGCTCTATCGCGATTGTTGGTAATTTAGATCGAACGAGAGGACGACGGAGACAATTTACGTTGTTTTTCGTAAAATGGTCGAATAAGTTTAAATATAGGTATACCAACCTATATTATAGACATATAGTACCTATTATATTATAGTATACCTACCTTTATACAATTATATTGTTACATAATATTATCGTAATCACATTTCGAAACTTATTCCGTTTTAAATGTTATTCTTTTTATCTTTATTTATTCAAACACGGTAAATCCATAACCTCCTCCCGATAGGACGATCGATAAATTACAAGTAGATGTCTATCGAACGTCATTCACTGACGTTCGGTCATATTTATAGATAACCAATTTGCGAAATCCTTGCAAAAAGACCGCCCGGCTCTCCGGCGCCGGTTCCGGGCCGTCCATGTCGTCGAGTGAACTTAATATGCTGTGCAAATATCCACACAATGTTTGTAATCAATGCGGCTGTTCGGTCAATATTAACCTGCAGAAATTGATAAAAGCCGCCGCCAATTTTGGATGTTTGTATGGTTACGCGGTCAACTCGGACAAAGTGAATAGACGTTAAAAGTACATACTATTTAATATAATATAATATTTATGTGCTCACCCAGAGTTGAAAACACTCAGTAAATACTACCTGGAACTACAGATTTAGGAAGTCCTATGGGAAAACTGTGTTTGTGTTTACGTACCTATTATAAGTCCATCTCGTGTTTAATAATAAATCTACACTTACGATTTCTATAACAGTTTTCTGCGAGCATGACGTATTTAGGAACGTAGAAAAACATAACGATTAACATTTGAAGATTTTACGCTTTCGCCGTACTATACTGCAATACCTATATAATTTTATCTTTTTTTTAAACTTTATATTATATTATTTTATGATGATTATGAGCGAATTAAAATTGGTATTTCATTCAAAATAATAAAATATGTCATCAATATTATTATAAATTTTTTTTTAATAAACAAATAATGAATTAATAAACACACAAATATATTATAAAGGTATTGTAATATAAAATATGCAATTGTATAGTTCTCTCTAATTTTCATTATCTAATTAATATTATTGCTTTTTATTTCAAAAGATACATTTTGGTTATTACAACATATTATTAGTTATAACTTATAATACCTACATATTCTGAAAATGTTTATATTTTTGTTAAAGTCGACAAGTGACTCTTAATTATAATATAATTCTTCGTACGGGGGACGGAGTGGCCGAGCGGACCAAGGCGTCGGCTGCGACGCAGCCAGCGCTGGTTCGATACCTCGGCCGCGGATGGCATTTTTCTTCGGGCAAGTTACGGTGTCCGGAGAACAAGTGCCGCCATCCCCCCCACCCGGGGCATGGCAGAAACCTACGCGTGCCCCATTGGAAATTCTGCTAAAACACAACATACACGTGTATCAACCTACCCGATTTAAAAACCTACAGTTCCCTCCCCACATCCAATGGTCAATGTTGCCGCGGGTCATCCAATAAAAAAAAAAAAAATTCTTCGTACAATAGGTACAATCATTTATTATTGATAAAACTTGTTATGTATTATTATTATGATAGAGTATTAAGTAAACATTTGAATAAGGTATCTGGTAACTATTATTGGAGTTTAAAAATATATAGCTGAGAAAAGTAATCATTTTCTGATTTATTAATTATTTATTTATTTATTAAGAAAAGGAAATTAATAATTAACATGCCTAAGACTCAGGGTGCACCTATGCAAATGCGTCGTTATTTATTTAATAAATTTGTTCGTGTAAACATTTAATTAATGATGAAAATATCTAGATAAGAAGAAACATTTATTACAATTTTTATTTAGCTATAATTTAAATTTCAAATTTTAATATTTATCTGCATCTAGATATTTTGCTTTACAACAAACAAGCTGAACAGTGAACAATGATTAACAATGTTTTATTATTATATACCTACTAAAATAATCGTGAACCAGATTATGTTATTGATACATATTTTGTTTGATATAATTTGTAAAATGTTACTACATTATTTTATTAATGTTTGACTTCATCAAAATATAGTAAAGTTTGTTTAATGAGTTGTTGCAATCGATAATGAATTAAATTCACAGTTTTATGCGACATTATACTTTGAAATACACAATATTTTAACAATATAATGTACGTATATTTTTTTAATACATTAAGATATAGAGGGGAGATATTTTCTGTCTTCTTCATAAATGTCTCTTTTATAATATCTTTGTTAAAAATAAAAGTATATAAGTATCTCAATAAACAAATGCTATTTTTATGTAGCTATAAACAAATGCTTAATTTAATCATATTATTTTAAAACTTGTTTTTATATATTTCAGAAAAATATATTGTGTAATTCGAGATAAGACATTATGTAAATACAACATTTGTGTAGATTTTATGGTAATGTATTAGATAGGTAATCAATTAAATATTAACTACTTACTTTATAACAATAAGAACATAAATATCGAAATGAATCAAAAATTAACCACACGTGTAAATACATTTATTGTATGTGTATAAATATATAACTACTCTATGTACCTCAGTAAGAAATTATAATAATATTAACAATAATAATTTACAATTCAACAAAATAAATGGATTTTATTTTTTGATAAAACAAACAATATACTAAACATTTGGTGTTGTGTTTATTTAAAAATGTTATCCAAGTGTCACGATCTTCCGAACAATGACCTGTGTGTTTTTTTTATTATTATTCTAATCGATTACAAAATCCATGAGTAAACCCTTTTGTATACGGCTTTGCCTTTTTCATCTCCGGTCACCATCATTATTTTTCTTTTGTACTGATCTCTTTTTTTCTTTTGCGCTTCTCCGTCCCTATATTTCTCTCTCACTCTTTCTTTCACTTCATCTCTTTCTCTTTCCATCTCTCTATCTTTTCTTTTTTTTTTTAATGCTCAGTTTACTTATATCGATTTTGGAAAATTTCCAGACACTCCACATGAATTGGGCGCTTCCGTATAAATGTGTACGTATATACACTGAAGCACATACCCCTAAGGGATTTCGGTTCGCTAAAGGGTCCGAGAGAAATCCTTTTAAAGCGCAATAAATTTCGCGCAGATAGCTAAAAACACCCACGAAATGAACACATACTCATAATTCCCGAAATATTATGTAGCATTCCGTGTGGATTACCACTTAAATTTATGCGAAATCGAAGTGTTCACTGTTCATAGGTTGGCCGTGTATGCAGTACCTCAAACATTGATTATTTAAAACATCCTGAAACTCTGGACCGTTTATCAAAGTAGGTACGTCTTGTACAATTTTGTCGCAAAGAATAACCGGAAAGTAGCGTAAGTTAGGTTAGTAATAATAATAAATATATTATGAAACTTTTTTTATGACGTCTGTAAAAGCCGTAGATGTTTGAAAAACATGTGCCTTTATGTTTCAAAAAGTTGTTTTAGTTTTTAGAGTTAACATTATAAACTTTTTAGAATTTTACATGTAACTCATTTTCAATAGATCGAAAATAATGTTTTTTTTTTACTTCGAAATAAAATAGGAAGAAGAATAAACCAAGACCCTTATACACTGTCTTAACGAGAACGACCACATTTATAAATTATTTACACAAAACAAAATGGTTTAAATATTACAGTATGAAAATACAAGTAGTACTTTCCTGCAATAGCCTGTTAAGTATAAGGTTTCTTTTTTTTGACAACGTGCGCTGAATTGAAACTTTATATGTACTTTGGCTATTTCTAAAAAATAACCTAAACATCTTTATTCATTTTCCAATATCCATAGGCAACGTATTACTTACACAAACATATTTATACACAACGTTTATTTAATTTTTTTAATAATTTCTCATTTGATTAAATGTATTATATTTAATTAAAATGTATAAGCTTTTTATATTTATTTTTATATGAATATATAATAATATATCATAATCCATCTGTGATTTTTGATTATATATAACTTAAGAATAAGAAAAATGGCATTTATTTTTATAATAAATTGTTCCATTTATTTTATTTATTCCATACATAAATCATACACAGTTCTAACCGTAATGTATTAAAGTACTTAAAAGCATTAGTGTACATCGGGTGGAACATCGGTCGTTTTCTTCGTAATGAATATTTCCTTTTGTAGCATCTATAATGGTTTTCTAATCTTCAGATCTCATTTAAACATTACAAAGACAAACGAGAAAAATATAACATCTCGTTATTTTTGAACACAAATAGGTAGGTAACTATATGCTACCTAATTTATTTTTAAAAACAATAACATTAATCGCATTGCGTGTAATGCAGTCGAAATACTTTTTATAATAGAACTCCCCTATTTGGAGCTGAACGTTTTAAACTTGCACTCATATGAAGCTTTTACAGTGGTAGTCCCAGTGGATGTTAATTTGAACGAATATTGACCAACACTATTGTGTCAAAGCTTATCAGTGTTGGTTAGCCGACAAAATGTAATTTTCTGTGAATTTTATTTACTAACCCACTAAGGCATTCCGAACACGTAAAACGACTGTTAACTTTTTTTCCTTCCCTCTCACATTCCATATGACTGAGCCAAACATGGGAATGACCTCTAATATGTGTCGGGTACATAGAAAAAATGCGTAAAAATGCTTTTTCCCTTTATGGTTCCCAACAAAACGGTCACAGTTAGTTAAACAGGGTAGATAAAAAAAAAAATGGTAATATATTTTTTGTTTTATTTTGTGTGTTGGTTATTACAGAAAAGAAACTTCAGATGATAAGCAATACTGTAAAGATAACGACACACTGAAAGGTTCAGTATCATTTTTTTTACGAATGAGTTATTGAGGCAATTCCAAAATTATTTGTAATTTATTGTTTTAAAAGTTTAAAAATAAAATCTCAACCCATAATATTTACATAAATAATTATGTTTTAGATACATAATATTATTAAATATATGATATTACATTAAATGTTTTTAAATCTATGACATTATTAATATAAATTGTTTGTTATAAATTATTTTATCGGACCATACCAATCACGAATAAACCATGAACTGTAATAATACATCAAAGGATAATTAACTATTTAGTTTAAAAAATATGAAGACCAAGTTATTTTACTGAAGTTTTTGATTAATTATTATTCTATACAACATTTTATGTGTAAATAAAATATAATAAAATGTAGTAAAAAGTAAAATATATGTAATTATATTTTACCTATACTTATACTTTTTCAAAAAAACTCAATATTATGTATGATAAATATTTTAAAGGTTTAATAAAATTATTACGAATTTTTTTTATTTAATTTAAGTATTATATTTTGTTATATTTAAATTATAGTACCTATGAAACATAGGTATTTCTAGTCATTCTAAAATAAACCAAAACAGTCTCGTGAATAATTTCATAATAATATGATTCAACAATACCACAAACAATAGTTTTTAACTAATGTGTTTTTAATGTATGAATGTTTACATAAATTCAAACAAACTTGTATTATAATATAATTTGTCTACAACAATTAAAACTCCGAATAACAATTTACAAATTGTCCTTTATAGTTAGATTTATAGGTACTAAAAAATTCCCATAAGTTTCTCCGGAAACTGGAATGTATTTTCAAATGTTTTTCAGGTCAGAGGTAATAAGATAACGATGAATATATAGGCATATATATGTAATAATTTTATGTCTTGTGGGTATTTAAAGAAATACATTTATTTTTTTTAAATTTGTTTACCTATATAGTGCTGGTTATTAAATTTTTCTTAATCTGGGACGGATTAAAAAATCAATTTAGAGAATATGTGTGTCTGTAATGAACAGTATTAATATGTTTTCAAAACACCAGCTTCGTAAGAAAAATTAATAAATATGAAATAGTGAAAAAGGAAAACGGAAATTCTATGATATTTGACCAAGTTAGAGAAGAAAGAAAATAATAAAACGCAATAAGGGTCGACGTGTGACGATGTGGAATGATGGGCCATCTTACAAGATGATGAAGAATATTACCACATTAAAATCGGAGGGTTTGATTGAGATACATAAACCATCAGGAAAACCAAGGAAATCATACATCTAAGAGCTTAAAATAATGAAAAATGAAGTAAAATGTTTTAAAATAGTTAAATTTAATTAAAAATTAATCAAATAGATAGATACATGTTGTAAGTAATTCGTGTTTATTATCTCAAACAGTTCATTACCACTATATTATAATAGCAGTAATAATATATTATTATTTTTTTTTAAATATCTAATTTTTAAAAGGAGCTATTTGTTGCTAATGAGTCATCTATACTACATTACTAAATAACATATCAAGATTTAGAGTATTTTTCTTTTTTGTTATCTGGTGGTTTATAAATTATAGTAAAAAAAATGCCCATTCAAAAAATCCATTTAACATTTAAATTTTGTAGATACGTGTATGTATATATAAAATCATATTTGTATTACACTGTACTAGACTGTAATACTCCGATAAAAGTTGTATGCAAATAAATCGGCTAATTGGTTGGTGTGACATAAAAATAAATGTCAGCCTTCTTTAATTTAAAACCCAAATACCTGATGTTATAATACAGTTCAAAATTAAAATGATTTATATTAAATGGTACTATGTTTATATTTCAATGAAGTCAATTTGTTTAGTCATAATGAGAGAAATAGATAAAAAAAATGTCTTAAAAAATTAAAAAATGCATTCAAAACGTCGAAAATGTCTCAAAAATTGTTTGGTTACAACATGGAGTACTTGAAACACATTTGTAACATGGAAAGCACAGTATATAACATTCCAAAAAAATATGCAAATACATTGAAATCTGAGCCCTAGTTATTAGTTATAATATCATGTATTAAATGTAGTCAATTTAGAGGTAACTATTTTAGTATCGGAATGGTTTTGCACATACTCAATGATAAAAACATAATACTATTTCCATTTACTTTTACGAGTGATACTATGTTGAAAGTTTAATCAAAGCTCTTGAACAGAAAGATTAATTTTAATCGTATAAGTCCTTTTCAAAATTCCAAGACATCTTAAATTTCTTCAAATTATTTTGAAAAAGCTAATGTATTTTTATAGAGTAGTTTATTGTTGTATCATAAATTAGGTATAATTATTAATAAACACGATCCAAATCTGTTTGAAAAAAAACATGTTACATTGAAGATACTTTTTTTTATTGCATATTACATAGTAAAAAATATATCACTTATCGTAGTTTTTACATAATACGATATTTATTCAAAAATAAAATTTGTATTTACGTGAATGTTGTAGTAAATTTTTCAATCAAAAAATAACGATATGAGGTTCTTCTGTAAATGGCGTTTCAATTTTGTTATTGACGTACAACTACTATATTATATTAAGTGCTCAAATTACCCATAAAATATTCATAATAAATTAAACTTGCACGAACGGAAACATTTTGGAATTTTGCGAAAAAGCACGTGTTAATATACATTTAAAGATAACGGGTTCGGGTTAGCCGATGCATAATATATTATTATTATTATATATCTGTATATAGAGAATACCTATGGCATGAGATTTATCTAACGAAAGCTAACCGTCCACCGATTGATGCGATGCAGTTGAGGTCCTGTAATTGAAAGGGCTACAACTCGTATGCGTAAAAAACCTAACCTAACTCGATTGCACACAGATGTTAAGTACTTACGTAAGGTCCAAAATTACTAAGTCTACACAAACGATTATTTTCAAATATCTTATATTTCTATCGAACAATCGATAATAGGTACTATTATCTGTGACTTATAATGATCTTGGGAAGGTTAAAATTAAAAAAAAATATGCATATATAACGCGATTGAGTAGTGGAAATTTGCAGATAAAACATTTTGAATGTGCGCAAACGTGTTGCGCCGGATCAAAAGCGATCAAGATTTTTTAATTCAAGTTATGTATTATAAAAAACGTTGCGGTTAAACAAAACAATTGATTTTAAATATTGATATTTCTAATAAAACGCATTAGAAATTGTAATTTTAAAATAAAGTTGAAATATATTTTATGATAGGTAAAGTGTTTTCATTATTCAAAAGCCAAGGATGCCAGAGAGCAAAGATATGAGGGTGAGAAAAACTGGGTGAATTGGTACATTATATAATCCACAGTATGCTGCTTGAACATGGCCTGGCGCGGTGCCGTGGTCGTTTCCTCAGACATAACGTCTCATATATTGTATAATAATATTATATATATTATATACAGTGAACTCTATTGTGAAGATTTCATCATACATACATAATGGTATACCTACTTTCGTTGAACTTACTACTTTTAATTTTATATTAGTTACTGACGATAAATTATCGACTACTTCAATTGCATTATAAATTATAGGTACCTACTCTGAAATGCACGTCCAATTCATTTGCGGTGTGCGACATAATAATACTATTTGGCTTACAAAGTTGTAGATTTGCAATAATATTAATTAGGGTATGATTTGAAAACAAACGATTAAATAATTATTATTACAATTATTATTATTATAGCCATCATTTTAATAGTCGAGTAATCAATTATATTGGAACTAACAAAACTAAACTTAAGTTCAATATCATAAGTCTCAAAATGATTTATTTTTTATATACATAATAGTTATAGTATAGTTTAACACGCAAAACAAATGATTGCGATATCGTCGTATTACCAATAATCGATAATAAGAATTTCGTACAACATAAACTTTTTTTTTTATAATACATTATCTTTAATGGACAAATAATGGTTTCTAAGTTGGAAACTGAACCTTGCGCAGAAACCTAGGGTGTTTTGTCGAAGGTCCGTATATCACTTAGAGAAAGTTTTGCAACGCTTCAGTTTAGCAAGTTAAAAGGCACACCTCCACTGCATTCTCTCTCGCTCTCTCTCATTATTTCTCTACCACGCTCACTTACTCTATATAGCTGCCTCCCCTCAACCCCCCACTATTCTATACATCTCACTCACACCCTCTCACTGTCCATTTCTATAGGTGTACAATATCAAAGGTTGGGTCCCATACGTGTCGGCAGTCCTGTATAATAGGGCTATTCAAAATATAATACAACCATGTTGATGTAGAGGAATGGGGAAAGGGAATTATTATACTATACCTAATGGCGTATTCGCCTGTAAAATCGAAGACTGACTTTCAATGGAGTCTGGGTTATTATTGTATTCAATAAATAGTTAAATATCATAGTTTAAAGCGATTTTCGTTAACAGTTTTATTCAAATAACAAATAATAACACTAAAACCAAACCATGTGGAAATTCACATTATAAACATGTTTTTATTTAGGTATCGTCAAAATCAAAACAACTTAACAAAATATACCATAATGCCTCCACAGATAGAACACGGCTTTTTGAAACAACGCAAATATGTCGTTTGTTTCAGTACATTGTTATGAGTTTTGTTAACATATTTTCATGAAGCTACTGTACTATTGTAGACCGTAGTACAACTGTACAAGAAGTTTAATCCTTCGTTATTTATTTTTTATTATATTAGTAAAGCGTAATAATAAATAGTACCTTAATATGTTAAAAATTAATACATAAATGAATACACATTAAATTGACTAGTTTTAAGTATTGTAAAAATTCTGGTGATATGAGAAAAGTACTTGATATTATGTGTTGTTAATTTTGTAAAAAAATTAAATTATATTGATATTATATTAACTTTCAATAGCCAAATATGATTACATTTTGTTTATTTTAAATGATTACACAATTTAATAAAATAATTCGTAATAGTTACTGCTGCCAAGGGTAAATTTATATTTTATTTGATAATACTAATAAATAATAATCAATTAACTATATATGATTTAAAGTTTATTTACGATTATAATTTCAAATGTTATTAAATTTATATTTAAAGGAAAGAACTTTTTAAAAAAGTAATGTAAATATGAAAATAGATAAAACTATAGAAGTGATTTGAAATTGACGTGACGCATAAAAAATAACACCACCTGAGCTTCGAACGAGGATCTCATTTGTGATACCGTCAAAGCGATAGAATTTTAGGTTCTTTTTGTAGATAAATACAAATTGAAAACTTATATTAGGAATTCAACAAATTATGTACAACAAATAACTTATTTAAAGTATTAAGGTATAAGTAAGTATTATTATTATTAGTGTTTAATCTCCGATTTATTAAAACTACATAATGTGACTAAAATATGAAAATAAATTGCTTTATGGGAGAAAAAAAAATTTATTTATTCCAAACATAAACTATTCAGAGAAAAAACAGTAACTTTTAAATATTTTATCGATATACCCACTTAATCTAAAATAATACGCAAACATAAAATAACTTATTGAAATATTTTAATTCTTCGTAATTTTTGTATAAACTATTTCTATTGTTTAAAATTATAACTTTAAAATTACCTCATAATAATAAAAATACTAATAAGTATAAGCTCTGTATAATATACAATCAAATATCAGGTTAATATATACACCTATGATCATAATATTATAGATACCTGCCTAGTAATATTAAATTAACTTACCATTTAACTATAAATCATCCAGTTTAAAAAGTAACTAGATAACTATTATGTTGTAGGTACCTATTTTGTTTGAGTAGAAGTATTAGAAATGCATATTTAAATGGCTATATACAGAAAATATATTAAAAACAATAAATTTATACATATATATTTATTATGTAGAGTCATTAATAGATTATCAACATAAATACTTCACTTTGAGTTTATAAAAATTCATTTTTTAAATTTTGGAAATGTAAATGTTGTAATAAATCACTAAATTATAGTTAATTGTTATTTTTATTGCTTCATATAATTAATAATTATAAATCAACGTATAATGTTATTTGTGTTATCCTTATTTCACAAAAAATAAAAACCTTTTAAATTTTTTTTATTATTTAGATGAGTATCTGGGGTAATTTATACTCAGTATCACATTTAGTTTGATGTCCTGTTTACTAATTTTCGTTTATTTTTTTATGATTAACTGTATTTGAATAATAAAATAATTCTAATAAACATTTTAAATTTATATAAAATTGATTATTATTGATAACTTTAGTTATGTACTTTTTTAGGAAATAAAAGTAATTGAAAACTATTTTATTTGTTACAATAAATTGAATTTTATTTTAATTACAAAATGTTCGGTAGTAGGATTGAATGCAATAAGTGTACATTTAAAGTTAATCATATTATGAGTTATATTATTGTCATGAAAATTCACATAATATAATGCAATTAAGTGATTTATGTTTAAATTAAAACTTTGAAACTACATTTATTTTAGTTTGTATAATAATTCTTATACAATTAGGTATGTGGCTATTTCAAACCAGACACGTTTCGAGCATACATTTATTATATTGTAATGTACCTATACCTTTATATTATTATTATTATCGTTAATATTATTTTAGCTAAAATGTGTAAATATACAACTTTCAAATTTTATTAACATTTTTGCTGAATAATAATTTCTTTCAAATCACGAGGATTTGAAAACCAGAAACGTTTCGTCTATTATGTTGTAAAGTAACTAAACAGTAGGTGCACTATATAAACGTACATAATTATTATTTTAGGAAAACATTTTACATATTATTATTATTTACCACTATTGTATAGGTATTGTATTCGAAATCGATTTTTGCGGTTCTTGTGGAGAATATAATAATAGTTACATGGTAATTATAATAATATATAGGTTATCGTTTCGAGTGACCAATATATTACTCTGCCAAACAGAGTTTAGATATTCGGTCGTTATGTGGGCAATTTATTTGTATTAATTCAACAAGTTCGGATCGTAATATTCATCACCGGCGTTATTGTATGCAAGAACGATAATTTCTGTGCCCCAGTCTGTACATGCTTGACTGCAAATTGGAGCTTTTGCGCTTAAACGTCCAGTGCACTCGGGAGTTATCTAGAAATTAAGGGGAACAGAGAGTGTACTACACACACATACACACACACACACACACACACACACACACACACCGGTGGCATCCCCATGACAAACGGATAGTTAGCTGGAGGCGTCCGAGTCCATTGCATTATTCATAAGATCCCGTGCCCCACCGCTCATCGGTGTATGAGGGCAAACAGCTGTACTCGAGTCAATTTTATACAGTTGGTCTGACGGTAAACCGTATCTATAACTTCTTTCACCACCAAAGAAGACGAGTTTTTATGAAAAATCACCACGTTCGGAATACATTAAATATTATCTATATATATATGTATGTACGTAATATTTATGTATATATATATATATAGTATACACGCACGTATATTATATATGTTTTATGTACGTGTATAAATATTTATTATGTATCGAATAGTTTTGGAAAACGTTTCATAGCTGCACGCACTCGGGGTAACCCGAGTAAAAGTTGCTGGTGGTTTTTTTTTTTTTATAATATAAGAGCGCACACAATTTTAAATATTAATTTATTGAAAACAGATTTAAGAAACGACAAAAGAAGTAGCGAAAATATATCATGCGTACATATTTCAATGACTAATTTCGTTATTTATTTATAAGAGCTGTACGTTCCTTTCACGTGTAAAATTTACTTGAGTAAGTCAATTTTTGATAATGGCAGTCTGACCTATTTCTCCCATGATGCTTGCAGTTGAAATCAATTACATTTATGATGTTATTAATTTCATACAATTTGAAGTAAAAAAATACAAATCAATCTATTAACCATCGTAGTTTTTTAAATCACTCTATTTAATTGGGTGGATATTAAGTGAATTAAAATCTTAATAGGTACTTACTTTGGATTAATATTCACTAGTATTTGCGTTATATTTAACGCATATTATAATGTTTATGTTCGATTATATTACCTAACTCTATCCTTATAAAAAATACATAATGGGTTTATTAACAAAAGTGAAACATTTAAGTGAGTACTGAATATTATATCCTTTTTCATAAAAAAAAATTTTTACGGTACATGAAATCTTTTAAGTTTCGAAAATAGCAAGAATGCTATTAGCTTAAGTATATTAATCATAAATATAATATAATAATATTAATTTCTTTTTCCGGTAGAAAAGAATGAAATAATAATAATAAATGCTCTTAAAATATTGCTAAAGAATATACATTTATTATTTTCTCGTATTTACTAGTAATCGAAAAAAAAACTCTAATATTTTAATATGTCTACAACAATAAATTGAAATTATTTAAAATGATGAAACTAACATACTGAAATAAATATATGATCAAAACAAATACCTAGCAGACTTAACAAAACTGGAGATAAATTTTGATGAATACACGCTTTCAAATAAAAAAAATAAGATTGTACCTTTAACCTTGAATATTCTTCAACGATCCGTCAAATACAATTCCCTAGTGATGAATCACGGCGTATACCAACCCACTCACTGTTCCTCTTTTTATTAAAATGATTGGTTTATAAATCAATTTAAATTTTGAAAATAAAAACAATTTTACTCTTTAAAATGTTTTTTTTCCAATATTATGTTTTATTACTATACATAATAATTATTATATTATACATAGGTACTCCGTGTAATGAAAATATAGTACGTAACTGATTCGTTGAGCAGAAAATCAATTTCATTTTTTAGAAGTGTAAGTATAATATATTTTATATGACTAGTCGTAATTTATATATGTAGAGGTTCTATAAAAATAGATTCTATAATATATAAATCACGAAAATTATTCCTTTAACAAACGATGTATTGGCTTGAATATAAAATAGAACCAATAATCTTCAAAACCCTATGTTACAGAAAAACACAGAATAAGGGTGTCAGATCCCTATTACTTTTTTATTTATTTTTTTAATAAGTCCAGTAAGGAATTTTAAAACAATCAGGAAACTATTGAACAGATAGAGTTCTAAATTACGGCATAAAAGAAATATATAGTTATCATTTATGACCTTGTTTTTTTAATTTGTTATTTTACACGAATTGACTGAAATAATATTTTTTAGATGATCGATGCTTAAAAAAAATGAGTAAAGAAGCCACCCAATTATGAAACTTTATTTTTGATTTTTAAAAGTTATAAAATGTATGTATGTATTTAGACATGTTTTTTTTTTTTTTTTGAATTAAAATTGTAAAAGGTTTCTTTACCATTTGCGTTTTAAGCGTCTAGGAGGACTGCCTGGGCTTGTGAGGGAGGAAAGGTCTTTAATTAAAGAGTTTGAGTGAGAGGAAAGATGGTTGTGGAATATTTTATAAAAGTGATTGGCTTCTTCGTGGATTGTTTTTAATCTCAGATCCATGTGGAGAGTATGAATAGATATGTAAGGGGGAGCATTAAATTTTAACTTAGATTATACCTATAAAAAAATTCTGTATTATTATTTATTCTATGACTCTTATATTCAAGGCTTAGCTATAAAAATTTAAAATTTAATTCATTTTTAACAACAAAATAATTTGAAAATGTTCGTGGTTATTATACATTTTATCAACCTATTTACTTCAAATGCTTATGACAAATTAATGTGACTTTCCGGTAAATAATGTAAATAATGTAAATAAATGTACTACATTTTCAAATCTTGAATATAAAAATAATATTTTTATACATTAATTCTAACTCATAATACTTAACAAATATTAATAATTTTGTAAAAAATCTTCCTTCAGACGTTCATAATTAACATTTACTCCAAATTTTTTTTACTTCACTAATAACAATTTATAAGCAACTTTTAATCAAATTTTCAAGTTTTTTGATTGAACGATAAATTGTTTGTCAATAATAATCAAAAATAAAAATTTCTCACGAGCTTAAAAGAATCAAAATATTTCAAATATTTTACTTTATATATGAAAAATGGTTTTATAAACATTTTTTTAAATTACAGTTATTCGTTTTTGAGATATTACAAATTACATATTGTCAAAATCGAAAATTTTGTGTATAAATTACCTATTTTTTTCCCATCATTTTTGAAAGCTATTGAGAATTTTTTACTTTTGACCCCTCAAAATACAAAATAGATTCACTTTCCAGAAAAAATGCTGAAGTAGTATATGGAAACATTTTTACTGTCCCAAAAGGTAATGACAGACGGAACAAAAAACTCGCATCATTTTAAAATCAATACATCCATCGCTCTGTTTAGAATCTGAAAGGTCAGGAAACTCTGTTCTGTGCAGTATATATAGTATAGTACCATAGTATAATAGAAACAAGATATCGACAGTATAAATATATATATATATATATCTAATGGCCGGTTTCACTACCACATAATAGGTCGGGTTTACTATCTGCTTTCATAGTAAAACGTGATAATTGCATTCGTAACGAATACTATATTATGACAGTTTAGTAATAAGAGACAATCACTGCAAGGACAATTATAATATGATAGTATCTATGAAAACATCATATCACACTATCATCTATCAAAGTTGCATGATAGTTGATAGTGGATTAGGGTAAGTTATTGAGTCTCTCATCAAAAACTATTATTTGATACACTAATGACTAGGAGCCAGATTTCAATGCAAAGTGGTATGGTTTTGGTTCCTCTAGAACTATGCAATCCAAGTAGGTTATCTACTTACCTACCTAACTCGATATAGTCAAACCGTGTAATATTTGCCTACATCGAAAGTAAACATTTTAATTTGTATATAGAATTCGTAGCGTTTTAGGTTATTTTATTCTATTTTAGATCGTATTTATTATATATTTTTTTAGTTTTCGTGTAGAATGTAATCTTAAGAGGTGTCTTCTTGCCCGCATGCGTACTGTCTCCATCTTACAAATGTACAACATAGCAAAAACTGTTTGTGAACAACTATGCTTCATCTATATTTATACTACAATTACCTTAATTCCACAACTTATAAGGAAGAACTTTGTCTGTGTTGTGGCGTTGTTGTTTTTTTTATACAGCACTTAGCAATCATTTTTAATAATAAGATGAAAAATACAAAAAAAACTCTAATGTTCTCAAAATGATTAATTTGATTGTATTTACATTATCCAAATAATAAAAACGCTACGACACAGGTAAAGTTCTTTCCTACGCGTTATGGAATTTTAGTAATTCTACTATAAATACAGAGGGAGCATAGTTGTCCCACGCAAAATAATTTTTGCTATGTTGTGCATTTGTAAGACGGAAACAACGCATGCGGGTGTAGCGTCCTCTTAAGAAATTTCGTTAGCAATGAAAAGGTGTACAATGCTTGTCATTTAACAAGTATAAAATAATTAAACGTAGAGTATAACAAAATATTACTTTAATATTAATTGTAAATCTTAAGAATTAATACTATTATACCTAACAAGATTATGTTGTTCACTGCATGATAAATACCACCGTCGAAGTGTCATTTCCAATCTTTTCACCATTAGAATAATTTTTAATATAAAAATTGGATACGTGAGTGCGGTAATTTTATTTACAAGGCAACCTATTTTCACCGCTAAAAAAAACTACCGCAAATTTTAACAACACTTTTTTACCACTTAAAATGTTTTGTGACCCCATTTTAAATTAATTGTAAATAATTATGATTTATGAACATTTTTATCAATTTTTGGCGGTTAAGTGTTAACTATACGTCTGTACCACCAAAAAGTAGCTAACCACATTATAACAAAATTGCAGTATAATTGTAAACTGTTACTAATTATAAAAATTAAAATAGATTTGTTTTTTTCCACTGACTGTGTTTTTAAAAACTGTGACTTTTTTAAATTTTAAGTGTCATGGTAAAAAATGCATTTATATGTTCTTAAATCTGAGATTGTCATAATGTCATGCATATTGTAGTTAAATTATACTTATAGTTAGGTATCAGTATTTCGCATTAAATCATAGTATCACAATTAGTTTTAATAAAATTTATTTTATTACCATTGACACAAATAAGAAAGTACAATACTTTGTTATTGATTGATTATTACTCATTAGCTATAATGACCTACCTTACACAGTGGTGACATATTAACTAGGATATTAGCATTAAGACAGCAATTATTTGAACTAGCCACAAGTTAAAATTAAATATGCCTTAAATAGTTAAATTGTAAGTATAAAAATATTGAGATTATTGGTTTGAGTGAAATCTAAGAAACAGGGAAAAAAACCGGTGAAAATAATTGGGTAAAATAGTAGGACGAAAACTTCACGTCCCGGACATCCGCGTGCACCTGGCACAAGAACAAAGGGCTTCCAAGGCTCTTAATTTTTTGGTGGTACTTTAGTACACTATGGTACTGCGAGTTACATGCTGAAACACCATTACTTTTATGTTGTTCACTTTCTTTCGACGAGCAAAGGTGTCGGAAACCAAACCATTAACGCGGCGAGACTTCCATTAGCACCGCATGCTCCCATTTTGCCTTGGCTAAAAAAAAAATCGTACGACGCATTACCGTCTTTCCTATCACTTTTTATTTTCGTTTTTCTTTTTACATTTTTTTTTTTTTCATTCTAAACCATCAAATTTGAGTTTTATGTTTTTGATAATATTCGTCTGAGAGTTACAACGGCACACTTTTTTCATTCAACTTTTATGACAAACATTTGTATTGGTCGTTGTAAAAAGGTATTTTGTATCATGAATTCAGACGTGGGGGTTCTATCTGACGACCCTTACAAAGCCATAACTGTTTGATTTTTATTTTGTCTCTCGAACCATTTGGTTCTATATATATATGTATATGCATGTTTGTAATGTATGCGAACAGATTTTTCCTTATTTTCAGGTAGTCAACTAAACTTTAATAGTGATTCGAGATAGAATTTGGTAACGTTTTATATTATATAATTTGGAATTGTCTACCTTTTTTATTTATATTTACAATATACTGCCGTTCACTTTTATCTTTAGTTTTACTTTTTATTTCTATTTCCACATTACATCCTTATAATAATATGTTTTTCAATTTAACTATTTCAACATTCTGTAATTAAATTACAATGTTTAAACCGATCTGATAGCCTTTTCTAAGGTGGGTTATTATGAAAAACCTTTCTTTGCTAATAATCAATTAAAATCTTCTTCTTATATAATATATATAAAGGTTAGTTTATACCGAGCGTATAATAATATATACTATTAATGGTACTTATAGTATTAAGTATATTGTATATATCATAATATTGTGATTGATACAAAATATAAAATATTACCAACAAAAGCATTAAAAATAAATGTTGAATGTATATGCACTATACATTTTTGACATGATAGTATTGTATGTAAAATATAATTAATTTAATAGTTTTATAAAACAGTTTAGGAAAAAAATAATGGTTTTGGTGAAAACAATTTAACGTTGATAAGGAAAGACATCTGAACGACTGAACAGTTTAATTATCATAAATCAAAACTCGGTTGAAAAACGTATGAAATTTTATGGAACAAAAAAAGTTGTGATTAAATGGTTGACTTTTGCACGGTATGGTCCAAAAAAGTTTTTGTCATTCCTATAATGTATGTTCCCGCATACATGGAAATATGAATAGCTAGATAGACGAACGCTTACATTTACACAGACGTGCAGGGTATCTCTTTCTTATACGGTTATAACTTGTTTAGTGGTTATACGAACAATCATTATTATGCTCACATGATCTTGGATTATATTTTAAGAAAAACGTAGAGTTAAAAAAAAAAAAAGTTTTTAACTCCGCAAAACCTCAAAATATTCTAAGGCTTAAATAACTTTTTATTTTATCAAGTATTTTTTTTATACATAATTTATGACGCATATTTTGTTAGAACACCATGGTATTTATGAAATATAATACAGTATTTATATAATACATATTGTAAAGGTTTATATATATATATATTGCATGGGTTATGCCTATAAAATATATGCATATAATAATATAAATATGATTTATATGAGTAAAATTATATTAATGTGAGAGTATTTTATATATTTATATTTTCCATTTATTTCTATTATATGATATGGTTACAAATGCATCAAGAATTTGGGAATAGTAATAACTAGTTATTTATTTTTATGAAGCTCAAACAAAAAAACGCTACCATCTAAAAAAAATTACAAAGTTTTTTATTTTATATAGTTATTAATAGGTATTTAAAACATATATTAGGATCTACGTTAGTTTGTGTAATATTGTTAAAATTTAAATACTCTTACCACTGAGTACACGCCATTATCTTAAGATGCCTATTATTATTATAATATTACACAAATATGTTATGAGTACTAAGTACTTTTTGTGTCCAATTCCTGTAGGTACACTATGCGTCGCTATACATAACATATCTATTAAGTCAGTTATACACTGAAGATTTGTAATTCTTTTTTTAGATAAATCTGGATAATTTTAATAGTATACAATATACATAAAAGTATGTCAGGCAGACATCAGATTCTTTTAAAAGTTTGATAAGTGTATATCAACTGATTTTGTTGAAGGTCCGAGGATTTCGTGTAAAGTTTCTGGGACTTGATATTTAATTATTAATTTGGTACCTAAATTGTGGGCATTTGAGAGGTTTCTGTATTCGACTGGCATGTGCGTACCATCAGCTGGGTACGATGGTGGTGGATTTTTCTAGGCCACGATGTATGTGGCTATTCAACAATGGTTGGTTATAACCATGGCAATGTATATAGGTACGTCGGCCACATTGTGATGTGCATATCTCCCACTGTTTACTGTGTGTTACGTTCTCCGTCTCTCATTGGTCGCATATATCAAAGCATGAAGACCATAGAACTTAACACGTAGGAAATGTGGTGATGCGCAAACAAGATTCAAATACATACGTACCGTTTCTGGCATACGACATACTTCTATATTTTGTCATGGTTATAGCCTTATATTTTCCGAGTATAATTACTGGTTTGGGCCACAGTAGGACGGTGAATTGTATGACCTCTACAATTTTAACTTCTAAGGATGTATACTTACATTTTTAATGATTATAGTTAGAATTCATTCAAAAACAGAAAAATTAAAATTATTATATAGAATATTAAAAACAAAATGTATACATTCATAATTCGCATAATATGTTAAATGTATAAAGGATTTCCGACTTATAGTATTACTGTGTTGTGTTATTGTGGATGGGCAAACTATTAACTCTACAGTTGAAAAAATGAATACATTTCATAATTATAATATTTTTTATTCAATTTTTTATTTAATTTATATTTTATGCGCGTACCTATTTATTTGCGTTGTCCAGTAATAAAATAAGAAAAGTAATCGTACTGAAGTAAATTATTCTCTTAAAACGCTGTAAGTACGCTTTTCCTTATTGTTTTTACAGTAAAATTGGTCAATTTGTTTAAAAGAGAACTTGCTAGAGTCACGGAACGTGCTGGGAACGGATAAAAAAATTGAAAACAAAGTGATAGCGATATATCGCGGCAACCAGAAATGGCGAGTTGTGTGCATCGAGATAGCGAAGCGTTTTACAGATCTGACAGTAGACAAATAACCAGCAGTAAATTTTCAGCTTCTTTTTTGGGAGAAAAGAATAATCCAAGTCATATGGAAAATAAGTTTGGTTGAAAACCTACTCTTGACAACCGTTTATTATTTTTGTGCTTTCATTACAGTCAAAACATTTTTCAATTAAATATTAATTGTTGGTTCATTGTCAGTTTAGCTGTGAGCAGATTTTTCATTTTTAATGTTGCATTTAATTGTTTTTGCTCGATATTGTAACACTATTTGATGAACAAATGAATGCTTAATTTGATGACAATGAATATTATGTTTATAAAAATAATAAATGAATTATGATTAATATTTAATGTTATTTAGGTATTATAAATATGTTAAATAATTAAAATAAATACATAAGAGAAAAGTAGACTTGCATTAAAATATTATACAACTAATACATGACGTATTATTATATTATATTATATTTTAATTTTTTTTATGTACTTGTCATCGTATTACGCAGTCCAGTAAAATCCAATAAAATGCAAATTGTTTCATTATATTCAGAGATAGCCAACTTATGAAAAAGAAAGGATTGACTAAAAAATAATAATATATGTAATGTAGGATAAAAAAAAAACTATAACTAATAGCTTTGTGTGTATGATAATACTTATAAATATATTATATAATACAGTGATTCTTTTAATGATGAAAACTCGTTATTTCAATGATTTAATTTTTATCAATTTTATCAATTATTATTAATTGATTTAAAAGTACAATACAAGAGTAGAATCTGTTCGGTAGATGAGTGTTCTAACTTTCGAAGTTTTTCATTCTAATGTTTATAGGTAAACCCACTATGAACTTTTGGTTTTTAAATGCAAATCTATATATTTTGTTATCTCATACCTAATCTGAAGTAGTACCTTAATATAAATATTTTTGTAAAAGGGTTATTGAATAATCAAAGAATAATTTTTAATTAATTACCATTTAAAGTATAAAACACAATGTAGGTATGTGTTACATTTTAATTCAACGATAAATCAATGTATATGAAAAACGATTCTTATTGAAGACGGTCTTTAGCTTATATCAACTATTAGTATATTTAGTTATATTATGTTTTTGATACTGCTATTGCGTTTTGAGAAAATGCTACACAGATAATTGTTGTATCTGTCTTACAAGTGTATAACATACCAAATTCACGCTCAGCAGATTACGTTTAGCTCCATTAGTTTAAAAATTAGAGTGAATCAACCTATTATGCAACTTGATGGTAAGAGCATTATCTGTATTTTTATGTGGCTGTTTTTTACGATGATTCAATTTTGAAGTGAGTTATGATCATTTCTAATTTACGTTATATTATATATGCATAACTTACTAAAAATTGAACCATCGTAAAAAACCCACATAATTACACAGATAATGTACTTACCATCAAGTTTCATAATAGGTCGATTCACTCTAATTTTTAAACTAACGGAGCTTAACGAATTCTCATCAGCGTAAATTTGCTATTTTACGCATTTGAAAGACGAATACAACAGAAGACCGTGTAGCGTCTTCTTAATGATATTATTACTAGTATACAAGTCCCCGCGAATAATATTTTTGAATTACAACAAAATACAAATAAATAAAATCGGTTTTATTTTTTTAAATATATAATTTTTTTCAAATTTGAGATTCACGTGTCTGTAAAAAATTGTGTTTATTTATTTTTTGGTTTCAGTATCAAATATTTACAAGAAACTTTGTATTATAATTTCAAATCTGAACTGTGAAAACTGAACATTTTACTATTTTTAACAATATATTTTTTTTAATTTTGTCAAATTCTGTCATAATTTGTACTTCAAACGCTTGTACAACAAAATCGTCGATAGGTATATATTTTAAATATTTTTAGATTGCTAAAAGAACATTGTATTAAATACTCAAGCAAGCCTAAAATCTTTTATGAATACTTAAATTAATTATAAAAACTTTAATGTTCGATACATTTGTGTAATTAAATTGAAATACTTTGAAAATTTTATTGAGTACCTATGAAAAATGACACTTTAAGTAACAGTAGAATGTTCAAGTTTCTATAGTTAATACTTTTTGAATTAAATCAAAAAAACTAAAATCGTTTGATAAAATCGTTATTTTATGCTTGAATATCCTATTTTGTCGACATATACTTTAAACGATCATAAGACCATTTGTGGAATTACGCTCAATTTTTATATTTTTAATTTCTGGTATAACAACTTATGAGTAGCGTATTACATTTTCAAGCTTATTTACTGAGTGAACATTTTTTTTCAACATTTATAAAAAAAACCTAAATTAAATAGAAAATTTGAAATGTTTTTATAATAGATCAAAAAAAAGTCAAAATATTTTGAAAATTACACCATTAATAGAAAAAGCCAATATAACAATGTTATGAAATTGTCAAGTATCTACGATTATATTATTGTTAACAACAACAAAATAAGAAAATTAATTTTCGTAATTTAGCGTATAAATTCACGTTTTACTTTTGAATTTTAAAATGTTGAAATCCCAAAAGTATATACTAGATTAAATTTGTTATCAAAAACCACCATCAAGATTGAATATTGAAGCATTTTTTTTTAATATAAAACGTGTTGGTACACATACACAAATAAAAAACACACGCCATTGTAAAATCAATACATTTATCGCTTCACTTTGAAACCAAAATATTATGATTGTAAAACTAATCTATTATCATCTATATAGTGTTATATTTTTATGAATATTTAAGTTGTTTTTATCAATGGACAAATGCATAGGTACTTAAAGAGTTAAAATAATTTCAACTTCTTTTACAAATTAATGTAGTGGATTAAATTACTTTTTATAATAACCTTCTATTATAGTTCTATAATTAATGAATGCGATCAAAGTTACAATAATTATAATGATTGTCGTATTCCAACGGGTGTGCAGCAATTTAGAACATTAGTATTCCGTTTTCATCTTGACATCACAGAGTCCAGGTTTAAAGGTCTTATGTTAATTAAATATGTAATTGTACCATAATGTAACGATTTTTGCCTTAATAGTTTAATTTTATGGTTTTTTTTCTGAAAATAAAATGTAAAAAGTATATACAGTTCTGCGATTCCACACTTTAATTGCAAATTCGTTCATTAAAAAAGGTCCAGTGAAATCGATTTGAAAATTAAAACAAAATTAATAGTGCGATAAGATTAAAAAAAAATACTTACCATAAGTATATGAATTAAATGGTAACGAAGGGTTATAAGATTGATAACTATAATTGTCTTTGATAAACATACTGTTTTTTCTTAACACGTTTTCTTAAAATGAATGTAATGATTAAATTAATGATAAAAAAAGGGTAAATCTCTAAAATATAATAAACTATTATCACTTGGGCGTATCAGTATCAATTGGCCATTCGGCTTAAATCAAAAACCAGAAATAGCTACAGGATATTATAAAACGTTATTGTAAAAAAATATATATTATATAGGTAACTTAAAAAGCAATACCAACGTAATGTACATTATCTCGTACAATCATGTTATATGAAAAGGTTCATGATATAAATATATTAATATTAGTCTAAATAATTATATTTGGAAAACTGCATTGTTAATAGAATATTATTATTATAATTACGTCTTAAATATGTATTAAAATTGAAATGTTTCAAGTTGGTATCATCAACATTATTTATTAAAATCGTTTGAGACAAAGTTTCGAAATACCCAAAATTATGTTCGAAATTGTGTTCATCATCCTATAGATACCCGTTATATAATAATCTATTAATATTTAAATACTAAAACTACCAATTTTGTTTATAGTTGATCGTGGATAAAATTGTTTTTAAATCTTTAAAAAAAAACAAATAATTTAAGTTAATACCACCAACAGTTAAACATTTAATATGACAAATTAGTAATGACTAAATACATAGTTTAAATATGTAAGCGTACACCATAAAGTTATATCAAGAATTTATAATAATATAAGCAATTTTAATATAAACAAAATATTAAGATGTTATATTGCTCGAGTTAAACTTGTATTATATTATGCAATAATATTTTACAATATTGTTTATATTTACTGTGTTTATTGGTATTATAATCGTTTGTTTAATATAGTTTATGGTATGATTGTACATTAAAAGAGGAATTAAAATAACAATACATTATTCAATGTAATTTTAAAGTATTTAATAAATATAGAAAAAAATGGTTAACTAAGGAATGAAGCTTTTAGCTGATTACACAGTAAAACAAAATTCTAGAATACTGATGAAAATTGTCAAAAGTTGGCACTTTTGTTAACCACCTTATTTTTTATTTCACAACATAACAACATGATAGTATAATATTATTTATGTTACCTTATCATAATTTTTTAGTTTTAAATATAATAATTACATTTTACGTGTTTACTCAAATAGTACATTAATCCAAATAAATCGATGCCAATTAGGTACATACTCATATTCATAAGTTACTTGTTCTAAAATGTTACTTACTATTGTTTTTATATCAATTTCAAAAACAATTTTCAGGTCAATGAAATTGTGTTAAATATTATTTTTATAACTACTGTTTCAACAGTGTTTCAACTAGTGAGATATAGACATACACTCCCATGAAAATACGTGAAAGTATTCAGTATAATACGGTGTAGTTCTTATTTTTATACATCGGAGAGATAGTTTCTGACACTTCTATCAGGGAACTCATATGGGAAATTTAGAATTTCTACTGAAAACCCTATAAAAGTAGCAAATTGAATAACCAAATAAATAATGTTTTTTTTTTATTGTTATATTTGTTTTTTATATGAATAGCTTTGTCTTTGTGTTTTGAATAACTTCCCACAACAACACTATCCGATCAAGATTATCCAAAATTCACTAATTTTCCAATATATATGAAGTTTTTGAAATATAAAATTCAATTACAAAATTTGCAGTAAACCCTATAGGTAAGTCATTTTTATTTCTATAATTAGCATGTAAAAGCATTTTTAAACTTGAAATATTAATTTTATTTCCGAATTTTTGTGTTTATAAATAATAATAAAAAATTATCTTTTTCTTAGTACAAGCAAATCTTATAATTTTATGTTCTAGAACTCAATAATTAATAAAAAAAAAAAAATAAGACCAAAAATTATTTTATTTGAACCTGGACGTATATATTATCAACGAACATTTTAAGTTAAATTAAGGGTATCGTGTAGCTTGTAAATATTTTATACAGTCAGTGCTACATGATTCAATAAGTACTCACCGTTATTGAACTATGATTTCAATAGTTTAGGTATATTAACACACAATTTTTTTCAAAAAATATTATGAGCCAGTAGTTCAGCCTTTAGAGTATACAAATTTGACAATATATATAATATGTATAAGTTCAAAATACATATTTCCATTTTAATAACAATGTAATACATTTTAAAAATGGACAATGTTCATATTCTTTTAAAAATCAATATCAGTGATTAACATTATTATATGAAATAATATTTTCAAAATCATAAATATCACACATTGTTAATTTATAATTATTATGAGGTATCCAAAACATAATGTGTATTTCTTTGTATTTATTAACAATTATCATACATCTTAATTTAATTTATTTTTCAAATTACTTATCAGTTATAAATCAAGAGAATATATATGTATATAATATGTATTACTAATTAGCTTAAAAAGTACATTATGTATAAGTTAAATACGTATAAAATTATTTAATTTCACTATAGTTATAGATTTTTCATAAAATAACAGTTGAAATCTTACAGTTTCGTGATTCTTAGAAATTAAATTTAAATGGTATGAATAACTTTAAGAGTCAAATAATAAATGCAACAATGATGGTAGATTATTTTATTATTTTGTTACTAAATTAAATAATATAAGAATATTATCCATGTGAATTTAATAATAATTCTTGTCTGGTGTCAAAAAGTGAAAATTATGATATTATTTTAGAGTTTTGATTAAGAAATTAAGTGACATAGGCTTAGTTGCCTGTCCAATATTATACACTAATTAACTCGATCAAAATCCCTTCAACGTTCCTGACTAGCAAACTTTATTAAACCCTTGGGCTTTGGTAAGCCCGCATAAAAAGGACTTGGTACAGGTATTCTCCGTTGACACGAAAAGGGTTTGAAGGTTTTATTAAAGAATTCCTTACATAGTTACATCGTTATTCCTTATTTTTTACCATATAAGAACTGAGATTTAAAACAGTATTTACTATTTGGATCATGAGTAAATTATAACGTATTATTTATTATTGTCTATGTGTTACAGCTTTCATACAAAACTGTATATATTAATTTTTATATTATGAATAGAGGCATATTATATATTTGATATGCAGTTTAATTGATATTTATGCATATTATATAATATATTTAATTAATATAGCTATACATTTAACACATGTAATAAAAAAGTTGAATATAATATGAATATTGTTATAAAGGTACCTTACATTGGGCAATAGATATTTATAACCTTCAATAGTATAATAATAATAATATTATGCACTAGACAATCTATTGTCTTATTTAATAATATTGATAAGATTTGATTCTATTGATTGGGTGACAATATTACCTACTACTAAAGCAGCTAAGCTAAAGTAAGGTCTCATAATTAAATTTTCAAGCAATGAAACATGGCTTTTGTAAATCCACCCCCAGAAGACATTATCTAATTATATTGTAGCAACAGATTATAAATCATCAAATTATGAAATAGGTATTAAATATTATAAAAGATACTAAATGTACAGTTAAAATAATACGAATTATTTCGTTTGCCGTTTTTAAAAGTTAATAAATACTATATATAATATAATACTACTGTTATCTTACATGAAACTTAAAAATTAAAAAGATAACACTTCAGATATATAATATCAATATATATGGTTTACTTATGAAATTTTAAAATTTTATTATGGCCATAAGGGCAACATATTTTAAAATACATTATATGTAGGAATGGGTATAGGTATTAGCAAGTCAATGGTTAATATCGATCGCCGATTTTTGTTCAAACTTTAACCTGCAAGGCTGCAAACATGTTATAGATTATTTTGATGACGTCATTGATATTAATGTTCTTTCACTATAAACTAAAAATAAAATATATATACATTTTTCTTTTTTTTTTGTATAGGTACCCTACGTATTATACAAATTAAACATAAATTATTATAATTAATATTATTGAATTTGTACACAGTTTATTATGCTAATATTTAATAATCTAAGCTTACATAGATACAGTTTTGAACTTCTCTGTCTCTGATAATGTACTATTGACTTATAAATTATACGTTGGAATAATTATCACTGACAAAGGCAGTAGCTTTGTCAATTAACTGTTTAAGATTAAATAGATAATACACTGGGTTAATTATATGATATCAATATTATCATGAATTATTGAAATATATCTTAACAGTGTTAACATAATATATTATGTTACCAACTACATATAAATTTGGGTTCTGAGAAAATATTTTATCAACAGCTTAACAAATGTGTCAACTATAATAACCAAGTATATATTATATAATACATATATTATTTTTATTTTTATTAATTTTGGAAAGTGAAATATCAACTGTATATTAAAATGTCATAAAACTAATATGACAATCTTAATAAGAAAAACAAATTGTTTTAATTTATCAGTTCTAACAATTATAATTATTTTGAATGGTTATAATATATCATATTATACTAAGTTAAAATACTAATCGACAATAATATTAAGTCTATACATAATATTATCGTAATTATTTATAGAACATAGTGATTGAAATAAATGTAAATCAGAGTAATTTATATTTTAATAGTTGTTTATTTCTGTGAAGATTTTTTTGTGCGAGGTAACATTAAATTTAACTGCTTTTGTTATAAAATAAAACGAATTTTTTTTAATTAAATATGACAATCTAAATTTTGAATTTTTAGTTACATTTCAGATAAAATTTACATTTTCTTCCATGTGTTTAAGTTTGTTACAAATGATGGTTGTATAATATATTCAATTAGGACCATAATTAACAATTCTATTTAATATGGCTGTAATTACAAACTTAAATTTAAATTAGTAATTTGCAAGTATGCCCCAATTTGTAATTAATAGTAATGGAGGGAAAAAGAACGAGATCGATTGACAGAGAGCTAGGGAGAAAAAAACCGATAAGACAGTTTAATGAGCACGTCCATTAGAAATGCAAATGTCAACTGGCCGTATGCGGTAGCTGTTTTTATTTCCTCCAATCTTGTGTCTTATTGTTTTATTACTAAAAATTAAAAAGTGTGAACTTCCTCCAGACTGTGTATTTTTATTGTTCACAAAAATTCCAATAGTTATAAAATTAAATTACGCAAAGGCGCAAAGCTACGATATTATCTCGACCTCCTTAGTTGCCACCATATTCTTTAGTGATTCGTTTTCCTTTGTCTAAGCCCATCATAACAAAATAAAACCACGAGGACAGCATAATAATAATAATAATTCTTTTGTACCACAAACGAGTTTGTATCGTGTTAATGGGCTCGCTCAAGTTATTGCAATGTAACTAAATAAAATATATTTTCAAAATTATGTGAATTTTGAAAAATATAATAGCTGTCGTAACAATAAAAAAAAACACTTCGTTTATTATTTTCCTTCTTTTTTATGTTAATGTTTTTATGATGACACAATTTTCGGATGGATGCTGTGAGTTGTAAAGCGACATGCGTAATTATTTTAAAGCTCAAAATCAACAATTTTTGAAAATGTCAAACTACATTTTATTTTTGTTTATATAATAAATTATTCAAAGACAATTTTTGACTTAATTTTGAAACTTTTGTACTTTGCACAAACTATTTGAATTATATTATAAACGCGACAAAATAAACATTATTTTTATATTTACAATTTTATATTTTCAGAATATAAGTCCGAATAAAAAAGGAATTACCATTTTTTTTTTTTTTTTTTTGGCAGATATGTATTGCGCTCTGCGAATATAAACAACAATTGCTGTTTTTAAATAATATTTTGATGGAATTATGATTCATATGTTTTATAAAAAAGTGTATGTAAACATTATGTACATGCTTGTTTTATAGTGAATTTATAATACCATAATACAAAATAAAATATTTATTGGAGTTCGTTTTACCAAAGATAACTGTGCAACTCGTAGCTTATAAAATGGTGTAATACATAATATTATATAAAAAAAAATGTTTTAAGTGTGTTATCAGAGCAACATTTTTGAAAAGTTCTGCGTATTCATACAAGTGTTTGGGTTCCATTAAACGATTATATAGGTACCTAATATATTATTATGTAGGTAATGTAAATAAGATCAAATTAATTTCCACAGTATATTTTTATAACTATACATAGTTCCATGCGCGATTACGCCTTAAATACTCAGATGATACAGTTCTCTTTGTTGAAAGCCAATCCTGGGATGAAGTATTTGCTAGTGTTCAGTCTGACATGAATAAAATACAAAAATAGCTGGGTGAAAATAATTTATTCCTAAACTTAGAAAAAACTTACATATTACAACACTATAAGTTAATTTGAATCAACCAAATAAAACAAATCTATGTATACATGAGAATGACTGTTTAAATCAAAATATATGTACATGCCAAACCTTTGTAAAAATAGTTAAAAACTGTAAATATTTAGGTATAGAAATGTGCCATAATCTGAAATGGAACGACTACATAAAATGTTTAACAAATAAATTAAGAAAACTTATGTATGTATTTAAAAATTTAACAGATATCTTAGAACTTTAAGATTTAAGATTCTTAAAAAAAATTACACTTTAACTATTACAAGAACAAATTATAAACAGACTCATAACACACGTATAGGATTACTGCATTATTTACCATATTAGTTGTACATACAACTTTAGTAATTATTGTTAATTTTAATTTTATACTACCATATTATATTGTATTATTTAACTACACAATTATTTTACATAATATTATATTATTATATTATATAGACAAAGAGAAGAAAATATATAATTACTTATATTATTAATATTATATAGTTATATGAGAAAGGTATATTACAAATTATAATCATTTAATTTATATATTATTTAATGTATTTGTATTTCAAACTGTGAACTCATGGGTCCCAAAAAAAAAAAAAAAAAACAAACATGTTCTGTCAACATTATTTCCTTGAAAAAAAAAAAAAAAAACAGTTTTTACAGAACATAGTATTATGCGAACAAACAAAAAAATAACTAGTTAATATTTAAATTACTAATTGGTTTCGTGAAATTTAAAAAAAATCGTGAGGAGTGTACTACAAGTATTGATTTTTTCACTATACACGAGCAACTAAAATTAAGTTTCGTATTATTTAATATTTACTTATATTTTATTGTGGAAATTTCAAAATATTCTCGTTGGTAAATCCTCTATTAAAAGGCTGACTGCAGAGAAATACATATAACTTATTTTAGCAAGAAAGGTAACTTAAACCATTGTTGTCATGGTGGCCACAAAACAGTTAAATAAATCATTTTCACTTAATTTATTTGACAAAAATATGAATAGCTCACTTCTTAGGAAAACAAAATTAACATTTTTCATTAACTCGTTCTATTTGTTTTTTTTTATAAATTTATCTCTCATAATAACACAATTAAGCTAAAAAATGTTGTTATAAATACAATTCGAATAAAGGTAAATCTTCTTCGTTGTATATAGATTATAATATTTTAATGGTAAAAATCTTTTATTGTTTAATTTTATGATTTTCCATTAGAACTTATGATTGAATAATATTTGTTAAAAACAAGTCTAAATTAATACGACACAATTTAGGATGCTATAAATAAGATTTATATTTTCTAAGTATACAATACAATTATTTCAAAACTACAAAGTTTTTATAATTGTTTTTAGGTGTGTAGGTTGTGTAGGTGTGTAAGTTATTTTTAATTCAAATCTAATTTGTGGTGATTAATTAAAAATCATTATAAAAATAAGGATAAATTTAAAATTTATATTATTAAATAAATATATTAAAAATATATTTATAATTTACAGTTTTTGTCAACACGGCTAATAATTACAGCATAATATCACACTTAAAATCTATTATTCGTAAATAATAATATTTACCATCAAAAATTTAATTTTATTAAATACAGTTTATATAAAGTATTTATTATTTGTTAGTAAATTGAAATGTTTAATTGCTGAGACAATTTTACACATACGTTTGTGTAAATATTACATACATATTACATGCATCGTGTTCATAGGTAAATCATATTAAAAACAAACAATACCGTGAATATTATTGATATTCTGTGTTCATTTCTGGAGCGGCATTAAATAAAATGACTACAAACATTTTTATAATTACATTTATTCACCGATACAATCGCCTTTTTGTTTTATTTTTTATTTAGAAGCAACATTTATTCTTATATCTAACTTCGTCAATCTAATTAACGTCATAATAATTATTTATTAAAAATACTTTAGGGTATTCTATTATTTTTATTTCGGTTATTTTGAATATTTCGTTACATAATAATTAGTATCGAAGATATGTCACTTAAAAATATATTGTCAGTACGTGTTTTACTTAAATGATATACCTATACATTGAAATTGTATAAAAAATAAATAAAAACCCTTGGTACAGAGGGATTCATAAATAGTTTTAATTATACATTTATTAAATTATTCAATTTTCGAATTTTCAACTTTACTTAAAAAAAACATATTTTTATGGCATTTGTTTAAATGTTTAAAAGAAAAATCTGGTTAACAATTTACAGTGAAAATGGGAGGTTCTTTGTTCAAAAAAAAATGTAGTAAGATGGTGCACAACGTCATAAATAATCTAAGTATCTAAAAATAGGGTCCTTATGTGTATACTTAAAAACTCTAAAAATCTGAATTTGAATAAATAGAGGATAAGCATGCTTGGTAAACCATCATGACGTGTATATATATTGATTTAGTTTTTATAATTTTTTTTTTTGCGCACATAGTTGAAGAAAATATATAATTGTATCACTTCAGTATTTGTAATTCATATTGAATTAAAGTGACTTGATTATTTTTCTGCCTGAGTGGAAAATTGTTATTGCAGATTTAACGTTATTTATTTTTCTTCTAAAACCTTTGAATTACAACGCAATATGGCGTGGTAATATCATCAACTGTTTACTTTTAGCGTTTTTAAGCACACACAAATAACATGCACGCAAACACAAGATATTACATCCAGTTTTACATGACAAGTATACATGTTAAACTTTATCCACCATCTTATTTCATTGGTGTTTTGTTGTTACAACGAGAGGGTTTCCGTTTCAAATATGTGCATAATATCAAAAATTTTTCAAATAATATTGCCTCGACATATCTTATTCGTATTACTTTTATTCAATTTCAAAAAAATAACATAAGTCATCTATAACACTCAATGAGTACGATATGTTTAAATGTAAGTTGGTATTTTACGCAGACATTTACAATTGGTAGCTGTTGGTTTAGAATTTAATGTTTGTTTTGGTATCAAACTATCAAAGTTATTTATCTTAAAATCAGCTAAAGCAATCCCTTTGGAAAGTTAGAACTATCCGGAGAATTGTGTATTGCGTATATCAAATGTACCTAGTTAATAAGAATTATATTAATTACCATAAAGTACAAACTACCATAAACATATTATTAATTCAGTAATTGATCGGCTATCAACTATTATAGGTCAATTTATTCATATATTTTATACAAAACATTTCTTGACAGTTAATTTTTTATTGATTGCATAAGTTATAGTTGTCATGCATGAATCAATATTTAACATCAGTAATTTAAAATCATAATTGTAACGTATGACCATTAAGTATCTATATATTAAAATAATATATAGTCAATGGTATTATTTATTTTATGATAAGTAATCAAACTATGAAAGTAAAACAATTGAGATAAATACAGATCTATCTATACCTACTTCTAAAAATAATCTCACTGCACTTGGTTCATTTGCCCTGCTAATATAAAATAAAAATACAATCTTCAAAATGGTGTTGCCAATGTATATTTAAAATAATATATAAATATATTGTAACAATAATTTTTATTTTAAAATAAATAAAAAACACATAATAACTATTATAAAAACGATCGAACAATAGTATAAAAATATACAAACCCTACACTGGCCACAATTAGTAACTCAGACACATTACAAAGGGCATACGCCATTGATATAATTATATATGTGAGAGTGTGTGTGTAATTGTGTAATAGCACCCATAATTCCGTTGAAAAAATAACAACGGAATAATATCTACGCTATGAATAATATCTTGTGTTTTGAAAAAAAACATATCTGGTAAAATATTATGTAATACCACACACACCTACCTCTGGTCACAACCACCATACACGTCCATCTTAGTACATGTAGTAGTATTGAGAATACCATCCATAAGAACTACTTGGGTTGGTTATAAATAGACCGGATGAGCGACGTACGGCTCTCTGTCAGTGATCTCTTGACATCCCCTATTCTATAGTGAAGTAATTATAACTAATGCACACACTATCTGTACCTGCGCATTTGTTCCCTCTCGTCCTTATTTTATAGTGATTCTTGTGAAAGTTCAGATTACCAGAATATGAGTTTAAATTACAAAGACTACCGTCGATTAGATAAAGTCGTATAGTTTTTAGCTGTTCCGAATTTATTTAAACTAAAGGTCTTTAGAATATTTACGTAAATCCTCAATTCATCGGTTCATTATTATAATATTAACCCAAATTACAATCTGCCCCTTACAAGGGTTCAGTCTGGTACAGCGTTAGGTTTTGTGAACTTTAGCACAGAACTTTGGTTAATAGATTCAAACGTCACTACATTCTAGAGCTATGTCGATACGGCGACGTGATCTGCGTCCAATTCAATTTGTGCGTTGGACTTATCCATTTTTACTCATTATTGAGCATGATATATCATTATAAAGTTCATAGAAATTATATCTCATATATCTCCAATAACCAAGGAAAAAAATAAATTCAGTAAACGTATTATACGTATTGTTCTATTGTAGTATTGATCATTGAATGCACCCCGCTAATATTATACAACAAACACACGAGGTCAAAAGTGTGCAATCGCGTGTTACGCTCGAACAACATGGGTGTAGTAATTGCCAATTAGGAATTATATTTGGTATCATATTACTGATTTATCGTTGAGATTTTAATTTTGTCAATTTGCCTACCTTTAATTATAATATTTTGGTATTTACATTTATTTGTTGTACTTATCTAAGTTTTAAATAATATTTTTTTTGTAAAATGTAATGTAATATTAACTTTTTTAATGTTTTATTATTGTTGGTTAAAATACAATGGCATGTAATATGCCGCGCCGGTGGATAAATTGTTTACCTCATATTACATTAATAGTTTATTTGCATTTGTTATCATACTTAATGTCTGCTTATGAACATAGTTTATTATAAGTGAATGGAATTTAATTTCTTTGATAAAATATATTATAAGTTTGCTGCATACATCCGATGTATGTACCTCATATTGTGGTTCGGGTAAGTAATAATAATAATTGCTGTTTGATGCGTATTTCATTTGTGTACAATAGTATTTAAAAAGTTAAAAAATATTACATTTGGCAGTGATGGGTATTTTACAAGGAAGGCCTTTGGGAGGTGTGGAGTCTTCCTGGGGAATAGTAAATTCCTTGACAGACATAGTGTTAATTTCTACACGATATAGTGTTAAATCCTATATGAGCTTTTATTGAAAAAATAGTTTGGAAAAAAAATAATTCATATAAGTTTGGTACAGTTTTATTCTTTTTATAAAAATATTAGTTTTTGTAAATAATGATACATATTATGACATATTAAGAAGTATTACAAACAAAAAATAGCTTATGTGCCAAGAAATTTCCGAATTACTGGGATAAATGCTATAGAATTTTAGCTTTGAGGACTGGAGAGAGAAAAAGATATTGTAATTTATTGTATATTCAAGAATATACAATAAATATGGTAGAATATATTATTATATATAAGAATATCCACAGTCGTATTACCATGATACATAGTGCATAAAAACGTCCAATACGTGTTTGCAATTTACTTATAAAAAGGATAACTTAAATTATTTTGTTAACTAAATGTTATTTAAAATCTATCAAATACATTATTTTTTTAAAATAAAATCTTCATAAGTAAACATGTAATAAGAGTAATATTTCCCACTCGAGACCGAGCTTCTTGAGAAATGCCAAGCTTGTGTCATCAAGTAAAAAGGTCAGTGTAGAAGATTACGCCATTTTTTTTTTTTGATAGGTAAAAAGGGCACTGTAGGAGATTAAACCATATTTTATTTTTAGGTAAAAAGGTTATTCGTGTAAGAGTTTATATTTGGTCGTCTTCCTTAGCCATTGGGTGACCATGTGTAAGACGGATGAGGCCTATAATACGAAGGTAGTCAACTATAACTTCGTCCCTTGTGGTCATTTCATATGGTTCGGACCATGGTAATATTTTTGGTTTAATTTATCTTGTTATTTTTTGTATTGGCCTAGTAATTTTGCCATTCGATCGTGTGATTAAATCTCGTGGAATTTTATAGATTTCGGTCCAACAAGGGCACATTTTAAAACCAGAGTTGCCCGTAGTTTCTTAGGTTTTATTTGTGCTTCTTATGTTTATTATTTATATTATAGACACAGGTGTTGTAATATTATATTGATATAATAACGACGTATTATGAATCAAGATGTTGCTACTTGCTCAAATATCTATCTAGTAGTTGCTGGTTTCAAGCAGTGAAACATGAGTATTACACTTAATATGAACGTATTTTAGTTATAATGGACATTTATTAAAAGCCATTCTCATTTTCTTAATAACACGTATTCGTGAGTATTATTAAGGTTTAGTTAAACACTAGTCTATTTTTAAATTTAATTACTATACCTACCAAAATGTATTTTAAGTAAAGCTTCTTCTATTCCTTAAATATACGCAAGGAAATATAGAACATACAATATAGAAAAACTATTTTGTTTTGTTGAACCTTTTTTATATTCCTCTTTTATATTATTTGAATTAGATAAAATATTAATTAGGAAATAGTAGGTAAAATTATATATATATAATATGCGTTTAAATAATTTTTAAGCCTTAAATTACATTATAATAATAACAATTTATGGTGAATCAAATAGGTATAATAATTAATTATTCTAAAAGTATATTTAACTCGTTTGTGATATAAAATCCTTAATATGTAGGTTATTCATAAAACATGCTTACCCCCATATTTTCCTATAATAGTGCATTCATTCAAATTATGACTTTTGGGAATTTTAAGTAATATATTCAAATCCCTTTTTTTTAAATTTTTGATTTTTTTAGTACTACTCAAGGAGTGTCCATTGACGATACAAACATCAGTTTTTTGTATGGGAACTCCATCTCCTCCCTTTCTTACTGTCAATTATATGGTGGATATTTTTTTTGAAATTGTTTAATTGCCTAATTCAAAATTCTAACGAATAATTTATCAGTTATTAAAATGTTTGTCCTAAAGATAATAGTCCTTAAAAATGATTTTACAAAAATATAAATTATATGTAACATTGGATTTATTATACTAGAGCCATTTTTACAAATTATTAATGTTGATTGATTTATATAAGTCACTAAAATGTTTAAGCCACATGTCTTATAAACCCATTACTTTGGACATATTTTTATCCTTAGTATTCAAAGTTAAATAACTCAAAAACTTGATTTTGATCCGTCAACATTTTTAGAAAAATTATTAACTAAATAATTTACAGTAAAAAAGAGGGGTTCTCATTTGAAAATCAGAAGTTTGTATTTCTACAGGAAAATCCTGTGTGGTCTCAGCTGACACATAAAACTGTAGGTTTACAAAACAACCAGCTCCAATAAAACAAATTAACATAGAATATATATAAGTTAGGTATTCTAGGATCTTAAAAAAAAGTTGTACCATGCTTTTTATTTTCTTCGGGTAAGTTATTATGGCAACCTGATGGTTTCGAATGTAATACCTCCACCAAAGGGAACTCGGACTCATACAGATCTGTTGTTAAATTTCTCAATGAAAGCCAAGTTACCTTCCACTCATTCCAGAATAAGGAATCCAAACCATACGGTATTGTGATAAAAATCTCCACCCTTCCACGGACATATCATTCATAAAAGTCGAATTAACCTTCCAACCCAGCAATATCATTGACTTAGAACCGGATATTAACAACCTTGATATCTTCAAGCTTTCACTCTCATGCTACTCAAAAATAAAAGTCGAAGCTCCTCGTCCCAAAAAAGACACTCCCCAATGTCTTAGATGTCAATCATATGGTCATTCACGCACTTACTGCAACCACCAACCCAGATGTGTTCGCTGCGGTGACCCCCATGATTCATCACAATGCCAAAAAGATCGAACCCAACCCACCAAATGTGCCCTATGCGGTGGCCCACATCCTGCTAACTACAAAGGTTGCTCAGTGCACAAAGAACTCAGCAAAAATAGAAAACTCTTACCATCGAATCCCGAGCGCAAAAATGCACCGAACCACCAAGCACCTTCCTCCTCACAAGAACCTCATAAGAACACCCACGTGGAATTCCCTCCCCTGCCACAAAATACTTCCAACCATTCACACAAAACACATCAAAAATCTCCTATCCCTAGTGTTTCGAACAAACACAACGAATTAACTTACGTCTTTCATCATGGAATTCAGATCGCTAATCAATCTCCTGATATCCCTACTTACATCACTCATCGAAAAACTTATCTCAGACAATGGCCGAAAATAAGTTATCCACCTTAACCATTCTTCTATGGAACGCAAACGGAATCACCAACAACACGGAAGAACTTAAACTTGTTCTCGCAGAAAAAAAATATAGATATGGCTCACCTGGGGCCCCCACCTCAAAACCAAACGTAAACAACTAAATAGCCGCCTACATATCCTTAGGCCTCTCATGAAATCCAACATGCACATCTCCAACCGTCTACTACTCTGCAAATCCCTTCTGTAACCTATCTGGTCATACGGAATCGCCCTACTGCTTAACCATCGAACACTAGAACTATACAAGCTTTCCAAGCCATTTGCCTCCACATGATTGCCAAAGCCCCTTGGTACGTCACAAATATTGCTCTTCATAATGACCTACAAATCACCACCATCAAACAAACAGCTATCAAACTTTATCTTCGCCTGCACTTCAATATGGAATATCACTCAAACCCCCTCATCGCTCAACTTCATATCAATGCTCTTCCGGACAATCCAGCCAGACGCCTCAAACGTGAATGGCCCAGAGATCTTCTCAACGCACATTAATCTTAATCGTGTATATTACTATTTCTCGCTAAATTACCTTCCACGTAGAAATTTCTAATGTGAAACTTCTACTCATTGTACTTTCCTCATCGCCATTTTTAATTACTACTCTCATTTACTTATTGTATCATTTTGTATAAATTGTAAATTTTCATAAATAAAGACATTTTTAAAAAAAAAAAAAAGGTTATTATGTACCTTTTCCTGACTCACGGTTTAATTGTTAATAATAATATAATAGTTCCTAAGTGATGGTGTATAATTTTACGATTGGAAAATAATATCAAGGTCGTCAAAGTTCAATTGGGACTACACGCGCAGAAGCAGCTGTAAACCTTTGTTGTAATAAATTCAAATTCATTTGTAAAAACAAAATATAATAAGATATAATAAAAACCATTTATCGCGTGAAGTGAACCAATGGGTATTTTCCTTCAGTGAACTAATGCATTTCAAATGTAGGTACTCTATATCAAATTACTTGTACATATTGTACAACATAATAATATGTGCAAATTGTTGTATACTAAAAGAATATAATAACAATAAAAAATAATAATAAAAATACAGAACTAAAATAAAAAAATGATAATAATTATGTAGAATTATTCTTTTTCATAAAAAAAATATATATTTATTTATAATAACAACAATAGTTGGTGGGTAGAAAAAACGAATAAACGTTTGTACGTTTTAAATACAATGCATATTGCCATGATAATATGCATCGAACAAACGGTGGAACACAATAATATGAGACAGGCCGTTCAAAGACTACTATTGTAAATGTCACACAATCGCATTTTTCGATGCGTGAAAAGGTTCCCGGAGAATATTGTGCGTTTTATGTTTACTTATTTTGATCGTAATAGTGGGGGATAGAAATCGACAACGGTGTGAAATTTCATTACCGTTTCTTTGTACATTTTATTTCAATTATTCGGGCGGCGAGGCGGAAGGAAGTAAAGTGCGCGACAACGCATATTTGAATCTATACGATAAACAGTTTGTGTAGCTGAAAATTGTATTACACTGACGTGCACCGTTGACTGTTGACTGTTTATACCATATAAAATTACATTTCTATCTGCATATATATTTACGTGCCGATATACGTATGTGTCGCAAATTCAATTTTTATCGCTTACCGATCTCGGGTGCGTCGACGCAATAACGATACTCATCATGTAGCAGTTTTTTTTTTCTTTTTAATAACGACCTGAAATATAATATATTACTGACTTTTCAATCCGTTTTGATCTCGCAATCGTATTGAACACGTTAACCTCTCTTTTATCAATACCGGCGCTGTATTTAAGCTTCATCCATTCAAAACACTATTCTTTACGCAGCTAAAGATAGGAAAAATAAAATCCTCGTGTTAGCCAGCGGAATCAATAACTCCTGACGTATCGGTACCGGGAGCGATCAATCAATGTCCCCTCCCCCACCATTTTTTTTTTAGACTCAGGCCCATCCATCGTACGAGTTGAATATATTATGCGAAGTATATGAACACGCACTCAACCGTGGCAAATAAATAACACGACGCATTTAAAAACATATTCAACGTGCACCTTTGTGATGCTATTTTTTTTTTAGTAAATTAAATTATTACCTATAATTATCGCTGATAGTGTTTTTTTTTTTTTTTTGCTAATAACTAATATCTTGATAATCATATGGATGGATATCACTTCGAACAAGACAATTTTGGTATTATATATTGTAATGGATAGAAAATAAAATCGTTAAATTTAATTTAACTGAATACGCTCACCTACGTTGTATACTGCATAAATCATGATGTGCCATAGTGGTTGTTTTATTATAATATGGAATAAATACGTTCAAAACAAAATATAAAGGCATGAAATGATAGGTACCTCATTTAATGAGTAGGTACCTATATTATTTAATAAATATATGACGTTTTTTAAACAGTTTTATCATTTTAATTGTCAATTCGGTAACAGATATAAGCAAATGATAAATCACTACATTCATTAAACAGTTTCGGTTTTGGCCTTATTCTTTAATTTTAATAAATTGCATTTCGTCAAAAAAAATATATATACATATTAATTGTCGATTTGGTTAATTAATCTTTACCGATGAATTATTGTAAAACATTTCTATTCAGTTCTTATTTGAGAGCGAAAACATTCAATAAGAGTTATAAGGTAACTTCTCATTCAGAACTTTTAAGAATTTTCGATTATGTATTTTCTTGTCTTGAAAAAAACAATGAATAATATTGATTTCATACTTATTTTTCGTGAATAGTGAATACTACTATGTTAGTGGTTTATTTACATAATATATTTATCTTAAAATGATAACTATTTTACTTTCACTAGGTATGCAATACTCATTCAGTGTACATACAAAAATTCCGAGTATCCTATAAACCTTAAGAGAATTCTAAAATAAAACCACAAATACTGTAGTAAAACCAATATAATACGAGTACTTTTTTGTTCCACTCAGTACCAATATAATATTCTTTTTTTAATATAAGGACGATGTATTATTTTATGGAACAATAATAATTCATGTCCGTAAATGTATGTCTGGTGTGAAATGTAAGACTCTATTTTTAACAGTGCCAATATATAATTTTGAAGCTGATAATTTATATTGGAAAATTGATATACATTATATAATTATATCAATATCTGAAACGGATAATTAGTCAAATCAGATTTAAAATTAATTTATATTCTCGTAAGTTGCTTTATGATTTAAATATATTATATTTATAAATATATGGTATAACTGTTTTTAAAAAATATTTTATAACATTGTATTCAATTTAACATTATCAAAAGTAAACAATTTCTTTTCTGCCAAAGACAATCTGCTACAGCACAATGAAATACACGGATAAAACTCCAAAACACAGGCGATACCTGAATAATTGTCTTCGTAACAGACAATGTGAAAATAACTTTTAAGCTTTCTAACTATAACAGTATTTATACCGCAAAATACTTAGCACTGCTAAAATCCATTCAAATTAATTTCAATAAGATACATTTATAATTATATACTCTGACTCGTTAAGTTTATTATATAATTTTAATAATTACAAAGACAAAAGAGAGAAGCCATTTTGATGTTATTATTTACTAAATCTTACAGAATACATACTTAAAACTTTATCTCATTTGCAATATCATTGGCAATGGAAAATCAGATAAATTTTCAAAAATGTATCAAATACATCTTCCGAAATTTGATATATTTTAAGCCACATTGACAAAAAATAAATCTGTAAATTGGAATGGAAAAACTTCACGAACAATAAATTATAACTTCCATCAAGGGGTTTACGAATTTTCTCTACCTAGACCGAATTGAAATTGCCATTGATAGACTCCGAATCAGTCACACTAACTTATCAAACAAGCCCCTCACAGTTAAACATATTCTCAATCCAAAGGAATCAGAGATAAGCTCAATATTCCTCACATTCTTCTGAGGACTTTTTGCGCTAAGTCCTGAAATCACCACCCTGTTCATAAAATGTCTTCATTAATCTGATCTATATTAATTATAATGTTTACCATATTCCTGTGTATTAAGTTAGGCATACATATCGCTAATAATTTTATTGACCATACATATATTATATAAATAATAAAAATAAAGAAGAATATTATATTATATTATTATTATATGTATCATAATATATTAAGTTTTTTTATATAACATAATATTACAATTGATGATTAGTAATGTATAAAATAAATGCTCTATACAAATAAAATTATGACAGGTAATATATTTTTAGGAGATATTTTACCTATAATGCATGCTGATTACAGAATTACAGATTACCCAAAGATCTACTTTTAGGTGTCGAGGAAATGTCATACTAATTATTCAAATCTTTAAAATACATTTTAAATTCTTGCGGGTCACTCAGTATTTATATTATATTATAAATTATAATATAATTATATGTAAATTAAATATAATTTACATTTTATTTTATAAAATTAAAGTTAAGTTAAAGTAGTATTTTAATCTCTTGGTTATAATATTAACGAAGTATTATTTTTCTTTGTTAAGTTTCAAACACCAAACATTTTTTTTTTAGTTTTTTTTCTATTTAGCTAAATAAAATGTTTATATCTTTAAATTTAATTTATTTTTGACAGAAGAATAGATTTGACTAAGATAAGTCTTATAGCAGATAACGGATGCATAATGTGATATTTTCCTAATCAATTTTATATCTGGGGTTGGTTTATTTTTTATGTAAGTAGGCATTTATTTTTTAAATTAAAATAATTATTACTCCCAACAAGAAATATAATCGTATTAAAACTCTTTCTATCAATATAGATGAGTTTCATTTCCGTAAGGAAGAAGAATATCCACACTAACCCTGAAATGAATTCCACTTATAGAGTTTTAAGCTAGCATGGGATTTTCTCTAATTTCGTGAGAAAAACTTATTTGAAGCTTTGAAATATTTTGGTAGGTATATTATACCTAATAGGTAATGAGTTAAAGTTGGAAATATTATTTTAACAGTGATAAGAAAAGCAGCTTTGTGCAACGACTGCCTCACTCGTATCAGAGCTATATAATATTATGGATCAATCTCGAACTTCTCCGGAAGAAAATCACTTCTTAACAAATTATTTTCTAGAAATAAACTGTGAATGGTTAAATATTACAATAATATAGAAGATTTATTTTTATAAAAAATGTATGTATTAAATGTATAAATTTTACAGCTATGCAAAATGTACAATATACACATAATAATTATAAAAACAAACCATTTGTAAAAAGCCAGCACAGAAGATATATATTTATTTTTTTATTTGTTACATTTTTAAAGCAATAAAGCATCAAAGACTTCATGTTATTACTTAATAAGTAATAATAACTTCATAAAAGCTTAAAGTTAATATTATTTTGCATACAAATAGTTAGTACCTCTACGTAATATTACTTAGTTTAGAAAAATAATAATGTTTTCTTTGTTAACATAATGTGATAAAATAATCCAGTTATAAATATGATAACAATACTTTGTAATATTTGAAATATTATTTTAAAATCAATAATAATAAATAAGTAAAACAAATTAAAATTGTAGTTATTAATTATTATCAAAACATGTCTGACATATATAAAGTTAACATTAAGTTATTAAATTATTGAAGTGTCATTGTACAACTTATTTAACGAGTACAAAGCACATTGATTATTACAAAATTCATACATTTCGTCAAAGTTTTGGTTTTTAAGTTATATAAATTACATATATTTTATACATAAACTTGAAACTTGCAGATACGTATTTAAAACAACGAATGATAAGCTGAATTAAATTTATTAACTCATATTGAATTTTGAGTAGGTAAATCAAAAACAATAATAGCATACCTACCTAATGTTGTGTGGTATATTATAGTGTCTGTATGGAACGGGCTCGGAAAATGGATTTTTGGGTAGAACCGACAAAACGGATTGTATGTTTTATTAATAAAACCATAATTTATTGCATGGCACACGGGCACGTAACAGTAAATCATAATTCTGTTCAACTGTTATAGGAGAACATACTTGGGTAGATGGATATAAATTATGTACACCTGCCCAATTAATAAACTACTTATGATTAAACGGTATCCTTCAATATTTTATAATAAGTGTTCCCTACATTTGATTATTTTTTTCTAAACTAGAGGTAAAATATCGAAATCATATTGTAAAAATTGAAAAAAAATATAGTATTTATGGTACAATAATATAAAATATTTAATTACCATTTTATATAAACTACTAAATGTCAATTTTAGACTATTTTGTCAGTTCACCGGTGATAAATTTGAATCTTGGATATTTTATTTTTAAAGAAACAATCAAACAAATTTGTTTTAAATATTGCAAAATAATATATAACAAATTATAATGGCAAATATATTAGTATATACTGGCCACTATAGGTACTTACATCAAATTCGGATGTTGTGCAGCATATTGTGGTTTAAGATCTTATTGGACTGTGGTTGAAACTTTTGAACGGAAGAAATCCAAATAAAACTAAATTGCTTTTTGCCATATTTCACTACTCATTGAGAAAATGGCTTTCTAGTACTATTGTACAATTTTCATAAAGGCTACTAACACAAAAGCTTCTTTTAGTGTTAAAGAGCCATCAATGTCGTTCTAGCAAATATATTTTAAACACTTCATCTTTCAATTGCTGCTATATTGCACATAGGTACATCGAGATATTATACGTTGCAACAGTATATTTTTATATTGTATCTTATCTATATAGGACATAGGTAATCGTTATTATTTTTGAATGCATGCTCACTCAAGACTCAACTAGTCATTAACTTGATTTTTAAAACCAAACTGATGCTTATATAAACACAGTGTTACAGCAGTAACTCGTAGCTTGTAAGTTGTAAAATATATAAATTATCAAACATTTTTCACAACGAACTCAACCAATTCACAGTAATGTAAATTTAATTCAGTAATTGTCTTAATTGGTAGGAACCTATTGTTAATTTTATTAAAATTTTATTAGGGTTAAACAAATGTATTTTCATGCTAATTTAATAAATTATAAAATATATTTGTTAGTTAACATACCTACAGTTGTTTACTTTGTATTTATTTGGACGTTTGCTATAAAGTATTGTAGCGTTATTAAATCATCAATTAGAGTACATAAGTTTCCAGGTATTTTTTTTTTAAATTTAATTTGAATAATTACTTTCCAGTCTGAGTACCATTACATATTATAATTGTTTAGGAAAAAATTGTTCTATTCATTTAGAAACAATCAAAATGGATTTACTAAAAATACAAACAAATGTTATATTATCATAATATTAAATAGGTTTTTTAATGCTGTTATAGACTATAGTTGCAGAGGTGTCATGGTAGTTGGCGAAGGGAGCCGTGTCAAAGAACTGGAAACCAAAACTAAAGTAGATATTATTATAGGTATAATTAATATAAATATCACTATAGTAATTTATGGAAATGTTAACGAAAACACAAATGATCGTTTGAATTAGTTTTATTTCCAATACTCAGGTCAAGTTTACTATCACTCATACATAATAAAAGCGTTTAATTTTTTCCTTAAAAATTTGAAAGTGGTCAAAATAATGTGAACAAACAAAAGAGCCGCAAAAGTTTAAATATCTCTGGACCATAGTATATTTTAAAAATCCGAATTATTTTGTCAATACCTATTACCTATTAATATTTTGAATCGTTCACAGAATAGCTGACGATCGAAACATGTTGTTTTGATTTTGACTATATTATTGTAAAAGTTGACGAAATGCAATTCTCGTTTGCAATTCACATTGTTTCATAAATTTATATTTTTTATGACAATACCTAGTTAAAACAAAAAGTATAAAAAATATAAACTTAATATTTTTAATAACGACACGATTATTTTAATTAACATTAGATGTAAAAGAAAATTTTACCTGAGAGTATATTGTTATTTGTTAATGAAAATGTATGTAGCAAATATTAACGTTTCATAAAAAATAATAATTTTTTCCCATGTATTTTATCATTTTCATTTTATTAAAACAACTTTACATTAAAAAAGAAATTGCTTTGGTAGCAATTTCTCGGGTCAGCTACTTAAGAGAAATATAATTAATTAAATTAAAATAATTAATATTGCTTATATTAAATATAATTGAAATTTTAATGTGTTACATATATTACTTAACATATTTCTACTTCTTTTTAAAATATTAAAACTATTAGATCAATCAATTTATTTTGCTACATTTTTGTGCTAATAATAATATGCATACTATTTGTTTGTCTTCTTAATTTACAATTATGAATAAATTATAACAATGCTAATAATTTGGAATATTTTAAAAATGTTGGCCTTATTTCATTGGTTAAATGTAGTCAATTTTAACAAAAAAAAAAAAAAGGATAATATTTTTGTTTGGGTTTATAATTGACGTAAAAATGTAATGACCAAAATTAAATTATCCTTAGTGTATTTGCAATAACTGCATTTTGTCTTAAGTGAATAATTCGATATAACAATTATCTGTGTTTATTGTGTAATTTAAAATCCAAAATTGAATTGCTTAACGTGTGTATGAAATGTTATTTTATTTTAGGTATGGTCTAATTTTAAAATATTACGTAATATTCATTTGAAATGTATAAAAGTATATAATACCTATACTTAAGTATAACAAAAATTATATATTCATAATATTAAAGTTATTTTTACATAACAATTTAAACAACTTTGGTGGAACATTAACAGTTTGATTATAAAAAAAAACTATATAATCATTATTTGCAAAGAATAAAAAAAATATATTAAGAGTTTAAACTTAAACTCGGTATATGTAAAAAAAAAACCGTAATGTGTATTTTACTGCCGTGCACAAGCTTTACAGAACAATAGATAAATTATTAGGAATGTTTGCAGAGCGGTGACTGTATTTTCTCATTTACACCGTGACAATCGAAACTTAACTTGTACTGACATACTACACAGTGGCGTTTGAAATTATTGAGCTCCGTCTCTGCAGTTATTTGTTTTCTCACCACGTGGACTCCATTGTGGGCCCAACGAATAACCAGACATAAAAAAGCCCCGAAATTATTATAGCTGGGAATTCAAAGAGTGTGCGAACTTAACGGAATAACGTATTCGTACAGTAATTTACCTTCACACCCACACATACACCCACACACACACACACACACACACACACACACACATATAAGCGCGCGCGGTGTATATTTGACCAGGTGTGTGTGTGAAATGTAGGATGTTGAAAATGATCATCTATTGAAACATTTCTGTAAAATTCTAATTTATTGAACTCTTGTGATGATTTTCAGAGTATATTTTATTCTTTTTCTCCGGGCGTCCTTTATGCTGTGTTCCTCAAACAGAAAACAGTATACAGGATATATTTTATTTCGATTTGCAGACGAAATTTCAATCGGCATGCGTTCTTATTTCGCAGTAGCTCTGTTCGCTACAAAACAAATTGAAGCATCGGCAGCCATTCTAATAAACAACGATTTGCTACTTGAAATATTTCATGCGTATGGTAGGTAATTGATATCTACCTAGCATATAATATAAACGTTTCCTTTCAACGATAAAATTGAAAAAATAACAAAAGCAAAAATCATTGTTAAAACAAAATCAATTACATTTCTGAATAATTAATGTGACCATTGTTTACTAATATACTCCATAAACACGAATTATTTTGAGAAAAAAAATACATAGTATCTCCAAAATCAATACCCATATTAAGTGTTCGTATAGCATGTTTACTAAGAATGTTTGATACATAAATAAATATAACAATAAGAAAACAAAAACGTCTTTTTACTTTTTTTTTTAGCATCAACTTGGATAATTACTGATTAGCCAATATTAAACTATTAGATTAGATAGAAACTAACTAGATAAATCTATACCTACATTTGTATTTTTTTAAATAAGATATTGACTGGAAAAAATGGTTTAGTTGTTACATACAGTTTTCCTGATATGTGGAATTCGTTTCTTCTCTTTATAAAATGTGGACAGCGAATATCATTGTTTTCGACTGCCATTCATTCATTGTATGATTAATGGAGGTTAAGTCTTTACCATCGGGTATTCATGCCATTCGTGTAAGATCCATATGTGGTTAATTCTGAGCCTATTAAGTGTAATTTCTTCCTTATGGCTTAAACTAATGGCATTTGGCCAGAGTTCAAGGAAGTGTTTTATTTCTCTTAATTAGTTTTTCGTAATATTGTAAAATTCAGTGTTCCATAGACTAAATATGCAGTAGTTATCTATAGCGGTGAAAATGCCGGAAAATCTCCGGAAATTTCGTGAAAATTTTGAATAAAAACCGTGTTTAACACATAGCTCGAAAACATTTGGAAAAATTGGAGAATATTAAAATAATATATTTAAGAAGAAACTGAAAATTTGAATTAAAGTAATAATTAATTAATATGTATTATCATGATTAAAAGGATCGTTTCATTTTTCAATTGTACAGGAAAAAACATTTTTTATCTCTAGTTATCTACATTTTTACGTACCTACTTGTATCAACTTGTAATGAAAAGCTATTTTCTGAGGGTTAGGATGCAAGAGTGCCTGCTAGAGGGGTGCTGAGAAGACCATTCCTCCCACCGTTATGTTACCTAATATACATTTTTTCTTAATTTATAAAAAAAAATTATATGCACTTTATTATATTCTTGACTTTTGACTTTGCCTCTCCAAACCCACTCGGCTTATATTTCTACAGGCCCAATTATTTGTACGGTTGTTGTGAATTATGTGGGTTTTCTTAATTATTATTATTTTTATAAAAAAATTACCAATGAATAAACGAAAAATACTTAGCCAATTTTTGGTAGGTATTACCTTCTGTGCAATAATTTTTATAACACTATTAAAATGATTTAATAATCCAAATTATGATAATGATAAATAATAAGAACCATTTTATGATGTAAGTCTTAAATAATTATTGTACTTAAGAGTTTAATAAAAATTTAGTTTTTGCCTTTTAAGTTGTTTTTTATGTAAATAATACTGAAACTTGTGACTTGGTGTGGCGCCGGTGTCACTAGTTCCCGGATGGATATCCATTCGGGTTTTTAGTGACAAATCTTTGCCACGCATACCTACATACACATATTCAAATCCAACCGTACCCCCCTACAAACAGCTAATGGCCATAGTTGCCGGTGTAACAGGTGATATTTACCTCCGGTGAACATATCCTAGGTTATAGTTACCGGGGGTAGTTAAATATATTTTAGGATATTTTGACATCCCCTAAATATATCCTGAGATATCCTAACACGACATTTTTACTGGGAGGGGGAACTATATCCTAGTATAATATATTCACCGGGAGAGTCAAGGATTTGTTAGGGGAGTAAATATATCCTAGTATATGTTCACTGGGGGTGGAGGGGGGGCTAAAAATATCCCAGTATTATTTAACCGGTGGTAAAAGTATCCTAGGATATATTTTTCCCCGGTAATTATAACCTAGCATAGATTTATCAGAGGAGGTAAAAATTATTTAGGGTAATAGAATCCTATGACACTGGACTTGAGATCAATAAAAAATAAAATACTGAAACATGTCACTTAACTCAATTATTCGTGTAGGTTTTATTAGATTAAATTTAAAATATTATCTGTATTTTAATATACGTAATATTATATTATTATGCACTAATGTATTAATTCAATTTCACAGATGAAATACGATATTGTTATACTATGTACCTACATCCAATCAAATTACGAAAATTCGTTTATCTCGAGTTACGGAAGAGTAGAAGATTAGTTATAAAAGTTTTGTGTTGTTGACATATTTTAATGTATTTTAAAAATCGTATAAATATAATACCGACCAAATATTATAAGTATATTATCCCAATGCAATTTATTTTCCATCTTCATTCTTATTTTAAACGTATTCAATTCATGTAATTTGTTAGTGAGTAGTTATTTTTTTCATGCAAAATTAACGAGATTTATTTGACACAATTTTAATATTGTTTTAGTTACATTTTATATAACTACCTATAAAATAGAATCTAGATTTTGCAAATTACAATAAAAATTAACTAAACTAAACTATTTTATAAAATAAATAGTTATTCAATTTGTCAATTCTATTTTTTTAATGCAGATATTATTATGCTAATATATCGTATTTTTTAGGAACATTTAAATTATTTTAGTGCTTTCACAATAAATAATGTTTAGAGTATAGTATTAATGCTCAAAAAGTTTCATAAACTCATATATAGTAAAGCTCCAATTATAAGATATCGAGGCTGAACTATACATACTATAGTACCTATTCTGAAGTGATATTTATTTCGTTTTATTTGAATGCAAGAATAAACTTCTTACATACGTAAAAAATTTAATTAATTCAAACAAGCATGATTTAGTATAGCAATGTCAGAAATCTTTTTTTCTGAAATGGTCGGTATTATTTTTTGAATCTGATGGGTTCTCTTTGTTCTTTTTTGATACATGCCAAAACCAGTTTTGTTTATCATGTACGACAAGTTTTTATCATTTCAATTTATGAATAAATATGAATCTAAATAATAATAATTTTATTATGACTTATGGTAATCCTCAACAATATACGTTAACAATATCGACTAATACAATTAAGATAGGACATTATAGTAGTTCGATGTTATCTATTCATACAAATGTCTCGTATATAATAATATTATAACATAAGTATGTTAATAGTTCGTATTGTATATTTAATGTGGAGGTAAATTAAAATATAAATACTTTAATTATGCAATGAGCATTAAACACAGACCTAATTTATAATACAACAACATATAGTGTATCTAATAATTTATTACATTGAACTCGAAAATGTGTATAATTTTTGTAAATTTTAATTTAAGTATTAACAATACGACAAAAGTAAAATATATTCACATTAACTAAAATGTAACCATGTATATTTTTACGAATAATATGTGTAATAAATAATAATAATATAATTTTAAATGATATTTATTTGAAAACATAATTCATGAACCGAAAATGATTTATTGCACACTATAAAAACGATTTAGTCCTTTATTTTAGCATTGAATTCATAAAAGAAACATTACAATACCTAAACATAACCGGGTGACTCAAAATATTATTTCGTTCATCAAATGATTAAGGCTTGCAACCGATATAAAGTTATAAACCTATGATAATAATCATTAATATTATTAATAGGTACACGTGTCCAAGGGGGCAGATAATTTCTGGGAGGGGGTCATATCCAACGAAAACGCGTTGACCGCGGGGTCTATAATCGAGTGATAATACACCGTTGGGTAGGTGCCCAAACTTAAATCGGTTCACATCTCGCAATAAAAATGTCATCCCGATTTTGTTTACGAGTCCCATGTGAAAATTTAACTGCTTCCGTGAAATTTGTTTGTTTTTGAATTTATATTTATATTTTTTGTTTTAATTTACTTTGTTGTTCTTTTAATTTTCTCTTTGAAAATTTACAACTTTAATATTATAAAATAGAGTTTGAACACTATCTAAACTCAACATATAAACACCTATACATCGATATAGGCATATTATAGGCATTTATTTAATTCTGAATGGACATATTATTTTACTCTAGGTATATGGACTATGAATTAATGTTACAATATTTTAACTTCATTATTATAATTTATAACCGACGAATCAATTGTATACTGTGCATAACAATGTAGTTGTTTTTACAATATAATTACTAAATATATGTACCTTTTATGTAACCTATATTTGGTAAATCAAATCATGCATAGTTACTATACATAATTATTAATTATTATTGAATTATTTACTACCTACTCACAATCAAAAATTATTATTTTTTGAAATAAAGACAGTGTTTTCAAAAACCATTGTGCAGAATATTATTATATGAAGTTAAATTAAATTGTTCATAAATATAATATGGTTAATGGTTATATTGTGCAATGTACCTACTATGTTTGAAAATATTGAATTTTCAATAAACTAATTTATAAATGTGGTTAGTCACTTTAATTATGATTTTTAAACTAAAAAAACTCATGATTATATTATAGTACCTATATATTTTAAGCATATTATAGTAATACGATAGTTTCACCAATTCAGTAAATTGATATTATAGTTTAATTTAAGTTTCAATATATTATCTATTTATTATATACTTTATATTCTACATTTTTTTATCTACAATATATTATTCAATTTATAATAGGAATTGGTTTCATGTTTTTAATAACTTTTATGTCAGTAACCGATTTATCCTAGAGAGTACATTTCTTTCCCAACAGCAAAATATTCGTCATAAACTATTTTGGGAAAGCGCCTTAAGTAGAACATAAAAAAATGCCGCAATTGAATTGCCACAAAAGACTACGGAATAGCAGTAACCAGTAATCGGTTTAATATTCCAAGCAGGGTTGGCGATTTTATTTTAATATATAACGTCACATCTGGCGCCGGAAAACATGTTTTTGCCCTTAGTTGTTCTCGATGTAATTTCAAAGGTGAAATATTTTTAATAAGGAAATAGCTACATCGTTGAAGAGCTATTTCAAGTCACCGAATACATCGTTTTACCGAGCTTCCCTTTTAGGGACGCTTTGTACAAAGTTCATGGATGATGTTAACTTTTCACTTGCAACCGGTAGTAAACGCTACGACACTAACTTAAAAAGATGGCCGACTCCTCCACGTATGCAATAAAAATGCTCAAGAGCTTTGTACAGTTGCTTAGAAGTACTATTTTGCTATAATTTGATTAAAATGTTCGTTTATAGTTCAATCAGATTTACTTACCTATCACCAAAATTCGACGAAATATGATTTCAAGTGAGATACAAGTTATGTCTCTACTTTCATATAACTCGACAACAGCAGTGGAAACCAAACATTTTGTTATACAAAATATAATTGTAAATATTTAGGAAATAAATGATGATCGCTTTTGAATACTACAATACATGTTTTCAGAGTGCACATCAAAGAGTTACAAGACATTTAATATTCAAAATGTGTATAGGTAATTCTCTTTCAATATGATAACCAATTAAAACGTTGCATTTTAACAAAAATATAATTAATACAATATGACTTTCAATCTATAAAACATGGTTACTTCCATGCACATATTATAATATATATCCGAACGGTAAATATATTGATCAGTATATTATAACAACAAAACACCTAAATGAAGCATGAAATATAATTTCATTGTTATTTAATAAATTATACACTTCAATAAAATTTAAAAGTATAAACAAAATATTAGATTGTGATATGCCTATGGTAATTAGTAATAATAAATATATATATAAATTTAAAAAAAAAAAATTGTTTTGTTTTAGATTCTGAGTGGAACGATGAATAAATTGATTTCACAATGAAGTGTGTTTTTTTATTATTATTTTTGTGTCTGTGTTCACGATAAATATTCAAAATAATGCTTCGATTTTCAACTTCAGTATCTTGTTGAATGGGAAAGTGAATATTGTTGGTGCATTCGAGGAGGTTCAAATTTTAAAATTCCCAATAGTTTTCAAAATTGCCGGGAAAAACAACATATACATTATGGTAAAACGAGTATTTTTACGCAAAATTGGTTTTCTACAAAATCAATTTTGGTTTTTGAAATAACTTTAAAACAAATAAACGTATATACGTGACATTTTTACTGGTCGTTTATATTTGCATTTTCTATACACGATAAAATTTTCAAAATATTTTGATTTGTTTTGAATAATTTAGGAACATTTTCTGTTTCCAATTTTATTAGTCTTTTTTTCTATGAATGTCAATAAAACTTTATTTGTTGGCTAACAACTTGAAAATTTAATACAAGGCTCCTACTAAACTGATACAAAAATATTTGAATTATTAAAATTTTTAGTCACAGTTTTTATTTATAATCATTTTAAGTTAAAATATTGACAAAATACGGAAAAATCACGAAACTTAGCAAATTATTTTGAGTTGAAAATTCATAGAATTTTTTCTTTTTAAATCTAAGATTTTAAAATGTAGTTTGTCTACCTTTATCAAAAAAAAAAAAAAATATCTACAAGCAAATCAAGTTAAATTATTATGAGCGTTTGAAATTCATATTTTTACAATACATCGATTTTTTATGTAGTGGTTTTGTTATTTTATTGTTATTCAAAAACAAATAACTGTAGATACATGGACATTTTACTGAATATTTATATTTTTATTTTCTATTACCATAAAATGTTGAAAATATTTTGACTTTTTTTGGGCTGTTAACAGACATCGTCAATTTCCAATTTTTTTTAAGTTTTTTTCTCCATAAATATCAATTAATTTTATTTGTTGGGTAAAAAAGCATGACAATTTAATGCAAGTCACCTGATATATTGTTACAATAGCAGTTGAAAAATATTAAAAATACATTGGCACAATTTTTTTTTACAAGCATTTAAAGTTCGAATTTTGACAAAATTTATCAAATTTAAAATTTAATAGGTAATTATTTTGTAGTTTAAAATGTATAAAATGTTCAACTTTTATAGCTAAGGATTGAAAATTTAAAACAAGGTTCCATGTAAACAGGTTATATATAAATTACTTTATTCACAATAATATCATCAAATATACTTAGTAATGTGACTGACCGTTTTCTTATAAAATGATATTATATCATTGAATTCAAATTTAACATTTTTTAATGTGATAATATGTCTGTTGTTGAATTAATAGTAATAAAATATTCTATACAAGTTATGACTGTAATAACTATCTTCATCATATTTTAAACACAATAAAATAATATTTACCTAGTTTAGTTTAATTTGTATTAATATTGTTTTGTATAATAAAGTCTATGTTTTTGATTGTGATTAATCAATTGTAATCAAAAACGAATGATTACAAATTAAAATATTTTGTGATGTTAAAAATATTTCAGGTAAATTATATTTATTATATTTATTTTATATATTATGAAATAAATTGGGGAAGTTGCTATACTATATTGTAGGTTTCGAGTGTACCTATTGTCATTGAGTAAATCACTTTTATGAATGTGCTAAATTTGAATTCAACAATAAATCATTGCACACAAAAAACGATTCTGAACGCTGAAAAGTGTGTCAGACTCTATTTTTAAAAAGATTTTATGATTTATTTGAACTATTTTTACCAAAAATATCTCGTTATTATGTCGTATTATATTATTTAATTAACTTATATAAGTCAATATACCTTAACGTGGAACAGGGTGAATTGGTTTGTGAAATAAATATCCTAATATTAGTCTATATATTTTGAAAATTGCTGTATGTAATTATGTATCAATAAATGACATTAATATAGATATTACCGAAAAGTTTTAAGTTTCTAGAACTAATATTTTTAGAATAACACTAAAATCGATTTTATAAAAACAGGTTTTGGGTAAATATTCTCGTTTTGCGCTGTTTTAAGTTCATTTTTTATAGTATTTTTTTTTTAAAAATACGATATTTAAATTATTTTTATGCATTTGACTTCCCAAAGTACCACTAGATCCGGTGTAACTGCCATAATCCACCATAAAAAGATTGAACTATATTACTATTATTTCAAAGGGTGATGATGATAGACATAAAAAAAATCACACATTGTTCTAAAATCAATACATTCGTGTCTCAACTCAGAATCTAAAATAGGTTAATGATAACGACGTTTATGTTGTGAAATATTATTTTAGTACCTATCTACGTACTAACATAAGAACCATGTATTATGTACCTGTTATAGATAGTACTTATATCTATTCACATATAAATATATAATAACAAATTATAGATAACGATTTCAGAGTGTACCTATACTGTTAATTATATCTTTTAGTCCATAAAAAAATAACTGTATCAAGGATTCCTCTCGGGTTTACATAAAATATAAATTCAAATGTCATATACTTAAATCTGATAATTTTGCCGTAAATGTTATAGTGTTGTAAATATGTTTCACTATAATATATACCTATATACTACACAGTATAATATAATATATTATAAATAAATGATATCTTCAGTCGTACAATTTATAACCACATTTATTGTACTTAAATGAAATGACGAATGAGATTTTTAAAACATATTTTACTACAATAATATTATATTATATTTAAAATCAATATATTATTATTATTATTTTTATTTTTTAATAAATTGGTTTTTTTATGAATTCTAAAATATCAGCTAATACAAATTTCTAATATTTGGTTCAATGTGTTTATAATATTTATATTTTAGAAAATAAAATACAAATAATGAAATCAGCTTATGTTTAAAGAAAATGTAATATCTACATGTAGAATTTCTTAAAATGTATACGTTTCCATACATTTATTGAAAAATCACGTGCGTATTTAGAATCAAATGTTAGTCCCAGTTGTATTATTTTTCATACTCATGTCAGCGAAAAATAAATTCATAGAAAAAATTTAAATAGGTAGGTACTTAAATAATATTATATGGTTGATTATAAATAAACTTCACATTTAATAGCCAATAACGAGAACAAATGAATGCATTATAAGATGCGTTAGTAATTTGTTTTTTGTATTACAAACTAAAAAATATCAGCCTAATGCCTATTTGAAATAAAAATGTATAATTCATCAAATATGAATAGGACTGAATAGGCTATAATTTTCCCGAACGAAACTCAGTTATCACATATAAATATAATTTTAAAAGCTTAAAAATGCATTCTTTTGAATATTATATTTTATTTATCATTGTTTTTTACCATCTCAGTAAGTATAATAATTATTACCTCTGCTAGTCGAATTACACTTTGCGTCTCCGTTCTACAGTCAAACAAACCATTATTAACTCGTGCCCGTTGTACAAAATGGTTTTTTCTTCTCGTTAAATTATTTCACTTCTTTTACTGTAGGTTTGCTAGTCATCTAGCTTTCAACACACCTCTCGGGGACCTTCCCAGACTTTTCAAACGGAAATGGTGCTTTAACTTGGACATTTAAATAATTGAAAATTAGCAGGTGGTCTCAACTGACTTCTTTTCATGTATATTTTCACTCAAATTAATTAATTGATTGTAAAAAAAATTACTGATATTATATTGTATACATTTTATAGCTTAATAAAGCTGATTAAAGAAAAAGTAATAGCCTATGCCATGAAGGCCTACTTAAAGACATTTCAAAATTCCATTTTATCCTTAATTTATTTTATTAAGTTTTAAATTGAACAAACCAAAATAAGATAAATATTATATTTTTTTTTTTTTTGTTTTGAGGCTTCGACAACTTAGGTGATTAGCCTTTGGTTCTGTGGGGGGTGGAACTGTAGGTTTGCATATTATATTTTATAGTATAAAAAGAATTATTATTTTCTAATGGTATTCATTGGTTATACTAAATATTTGTATGTAGACACATGGATTTATATGGAAAATAGTAAATGTATAATTTTTACAAACAAAACTCAGTTACCTCTCCCAAAACTATAACATTAAAAGGTTTCTTTTGAATATAATAATTTATCATTGTTTTTCCTTTTCTCAGTAAGTATAATTATTACCTCCGGTAGTTGAATTACATTTAGCATTCCCATTTTACAGTCCAACAAACAGTTAGTACTCGTACCCGTAGAACAAAATAATAATTTTTTTTTTTTTGTCAAATTATTTCACTTTTGTTACAGTAGGTTACTATGATAAAATGGCTTAAATCGTATTCATCAAGTCAAATGTACATTATAATTATATTTTTTAATTTTAATTTTGAATGCAAAGGTTTATTGTTTTTTCAAATTTGATAAAACAAAAACTGGAGAGTTCCTCTGCTGTATAGTAGATTTTAAGTGTACACCATTATTGAGTAGGTTGCTGTATTGAATGTGTTAAATTTAAATTTAATGATAAATAATTTAACATTAAAAACATTTCTGAGAAGAGACGATGTTTCGGCCTTTATTTCAAACGATATTTTATAATTTATTTAAATGTCGATGTCTTATTTATTTTTCAATTAGTGTAATATAGTAATCTGATTTATTTTGGCTAAAACACCGTTTTATAATACTTGTTAATAACACTAGCTATAAAATTTATTTATTTTATTACAATATTAAATATATCATATACCTATTTTTGTTATTTGCTTGTAAATTAATTATTCTAATTAATTTTAAAATGTCATTGCTGTTTGTAGAAAATAATAATATAATATGTAATAGCAAACAATTTAAAGTTTCTAAAATTAATAATTTTTTTTTTAAATTACTACTACAACTGTTAAATTAAAAATATTTGTCTTTAATATCCGTGGATATGGATGATTAGAAATTAATGCCCCGACTCACACGAGAAGCCGTTAGTACACATACGAGCAGTTGTACTAACATATTTTTAAATGCACAGAATAGCTATTAATTTTTTAATATAGACTTATGGAGCTCGGGGTTTGACAGTGATAATTGAATTTTCGGAATAACTAGATCAAGAAATTTGGGTGCATTAAACGAGGTGTCGAGTTCAACCGCATTGCTCTCATCGGTCGTCAACGCGGCGAGTCTATTGGATGAACAGAGAAAGTTTTGGTTTATTTCCTTTGCACAGTGTTTGCACAGAATTCGGTGATGATGGTAGCGCGCGTTTTCATTTGGTAATTTAATGAGGCCATATATTACTCGACATGACAAAAATAGAGAACTCACACGATACAATAATATGAATTACGTAAAGGACAAACAACGATAACGAACATCATGTTATACGTGTGATCGTGATGCGAATCAACACACAGGAGTTCCGTATATTATTATGATGAATTTGTTTACTGCGTGATGTGTATGTAATTAACAAATAATAACTTTCTAAGTCAATAAATACTCGAAATACTACGTTAAACATGTTTATACGTATTTACTATTATATAAACGAACAATTAACGATCACTATAGCACGGTAATTACTATGCAAACCAACGAAAATTTCATCAAAATATAATATGATTTTTAAACTATACCTATTTATTATTATTGAAAGCAAATATGTATTATACATGTTCAAATGGTGTGTTCAATAATTAAAATATGTATAGTTAGGTATTTTCATCAAATAATAATATACAGAGCCGACTTAAAATTATTGTAACTTTTAATTCATAATTTACAACAAATTGTACTTACAATATTTTACATGGAATATAATATGATTGTTGTGGGTATGTATCATACTATCATGGTCATACGTGTATGTATTATAAGTTGTAAACAAATTTTATTTTCAATGTACCTACACAATACGCATTGAAAATGTTTTTCATAGGTAAATAAAAAAAAAGAAAATCTTTGACTTTGCACCGGTACACGTAAAAAATACATTTTTATAAGTATATACGTATATAAATATGTAAACATGTATGAGAATGCGTATGCGTGTGTGTATACATTGTATATATTTTTGGCTCTAAGCCAATCTTTGCAAAAGTTCACAGTATCGATTTGGCTACAAATCAAATTGTATTTATTTATTTATTTACTAGCTTGTACCCCGTGCAGTTGGTTGCTCGTAAAAATAAAATAAAAAGTTCATGAAGAAAAATTGTTTTGACAATTGCAGTAAGCAAAGTAACTACACTGCAAGTAAAAAAAAATAGTTCAATATGCAGGATTTAGAGATCATATTATGTTGTGCACTCGTCTAGTCGTCTCGCATCGTTCACCCCGGCTCAGCAGTCATGTGCTGTATAGCTTGTGTCTATATTTTTAGTTGTAAATCAATGACATGTCCTAAGTCCAATAATAGTCATACTTATCAGTCTACAATCTACATAGAACTATAATAACGAATAGCATATAATCTTAAAACAAAAACAGTAAATAATTATGTAACGTGTGCATTGATATAATATTATTAGGTATCTATAACGAATATGATATTATGTAAGAAATATGTTAATTATTAGTGGGTATTCATCGTGAAACTAAAAATTCTGTTAAACTAAACTTAACCGAAGTTATATCGCTGTGACATTACGGGCGTATCTGATCCCAGTAAAAAACCTCAAGTTAATTTTAAAGCTATGATTACACATATTATTATTAAAACACACTAAAATTGTATACATTATTAATTAACTATAATAGGTAGGTAAGGGATTATTTGTTTTATTTAAATCGCTGTTTAACCGGCGCTCCAAAATCGAATCTCACTAGGGCAGTTGTTTTATAGTTATTAATTATTAATATGCATATTAATGTAACATATATTTAAAAAATCATACTCTGGTACTCATATTAATATTTATAATCACCAATATAATATATTTAAATAATTTATAGTCATGCGTACTCGTATTATGAATCGAAGATACATGAAAACCATAATATGTTATGCTCATAGATTAATAAAGAACAATGTCGTGATAAAATACACATTTTTTGTATGATTGTAAATTATTTATAATATTTACAACATCCAACGATCTGATAAAACAGAATGCCACTTTATAGCTAAACGCAGAATATTTCCTGAAACTCTGTGTACACAAAATAAATATAATACTACAACTGCGTATGACACATTGTTGATTATGATTGCTGTGAAAACTAAGTAAAATATGCATCAAGATGGTTTTCACTTTTCATATGAAATTTACACAAGTATGTTTAATAATCCAAATAACAATATTGTAGGTACTACGCATATTCACAATATGCGAATAAATTTCGTTTCTGTACTTACATTATACATATAAAATTAACATTTTTAATTAATTAAAATACATATATTATAACAAATTGTAATATTATGAACAATTAAACAGTTATATTTCAGTACACGATACGACGCTGATTTGAGTACAGTACATTAATATTGATTTAATAAGATGTTGAGCAGGGTAGAAGCAAAATAATTATAATTATGTTGTAAAGCACACATTATAGTTAACGTAAAGTTCTCATGTAACGATTTTCTTATTTTATTGTAATTAAAAAACGTATGACTGTAGATACTTGAAAATTTCACTGAATGTTCATATTAGCATTTTCTATACACGAGAAAATTTTGAAAATAATTTGACTCTTTTTGAGCTGTTTATGGACATTGTCAGTTTTGAATTTGTTTAGTTTTTTTTTTTCTGTAAATATCAATAAAATTTTATTTGTTGGGTAAAATAGCGTGAAAATGTAATATAAGGCTCCTGATCTATCGTTCTAATAGCAGTTGAAAAATATTAAAAATACATAAGCACAATTTTTTTTTATAAGCATTTAAAGTTCAAATGTTGACAAAATTTATCAAATTTATAATTTAATAATAATTTTGTAGTTAAAAATGTATAAAATGTTCAACTTGTTTATATATAAATAACTTTATTCACAATAATATCATCAAATGTACTTGGTAATATCATAGGCTGACTGACCGTTTTCGCTCAGAATCGTTTTTCTTATACAATGATATTATATCACTGAATTCAAATTTAACACCATCCATTACAGACCCACTTGTAACCTACTGTACAGCAGAGCGACATCCACTTATCCACCTTTTTTTTTAATATTAAATAGCTAAGTACTAACATTTCTATTATACAAGAAAATAAAATTGTACATTTAACAAAAGAAATATATACTATTTAATCAGCATTTTTCAAAGTTACAATACCTATCCTTTTTTTAAACTCCTTTATCATAAAAAATGTATACTGATTTAAAATTATTTGTAAAGATGATTTATAATATTTTTTTCTCATCATTTTAATAACAAAATATACTTCACTGAAATTCTCAAATTTTGATACAATATAATAAATTATATTAATAATAATTAAACTAAAATATTTGCTTTAAGAATAAAATCATTAAAAAATAAATTTTAATATGCTCAAAAAATAAATAAATACATATTCTTTTAAAATATTTTTTCCTCTCTAATATTATTAACTGAATAAAATGTTGGAACATGCACATTGAGCATCGATTAGTTATTTAACTTTCAATCCCTCAAAATAGATTCAAAATAACATAAATTGTAAGTATACCATTTTTTTTTATTTGTTAATTGTGGATCGATTTTATACCTTTAGAAATTAGAATAATATTTAGTAATGCTTTTTCATAATTTATAAAATTAGATGTTTATTAATACTAAAAATTTCAATATTTAGAGTTTTCTAATACCTAGAAGGAAGTTATTTAACTACTGCAACTCATCGATCTCTTCATGTTTGTAAAATCTATAATAAAAGATTAAGGATTACAATTTCTTAATCATTTAGTAAAATGAGTAATGTATTTTGATAATATAGTAAATTCAATTATTTTATAACCTAAATAATGTTTTTTTTAAAGTATTTTGGTTTTATTTTGGACATAAATTATGAAACTTTATAATTTTACTAAACACTTTTATTCAAACAGTATGACAATTTGTATTTTATAAGTTAAAAGTAGGTCAAATGGGTTACAGTTAAATATTTGTAATGAAAGTGATGTATGGCATTGTATATAATAATACTTGTACTTTTCAGTCGTTTTTAAAACTAAAACATAAAAATGTTATCGGGAAAATTCTTTGTTTGTGAAATTATTAGATATCAAATTTACAAATATTTAATGTGTTTAATTTATTGTTACATGGACGTTTTCGGGTTATTTGATGTTTGATTACTGGGGTTGAGGTTAATACTGCTTGAAATATCCAGTTTAACCTTTTTAACAACCTAACCGTCATACGAAGACGTTGCCAAAAGGGTTGATTGAGCTGAAACTATAATCCCATCGCATTTAAAAAATACACGGTTGAGAACAGCTTAAGCTATTTTGGATATTCCTTCTCAACGTTTTCCTTCCTGTGTTCATACATATTCAATGATTTAATGCATATTCATTCAGACAGGTCACATAAAATGGACTCTCAGAAGGAGTATACTATGTACGTGTATGTGTATGTCTGTGTCATAAATAGTATTAACATTTCACACCTTACCACCATATGATGACATAAACCTATCTAATCCATATTATATTATATTCACATGATTTTGAAAAACAAAATTTTGTAACAAAAAACCATAACAATTTAAATACATTTTTGTTAATCGATGTAAGTGGCAAGTATTTTTTCGGTTTCCACGGAATAAATAAGTTTATTATCTGGTTCAATAATAGAGCCACAATTATGGTAATGTATTATATTTTGGATAACATTATTATGTCATAGTAGTATTACGTCGACAATATTCTTATATGAAGGGGTCGTTCTAATAGCGGTTTTATGTTTTTTGTCTATAAAATAAGTGACAAAGAAATATTACATTTGGCGTACTCTTTATTGTATTTTAATATATTTTATTGGCATAATGCATAATATTGATTTTACTAGAGTGATATTCTAAATGGTTTATAATATAAAGTTAATGTTTTGATACCTGAATGAGTTAATATGCATATTAAAATATTATGTTTATTAACTCATTCAGGTATTAAAATATCAAAAATTGTACTGTTTGTTGTAGATTTTATTAATATTTTTATTTTTAAAGTAATTTTTAAGTAGGTGCTAAAAAAAGTATGAATTTTTAATTTTCCAACACCAAATGTATAATACTGATTAGGTTATTACATATTTTGAATAATTACAATAAAAATAAAAATTGTATTGTTTAATGTAGATTTTATATATATGTTTATTGTAATTATTAAAATGTAATAACCTACTCAGAATTATACATTTGGTTTTAAAAAATTAAAAGGTCATCCTTTTTTTTTGTATTCCTTTATGTTTTAATGTATTTTACACATTTTAAAATATCCCATAAATTATAGGTATTTTTCTGTCTGATTAATTTAGTGTGTTGTTTTTTAAATTTATTTTGACAGGATATTGTTACCTATATGACTTTATCAACCAATACGTTGGATTAATTATATTATACGATAAACACTCATACACACATAAACACATGAATAATATTATAAAGAGCTCCAAACAAAAAGTCAAATTATATTAAGTTTGACCAAATGTGACACTACAAACTGACTCACAAAAAACTAAAACGCCTAATTGGTCCTTTCAACGTTTTTTTTCCTCTCTCATAACTCATGTTGATTTATGAGACACTATTTTATTTTTCAGACCTAATTCACAATTCGATCATTCAAAGTGTTTCTGAAATATATGCATTTATAATATATAATACACAATAATATAAATAATTGGGTAAACATATTATTATAATGAATACGAAAATATAATACATTTGCATTTCGAGTCCAATCGTTGCCTAGTTTCTATATACCCATCCCCAGCATGTATTTGAAATAGAAAAGGTTTCTGATAATATATAGACCGAGAGACGTAAATAGGGAGCTGGTCCACCACACCTGTCAACAGAATCCAAAGATTGATAGCCCAACGTATGAAAAAAATATATATTTATATATGTATAAATAAATAAAAAGGGGGTTGTTTTTATTTTTACAACGAACAGAGATACAACCGACATTCCCTAGACATACCTACCTTTATACAGTAATTGCAACAAGATTTATTTTCAAAACGTTTCGTTTTGAATACACATTTAACGTGATGTAATTTTTTCAATTTGAAATCGTGGATACCATAAACAATATATTATTGTGGTGTTATACCCCGGTCACCATTGTGGTTTTAAACACACTTCCGTAGCATACCATTCTGAATAAAATAATTCAACATGATATCATTAAAACCACAACAACGTTTTAATAGCGTTATTCAATTCCCTACGAAATTTCATGGAAATTCTACCGACCGCAACAGTTTCCAAATAATTGCTATGCGTACAGCAACCTTTAGAACACACTATATACGCACATACCTATAACATATATAGTGTATCGTACATATATAATAATATTGTTATATACATACAATTACGTATATCATTAATGTACATCCTTCAAAGTTTACATTCATTGACATACATAAAATAAGTTGAGGCACGCGTGCGTATAGGTACCTAGACATTCGTTGCGTCATCGAAACACATCCAATGAACCAAAGTTGTAAGAGCTGAATAATACAAAGAATATCGACTGAAATTTCTTCTAAGTTCTACCTATGTTTAACTTTTCGGTAAATCCGCAATCTTTTTAATCATATATACCGTTTATAAAATGTACTCATACGTATCTATCTACCCATTATTATACATTAAAATATTTAAAGATTCATTTTTTAAAACAATGATAAAATATAAAAATTAATATTATACAAAGAATGCATTGTGATTTGTGTATCTCAGATAATATAAAAGCTTGCGCAATTAAAATCGTATAAGAATCAAAGAGTAGAAACAAAATAGTTTTAAGATAAAATCGTGACTGTAAAAACACTGATCAGTGTCTGAATTATTATGACTTGCGCACCAAAGTTTTGTATTTTTCTTCTATGTGTCTACCCAGTTTTTAATATAGATTTATTGCTTTGTAAGTACATGTTTTTTTTTAATATTTTAGTATTTAAAAGTTAAAACTATTAACTTTTTATTCAATGAAAATTGAAAATATTCTAATCAACAACGTAATTCAGTTATGTCACTAGGGATTATCGTAATCTGGTCGAAATTTATGTGGTAAAAAGAAAAGTGATAAAATGTATGATTTTATTTACAATTTGTATTGTATTATATTAATAAAATACATTTACTAATTGTTTTTAAATTTATGTCTAAAACTGATTGGTTAACTTTTACTTTTACGATAATAAATTTAAATGTACTATTATATTGGAGGGAATATAATGTATCTATATAATATATATGTATATAAATTGTGCCAGGGGAGATGTAGGGCTGCCAAGGCACTCCCTAAAATCACGATAAAATTGTATTATTTAATATTACTTATTAGTGGCCTATTAATAGTATTGTAAAACTATAACAGTAGTATAAAAAAAAAAAAGTAATGAATAAAAACTTGTGTGTATTTAATAAGTGATTTTTAATTTGTTCCAAGTTCATTGTATCAAACTATTATTATTGAAGAATAAATATAACACATTCAAGTTAAGTTATATAAATGTAAAAAAAAAAAAAATTATAAAATATTAGCGATAACTTCATGAACGAAGACATTTGAGGACGGTTCCTAAAATAGTCTATTGTAATATATCTAATATATATAAATATTGTTATATTCTAAGTTTGCTACACACAATATTATAGCGAGAAAAATTATATTTAACTAAAATGTTTTAAAAATACCTATAAAAATAAAATCGTAAATCAAAGATGACAAAAACTTTTCATTAGAAAAAAAAATATGTTTCTAAAAAATATTAAGATAAAATGTATGGGAATAAAGATTTGAGACAAAAGTTTAAGAATCATAAATCATGGTAATAATATAATATAAATTGAATATTTTCCCATAACATTCTTCCATGCGGAAACAGAAATTGAATAGCGAGAGCATAAATGAACTACATAATGGTTACTATGGATTTAGAAGAAATGTTTAGGTTTGCAATTTCAAAATCAATCATTTAAAAAATATCACCCATGATCGAAAAAAATAAAGAAGAAGAAGAATCAACTAACTTTTTTCCAAGACATACAATATGATTTATAGTTAAGTAATAAATAAATGAATTATTGTAAATCTCAAAATCCAGATTCTCGAATTCTGAATAAATAAAACAATATACTTATACATTATACAGTCCTGTAATTATAATCCTAGTCTTAAAATTATTGCCATTTTCGGTTGTAGGCCTACATGATTATAAACGTCATGAAGTCAGAAGTACAATTGCTAAAGTAATTGTAAATGTTTTTTTTTACAATAACACGATTCCTTAACAAAGTTATTATGATGAGTACGTATTACTTACCATATTCAATTGTACAGTGTATGTTTGTCTATATTGTAATTCAATTAGTAGTGTTTTTTTTTTTTTGTTTGATATCATAAAAAATATTGAGCACACACTATATTAAAAGGTTTTGCTTTGTTATTATTTGATATTTTTAAATAATTACTTTAAAATGTTCAAACGAATTAACTAGACTTTATCCGTATAATTAAAACTTCATAGCCATATTATTATTATACACAGACTAAAACTATCGACAGAAAAACATAATAATCTTACTGAAAACAAACTCGTGTAAAAGATAATCGCTTAAAATTGATTATATAGTGGGAGCTTTCAAATTAAAAGTTTACTAATAAAAATATATATTGTTAGTACATACTGTTGGATTATTATTTTAAAAACAATAATAAGTTATCGACCGACACTACTTATTATATTTTATTCACAGTTAATAGTTTTATAACGCATTACATTATTAAATATAGTGACTCGATAAAAATAATCTTTAAGCAATTTATTTTATCGAAAAATACCTATTAGTTTACACACATATCGTTATCGTACCGATGTTAAAGGTGCGTTTTACAGTTTTTCAAAATATTTTAACAACTGAAATTGATAATGCCGATTAAACCAATACATTATTTTTTTAATGGACAAGAGAGCAATATAAATTATTACTAAACAAGTACTTTTGGTGCACGTATAACATTTTTTAATATCGTTTTATTAATATTATTCAATCACGTAATATTAATCAAATGCATACATCTATTTATTATAATAGGGACACAATTTAGAAACAATCAATCATTTTGTAAAGCGTCACAGCACTATTCAAGTATAAAATCAGTTAACATAATATGTGATGTACCAAACACGAACAATATCTTCATACGGTTTTTAACATTTGGTATTTATGCATTTGAATAAACCCATTATAGAAAGTAAGGTAATATTTGCATTTAAAATTATAGTTGCTTTAGTAATTATAAAACATGTTCCAAAATACAAAACGGGAAAAAAAACGAGTACGTGAGCATGTTTTTAGATAAAATATCAACAATAAGAAATTCAATTCAAAATTTATTCTATTTCGTAAGCAAATTCAAGTCACTTTTTATTTATTTTAAAATATTGTGTTTATTGATCTTCTATGAACAACGCATAGGTGTACGGAATAAATTGTGTTAACAACACACCTTCGAGTTTAAAGGGTTTCGTATATTTTAATCAAATTCAATTGAGTAGAGAACTGTTCAATACTTTTGGTATAAATTAACTGGCAGGCTACTCAAAATTGATATCACGTGTCAACAGTATCAGAGTATTGCTGAAATCGATTGTTTTGATATCTGCAACAACTGTATAATATTATGTTAAAAAAAAAATAAGAAAAAAACTGCACGCTATTTTGATTTTTATTATTCAAAGCCACGGTGCCCATTAGTCAGTTTGAATTTAAAATTTCGTAAACGCCGCACAGCGTGCCTATTGTAAGACCAAAGCCAGAACCAAAGGTATATTTATAATATGCTTTTAACGAATTCAACAATAATGGATTCACTAAGAACGCCTATCAAACCACGGCCCGTCTCATTGGTTTTTGTGTGACATTTTTTTCCTGCCACCCCCCCCCCCCCCCTCACCCATTTAACCCCCGTCACTGTGTCACGGCTCTCGCGACCATATTGGCCACGATGGCAAAATACCAAAGTGTCCCGTTTTAATTACGGCGATTAAGTTCACTTCGGTGGCCAAACATTAATATCGGCTGGGCGGGAATGCGGCGCGCGGGTGACCAACGCTTGGGATAAAGCGCCCGATGGACGCGGGTGGGCGGGAGGGCGGTAGAAGTCATCGCCAAACAAGAAATTTGCGGGCGTCTGCAAAAGTTCTGCCCACCAAAGGAATCCGGCACGCTGGTCACGTAAAGCCTGGCTCTGCTGAAACCGAAAGTCTCTCCCATGTCGTTGTCCCCCATGAATTCAAAGTACATCCAACCGAACAATAATGAAAAACATCTATTTTCCCTGCGAAATGACCTCGTTTCCCTTTGCGCTTTTTTCTTTTCCATATATGACTCGCCAAAATCAGTAAACTTCTTACCTGCCCATACATAATATCTACGCGTACGGTAAAAACATATAGAGACACTCACGCGAGTTCATCCCTAAACGGCCCTGTTGCTGGTGGGCTTGCCATCGGTAATCATCCCTTTACTAAACGACGACCGGTTTTGGTTGAGTAAACTTACAATCGAATCAGAATAAAAGAGAAATTCTTAAAAGTTTGTACGGATCATGTTGTACATTTGAGTCGCTCGGCGTACTTTTTATTTTTGATCCAAGGAAAGTATTTATTATATATATATATATATATATATATATATATTATGTTGTATATACTTGAGTTTATGAACATGATTTATGGTGAACCTATCCATCAATCTTCATTGAAATATTTTCTTAATATTTATAAACACTTAATACAAACCAAATAATATATTTATCTATATTACGTACTTAGACAATTTTTGTTTTAGTTATATAATTTTAAACATTATAGTTGATTTAACATTTGTACCTATATGATATATTATCAATATAATTCATAATTATTTTTGTATTAAACATAAAAAAAGTAAAACTCGTTTATTCACGGTATTAATTATCTGTTACTTACTTATGTAAATAGTGTGCTAAATGTATTATTAATGTTGCCATTTTTTTAACCATTCTTAATATACCTTTTATATATCATTACATTAGTTGCGGAAAATCAAAAAAAAATTAAGTATTGATTCCATATTTCCATTACATCATTAACGATATTGATTTAATGCTATTAAAAAGGTAGGTAACTAAATACATTTTTATTTTCGTTGAAAAAAACTTATACAAAAGTACACTCACTATAATATAATATCACATATATATAAAATATATAATTTTCTAAATTTATGAATGAAAAGAAATAACTGTTTACGAAACAGCTTATTTTTCTTTAGCTTATATCGTCAACTGAGATTTGTAACATTCACTGAATAACATCTTAGAGATGATAAAATGTTTCAATTAAAAGGAAAAATGTAATGCGTTTGAAACTATAGTAGGTATATTAGATTATATAAAATAATATAAACTAAATTTAATGTTCCAGAACTCAAAATAATATTCTCAGGGCGATATAATAAATTGTTATGGTGTTTATTTCATACTTATTACTTTTTTCAAAGAAGAAATTCAAATTTTTCGTTACAACTTTTTTAATTACCTAACTTTACAAATTGTTTTATATTTGTAATTGGCGTTTATAAGTCTATGGGAAATTATTAAACAAGTTTTAACTTGAACTTTGAAATTAAAACCGCTGTTTAAATATTTGTTTCAAATTAGTCTTACACATTTTAAGATTTTATTTTTTTTATTCAACATTTGACAAACTTATTTACTTAATTCAAAGGTATCAGTGATTAAAATTTCATAAATTAGTGCCAAAAGACGTAACTATATAACGTTTTAAAGCACCGTATTTATTAATATTGTTTGACTCTGTATTGCGCATGTAATTTTTATTTTTGAAACCTAATATTTCAACGCGGTACCTATTCACCAGAAGGAAATGCATTTAAAAACAGATGCTTATGAATTTTTAGCAACCAAATTTATTTACTGTTGGTACACATATTAATACTATTGTTAAACAATATAATAACATCATTTATAAATCGCAATAACGTCAATACAGTTTTAAAGTCCTTTTACATATTTTAGGCTGTCAAATGTGCTGGGGAACGGATTATAGTGTCTGTCACGTGCCACCGGACTTAGACAAGGACGACCGGACATGCGTACACGGGCATCGAATTTAAGTTTGATCTAACATGATGGGATGTTTGTTCAAATAGTGTAAAATGAATATTACGCTTGTGTGGCGAATTTCTAATCGTCTGTCCTAACGTACGGCTTAACATAATGTTCACGGCTTGTTGAATATGTAAATTGCTCGATAGAAAACAGATTTCGTTCGGTGGATTGTTGGAATTTCGTAGATTGCAACATCTTATAGGGGGTATACAACGGCAGTAAACAACAACGGTCTAATAATTGTCCACCGTAGAATCCTTCAATTCGATGGTCGTAAATCGAGTTGAATATTCCGTAAATAATTTATGAATATAAATTGGACCGATTATAATATTATTAAGCACAAACGACCTACTATACATAATATTGTTATATTATCAAAAATTCTAATATAAACAAAATCATCTTGTAAACGCACCTACATAATATTTCTAATTAAATATCAATTAATCTTTTAATGTAATAATTGTTTGTTATTTGCATCTAGTGATAATATCGTATGATATGAGATTTAATTTTAAAAAGTGTACCTATTAATTTGTTATTTAAAAAAAAAAAATAATAATAACACCAATTACATGAAAATATAAAAAAATGAATTGTTATCAAGTAATATTATTTAATTATAATTATAACTCGTGTTAAATAAATTATTTCAAAACATTAATGTAAAAGTTACTTCAATAACATTACTCTACATTTCGAGATTAAATAAATAGTATACAGCAAGAGTATAATTCTTATTCAGAGAAATAAAAGTGATTTTTATCATGAATTGACATTATGAAAGTTTCTTTTCATTTAAAAGTGTATACTCACCTCATTTTTTTTTTAAATCATGACCATTCCTAAATAGTTTTTATATTTTTTGCAAATGTAAATTAAATAATTTGGATATTGGATGTATAAATGAATCATTAAATTTGATATTTAAATGTAACTCTATATGCCCTGATTCCATTTAATTCACTATACTTTTAGTTGTTATACGATTTATATTCCATTTAATATTATGTTATAGACAGTAAAATAATATTAAATACAATTTGAAGTAGTTTCAATGGATCCCCCTTCACTTTACTCAAGTAGTCAAGCAGTCAAGCTGTCATGTCCTTATATCTAATTTTAAATGTATTTATTATTGTATTTATTGTACACGGATAATAGATGTTCACGTTCAGAAAAAAAGATATTATAATCTAATAATAATATTTTTCTCTATATTTTTAATAATAAATCTCTGCATAGGTATACAAACGAAATTCAATTAATACAGAATACTATGCATAAGTGAGAATTATAGCTAAATACACTATCTATTATTTTCTCAATGGTTTCTATGTGTTCTGTAAATATGCAGCATAATAAAAATATTGGTTGTTTTAGTTTTTCATTTTATATTATTTTTAAATAAGTTTAAAAATCCTGAATATTATTTATTTTATACATTATTGGATTAAACATAAAATAAATGTGGTAAATTATTATACATAAATCGAAAAACATATCATAATAATGAATTCAAATTCGTTATATTTAAAAATAAAAACGGTTGAAAAACTTATTGGATTGCGCATTTTCACGAAAAGTTTTAATGTGTAAAGTTTATTTAACGATATTAGTTTTTAAATCTTCAGAAAAACAAGTATTATAGTATACAATGTTTAGTTAGTCGAATTTACTGTAAAGGTTAAGATATTATAATGTCAAGTTACTTAAGTTATACTGATAATAATTTTTTAACGATAGGCACCTAAACGATACTTTTGTAATATTTCATTTATGTCTGTCTAATGCTTCCAAAAGTTATAATATTATAAATCAGTCAGGAAGATACTTAACAGATTGATTAATTTTTTTAGATACCAAACTTTTCAAAAAATTTTTTATTTTATTATTATTATTATAATATTTAGATAAATGAAAATAAATGAAAAATATTTGTTGATTTTATGCCTTTTATATATTAAACTCAATTTGTTTGTAACTACCCCAATTGTATTACTTTAATTTTAAACATATAAATAATTTAAAGTGTAAAATACAATTGCGTAATAATAAATAACATTTGTATACAATAACTTTATAACGTTTTTGCATGTGTCCGTTTTAGCATAAAAAACAAATCATTTTGGGTTTTTCAAACAAAAAATGTTTCCTTTTAACTTCTATTACTGTTTTTACGGTTAGTACAGTTTCAGGCATAGAGATAAAAAAAAGTATTTTTTATAATAGCTTTACTGATAACTTCAAGTACCTACATGCTTCTAAAATGTATCATCAAAATTGATAATATTAATTAATTTAAATATTATACTTACAAATTTACAATATGTATACTTAATTTATTTCCTTTTACTTCAAAATTATAGTGTTGTATTTTTTTTTTGAAAATCTATTCCACTTCGATAATACATTGAGTAGGTATTTTGAGGTAGTTTGAGAAATAAATATTTGTATTATTTTTTATTGCTCATATTACTTAAGGAATCTATCAATATGTTTTTACCTTAAACAGAGGCCACCAAAAATAAATAAATAAACGTTTGTTGAAAAGCTAATATATTTTTCGTTTTTGATCATAAATCATAATCTACAATGTTGATTAATTTTATAATAAACATTAAAACACAAACTATAATGCACCTATTCGAATAGGTAGGGTATTTTGTTATTTTACAAATTATCACACATTTAAGTTTAAAAAAAGTTGTTTACCTAATACAGTAATGCTTTTCAAAAACACAGTGTTTATATTTTATATTATGATAGTTTATACTTATAGGTAAATACCTAATTTCCACGTAAATCAATGGAAAATTTATCTGAACCTCATAAATATAATGATAATAAGCCCAAGGAAACGTAGAAATTTGAAACAAACTATACTAAACTAGGATTATATTTCATCTATTATTTGATGGACCATTATTTCGTTTGTACAATTGTACGTGTTCACTGAGGATATCACTAGTAGACTTAAGAACTCATTAACTGTTTCTGCAGAGGATGATCTCGAGATTCACTTTAACCTCGCGGATGGAGCACAATGATTCGTAACTAACAAGCTTAGTGTAAATCTCGTCCTGTAAAGATCACGTGGAAATTCTCTGGACGGCGTCGACAAAATCTCAGAAGAAACTAGAGCATTATTTCCGACCCTTACTTTATATCGAGATAAGCCAGCATGGAACCGTGTATTCACAGAACGCTTCCAAATTGAATACACGCACCTCACAAATGAAGCCACTCTGCTATACATGTCCTCGAGGTGTTAAAACCAATACGTTTTTCCCATTATTTCATGACACTGTATGAACATTAATAATACATTATTATATAAACCACCTATTATATTTGAAGAAAGTGGTATATAACAAAAAAATAAAAATAAGTGAGGTTAAATTTCAATACTTATCGAAAATACGCACGTTTACAAAAGATCTCACAAGAAAAATGTTAGTAAAAAATAAAACATATTTACCAAAATAATCGATACATGAAAATATTACAAGTGTTGTACCTTATATAAGTAACACTAAATGAGAGAGAATTTATTTATTTTTTTAAACTGTTATTGAGGAAATAAAACTTTTCCTTGATATTACAGTTGATATTTATCACACCTACATTCATTATAATATATTACCTCTGTTGGATACATCTAAAATATATAAATTACACCATGTAAATACATACTGTGACTATATTTATAAAAACCATAAGGCACCAAATGGTTTTTACCATTTTTGGTAATATAATCAAATATGACGGTATCAAAAATGATTTTATAGTCATAAAATATTAAGTCATTTTATTTTCTTGATTTTTTATCAAGTAAGTATGGTAATTGAAATGAAAAAAATCTGAATTTTGAAAACTTCAAGAATTTGTGTGAAATAGGAAAATAATAAAAATGTAACTCAGTAATAATGAATAGGTTGGTAATTAAGCTAGTTTTAATATAAAATATTAATGAAAGAGATCCAATATCACAGCTAAGCGGTATAACGATTTGAATTCATAAAAACGTCGGCGTGAACAGTCCCGAAATTTCTATTTTTTAACTTTTCTCCTAAACTATTATAGCTAGAAAGTTGGTTAATAGTTCATTAAAAAAGGATTATCAAGTAGATACAAAATGTGAATTTAAAAATAATATATATATAAAAATTTTTCACAGTTAAAAAAAATGTTAGGTACTTTTTGCTAGATTTTCATTTAGTGGAGTAAATTTCCGAAATTGGAGAACGGAATTTGTTGTTTGGGGTCTTGTTAGATCCACATTGGCTAGGAAAAGTGCAGTGAAGATTTTCAGACCTTTATCTTCAATTGTTAATTTACTTCAAAACTTTATACTTGAAAAACTTCATAAAACACATTTCTTAAATATTGGTTGATAGCTCGTACAGAATTAGCTTTACTGGAATATACAAAATTATGAATAAAAATAAAAATATTTTTTATTTTATTTTATTTTATTTACCCATTTAACATTGCATTAAGTGCTAGTTCATACTAAATTTTATATTCTCTGAAATTGTTTTGTGCTAATTTAAAATATAAATATAAATATAAAGAAATTAAACAAAAATGCATGAGATGAACCACCAAATGATACATAGTCATTTAACTAAAGCCTGGTACAGCTGATGTGATCACACATATCTGATTATTATTTTTATTAATCTATATAAGATTGTAATTATATTTTTGAAAATTTTTAACAGAAAATTAGGTCAATAAATTAATTGTACGTTTGAACAATTATTATTATCTGAGTGATAAGTACTTAGATACTGTAAATCTGCAATAAATGGTCTACTCTCGGTAGACCACCCTAAAGTAGCACAATTAATTGTTATAAAATCTCACTACTCAATAATGTTGGCACAGCATTCATTGTAAGACCCTTCCTATCATTTGGATTCAAACACATATTATCTTTACATACCACATAGGTACCCGATAACATTTTTTTAAACAGCAGGATTTTTGTTCAACAAAATATGTTTTGTCCGACAATTTTCCATCCATTGTTTGCACCTTTACGTTAGTACTACAAACATTATTATTAAACGCATACCTACCTATTTCTGAATTTTATATAATAAACTTACCTCAATGATTCGGTAGGAAACCTGAAGTGACCCAAGTTTTGAGTTTTGGTTTTATTAACCTGACCGTTTAAACATGACGTCTACCACGGTTTAAGATACTTTATACTATAATATCTTAAATTGTGATGTCTAAGTAATAGCTATGATCATTTTAAAAACTTGGTGTTAACATTATTGTGTACAAGTGTTTCAAAATGTTTCAACTGCGAATGAAAGTGATAAGGCATTTTCAAAATGTTGTTGATTTTATTTTATTAAATTAAAATATAGAAATACGTAAGTCCCATCAAGTAATCTATGGTTAGCCCCCTTATTCAGAGCGACTAGAGCGTTCCTACATTTGCTTTCTATCGCTAATAGTTTTTAAAATATTCATATTAGATACACTATTCGTTATCAAGTTAAATAAATAAAACAAGCAAAATGACTTTAATACCTCTCAAATTTAAACCAGTTATATTCAACCTACTATATTCTATTATAGTCTAATATCTTTTTAATAAATTAACTTGCAATTAATAGTTTTTATCTCATAATTAAGTGTTCTATCTAATATAGTTTATAGACAGTATACTATTTTTAATGCTATTTCTAATACCGATCTGGAAAATAAGTTATAAAAACAGTGTAGTTGATTTGATATTAACACTTAAAAAAGATACAATCAAAAAATTACTAACAATTAAACTTGTAAATATTAGTATAATATAATTGTTATAAACGAAAACGTTTTGTATTATGCAATTAACCCAAGTTTGAAATATTTGAATAATAATGTAAGATTTGCTATCTGCCCTGCAGGAAATCCTAACTACCATTTATATTAAAAACATCTGTTATTATAATATGTAACTCTGACTTACTATTCCTAGCTTATCTTACTATATCCAATTTACAGTCACATCTTGGTTCTTGATGAAATATTTCGGTATAAGCAAATTAAGTGTTAAACATAAATGCATAATACATTGTTTTGCTCGACATTTAAATTTTGTTTAGAATACTCAATCTCTAATTAAAAATTAAATTTATATACTTTATACCATTGCGATAAATAAAGTAGGTACTTACACCATTATTTTATAATAATACTCATGTTAAGGCAGCGTTTAAGACTTTTCTCATCCATTACCTACCCATTAAAGTTTCATAAATTATATTCGTAGTCATAATATCTTCTTCTATAATATAAAATGTTGTATATTTAAGTATAAATAATAAAAATAATTTCATAGTATACGGTTGTAAAGACCGGGAACTAACAGCTACGAGGATCATCACATTATTACTTTTATAATTAAATTGTAATACGTATACTAGGACTCAACAGAACAATAATACAATATAATATATTTGTACGTATATCTTTTGCGTGTGAGACTGTGTTACACAATTAATGTATAAGGCACGTCGAAAAAGTTATTATACATTCTGAGTATAGAGTTACCAAAGTCCAATATTAGTATATTATAATTCATCGGTAGCAGTATTGTTCACCACCGATTCGTGGAAACAATAATGATGTTATAATATTCACAAAGTAAACTAAAAAGTTTCTTTGCAAACCGTAGACAATAATAAAATTACTAATATAATTATGATAGACACCATAATTGTATAATATTATGTCCCCCAAAACCAAACGGATTTTAAAATTAATTAGGAAATCTCATCATTTTATATGCACGGTAGTGCGTAAAATAAGCCTAGTCGACCCGCTTACAACACTGAAGTTTAAACTAGGAACACCCAAAATTACCTGCATAACCATAATATTATAATGTAATTTTAATTTCAGAATTCAAACTGCTGAGACCTGTGGGTGGACTTATCTCTTCAGCACTAGTTCCCAATAGATTGCATAACAATTGGACTACGGTAAATATTATGTTCATAAACATTTTACTATGACATCGGATATCCATGTGCAAAAAGTATAATGTACATTAAAAAATTGTATATTCATAACATTATCATTCAATTAAAGAAAATATATTATGTTACGTAGCAGCAGTATTAATAAATAATAAGTTTATTAATATCGGATAACATACTAGCGGGGAATGTTCACCTACCATGTGTATCATAACGTTAGTACATATTATAATATTATAATATATCTTCATTCTGACTCTGAATTCATCCTGAAATATAAGCTTCAATTCATATTTATTGCACATTAATATATTTTGCTATTCATATCGATAAGACAAAACACAACATTTTTACTGTACACAATAGACTTCAATGTCAATGCCAATTATACTCAAATTTAAGCTCATATAAGCTCATTATTTATTATTATTATTATTATTATATTTTTTTTTAATATATACATTTAATATTAACTAGTTTGGATTATTTAAATTTCTTTTTAAACAAAATTTAAAAAAAACACCAAGTATTTAGTTTTAAAAATTTGTTTAACATATTAGTTGTATAAAGTATACTATACACTCGAAAGTTAAAATATTATGCAAATGCATTAAATTTCGTTTATCGTTCTAAATTCTGAAACTATGATAAATTAAAATAACTTATAATCCAGAAAACAGGGTAGGTTTAGGGCTGATGTGAAAAAAATTAAAAATGTATTAAACCCTTTTCTAACGTTCCTACGTGAATATCTGATTGACTTAGCTTCAAAGTAGGTAAGTAGGTAGTTTAAAAGAATAATCATAAAAAAAAAAAAATATTTCAAATGCCAATAGATTAATTACAAAAAATTCATTGCATAACATAAAATATACACATCTTAAGTATATTTCAAAAAATTTAGTATAATACGTTTGATACAAATCATTTGATTAACCTAATGTTTATTTTGTATTCACTAGGAATTTCGTCTGAAAAATAAATTTTATTTCCAAACTTTTTGTTGAAGTTACAAGCAAAAATACACATCTATTTTGTATATTTATTGAATGTCCTAGAGGGGTCGTTATGCGAATAAATAGATGAATCCGCAAGGACCGAGCAATACCAATGCCTCTGTTGTAACGCGCCACTAGGGGAAACGGTGTTTCAGACGATCGTATTTGCTTTAATTGTGTGTGCTCGGAGCATTTTGAAAATGTGTATTGTAAGGAAAATTACCATTTACTGTGCCACTGAGGGACGACCGAACAGTTGTTAACAATCTCATTACGACTGTTGCACTCGAAATCGTTGTTGTAATAGAGAGCGTCCTGTTTTAGCTGTAACACTACAAATTCTAACATTATCGTCGCCCGTGCAGCACAGGTGCCGGGGATATCGTATAATTCGTTTCAAAACGCCACCATATTATCACGCCACGACGTTATAAAACCGAACTAATAAAAAAAAAAGTGTGATATAAGACAGCGTGGTCGCCATTGTATTTGCTTTTGTTCGCCGTGCAATTGTCGAAAACAAAAAAACGCCCTCAAACGGCGTGACGAGAATGCGCGTTGACCACTGCAGAGTGACGGATGCTATACAAAGGTCTGACCTACGATATATTAATACGATATTATGATGTAACTTCAATACCAGATCCAGACTTGGGTGGCGTACAAAACTATTATGACGTACACGGTCTCCGAACGTTTTTGATTTGTTCGGCAAACAACAAGACGACGACGACGACGTTTTTTTTTTTTGTTTCGGCGACGAGCGGTGGTGGTGCGAAAGGGGTTGAAATATAAAAATAAACGCTGACGCCGCGATAAATCTGTAGCCGAGCCGCACGCTCAAACCGTTTGGCGCAGGGGGCGGTGTATATAATAATATCGCAAACACCAATTCACGGCCGACGATAAAAGAATAACTGAAGAGAATATAAAAAAAAAGTCGTGCCGATACAGCGTGTTATACCTACATACTTCGTGTTATTATTATAGTATTATTATCATTGTAACTCTTTTTACACGCCATCCGCCACCATGGAATTAAAATGAAATATGCATGGAGAACCCTTAAACGCTTCCGCGCCGTCGTCGACCCGTTAACGGTATCCGCGAGACCAATGAATAATAAAAAATATAACGAAATCCTCGTTCCGTTCGGCCGATTTTCGTCCCATTAAGAGGTGGATTTAGGGCGTGCGATTGCCCTCTCCGGCGGTGCATATTGGACGGGCGAGGGGGTTTTAATAAATAAACGGGACAATAATTGTTGTTATTATAGTACATTTGTTGACTGCGAAAATATAACTCTTCCGTTTTTAAATTTTTAGAAAATTATAACGTTATTCACTTAACAAAAATAAGCAACAGAATTGGTCACACGAGAGCTGCTCGTGGGTACCTAATGGAAAAGACCGAACCACCTATATGCCGCTATTGCAATACTTCCTTTACAATCAAACACATCATCATCCACTGCCAAATATTCACGGAAGCCAGAAAAGAATGCGAAATACCAGACAATCTATATGCAGCCATAGGACCCTATGCTGACATACAAAAAATTATCACTTTTTAAAAAAAATTGAAACGTACCTACAACTTAATTTAACTTATCATTTTTTGTCAAAATAATCATACTGTAAGCTAATAACCATGATGTCGATGCTGTAACAATAAAAAAAAAAAAAAATAATAATAATAAAAACAACGACTATAATAATAATTATTATAGTCTCTACAAAAGCAGCGTTGTGCACTTTTAAGTTTGTGAAAAATAATATCGTTCACCTGCCGTTTTACTTGTACTAAGTCCGAACATAATAACGATGGTTGATATATATAATTTACTGTTCTAAATGTATTCAAATCGTTTTTCACGAAAAATAATTCGTCGTTGACCGTCATGTTGTTATTTCGACTTTTGATTCCAATCTACTCAGCCGACTTTAGTCTCCTTTTTAGTATATACTATTTTCAGCAATGTTCTAATAGGAAAGAAAAATATATATCATATTTTATCCCACGTAAATATTCTTTTGTTGTCCTCGGTTTCCACCCACACTGATTGATAATTCTTGAAATAGGAAAACATTTAAAGAGATTGCAATATTTTTATTTAATTTTTCATTGAACAAAAATGTATAGATTTACAATCTGTATTTACATGTTATACAATAAGTAAATTTGATGTGATTCGATTGACGGGAGGGGAAAGTCGCTCAATGATGACACCCTGTAATTGCGATATTTAATAGCATATTTCTATTTAGAAACAAATAGCAACTATAGCGAAGCGATATTAACTAACGTGTTTCTATTCATAACCAATTGAATAATAATATAATACTACGCACCACACACGCACCACGAACACAAAAAAATATAGTTTTTCCTCGAAATTCGTGTATTTGTCATGTCGTAGTACGGCACACACAGTTGTTTATATAATAATTATTATTCATTGCTACACCGAATTATAATATTTGGCTTTCGTTGCCTTCGTTCGTGCGTGTGGGGCATAGTCCTATCGGTGTAGTAGTATTAACAATGATAATACACGTCGAGTTGGGCCGAAATAAACTTCACGACGCACATGGGGGCTGGTGGGGAAAAAACACACACACACACACACACACACACACACACACACACACACACACACACACACACACACACACAGACTATAAAAGTGATATTACTGTTATACGGCCCGCCTTGATTATTTCGGTTTGCCGGTGGTGACAGTCACAAAGCGTTTTCATTACACAAATCCGGGGCGAATCGCGCGCGCGGCGTCCCGGAAAATCGCCCCAACACGCGCAGAAATGCCAGCGAAACGTTATTATTATTATTATTATTGTACACGACAGCGTCAGCCACGTTTCGCGGTCGTGGGACGCGAGTGGGCAGAAGGTACGGGTGTGCGGACTCGGCGCCCGCAGTGACGTGTCCCGTATATTGTTATTATTATTATTATTATTATTATGTGTATAATAATACACCGTCGACGAGAGCCGACAGCGAATGGCGTTTGGCGATTTGACGTGTATATTAAAATAATGGTAGAGGTAGTCGTATATCGACGCGATATTATAAATTACAATAATGTATAGAGTTTTTCGAAGAGAAAATAAATCAAAAATCGTTGTGAGGCGTTATCATGTCTAACCACCGTCCCCCGTTCTATGTAACCGTACAACGCGATGAAATAATAATATATTATTAATTTAAAACATGGACACGATGTGGGAGGCGATCCGAGTAAAAATTGCGACCCATCTAAATTTGGGAGTCAATTCATGCGGACCGGCAATGGTGCTGCAGTTTGATTGCTCGTTCGTTCGTTCGTTTTCATTTTTATCTGTTTTAAATTTGTTTCCTGCGCGAATTCGTTGAATGAATATTTCACAAATTCGGCGTCCCGGGTTTCACGTCGTTTAAAATAAACCACGCGAGATTAATCGTTTCGTTTTGATCCTTCGTTCTAACGGCCGTGTTGGGGCCAAAACGGGGTTTTACCTTCGCTTTTACGTTTAACATTGACAACGCCTCCGTTTTATATAATACATGCTATTTTATAATATAACGCGCAATACACCCATCCGGTGATAATATTACGGTTAATCGTAGGCGTGTGACCTTTTTATCGGAAGTGCCGCGCACTTTGCTCATTTATATTATAGAGGAACAGCGATAAAACAATATTACATGCGAAATAACGGTAATATATAATTTGCAAGAGTTACGTTTTCAATACATCGATATAATATCATGCTCAGCGATTGTTTGGTTAGTCGAGGTTTTCAAAATATACTAAACATGACGTTGACACAGTCACAAATTCAGTTTAAATACGACATAGTTGTTCCATAATAAGGATTAAAAATAATATTGTCTTTTACACAAATATCCTTTCCCAAATTAAAATGTAATTATTCTCCCTAAAAATTATATTGCAGAGTACGTTAATCATAAATTAATAAAAAACTTTTCAACATTTGTAAAAACAAAAGAAACAAAGCTTTCATTAAAAGTTGTCCTAACATGAGGTTTAAATAAAATTATGCACACGATTTAAAGTTTCACAAACATAAACTAATTATATTATTATTATCATATACTAATATTTTTTTTCGTTAACATAATAATATTTTCTATGACAAAATCGAATTAAAAATTTTTTACCACTTAAAAGTATACAGTAATTATATTAGTTTACTAACTTACTGATTAAACAAAGTATAATATGTATTTAAAAAAAATGATCAAATTTGGTTTATATGCATAAAAAAAATTTATAATATTATGTAAATAACACTATTCCGTCCATATTTTACTAATAGTAGGTCGTAGAATACCTAATTAATGCTTTAGTAACCACTATTGAAATACATAGAGGCTTTGTATATCAAAAACAATATAAAACGTTATATCAAAATTATTGGCATTGAGTAAATATTAATTATAAATCTCATTTAATATTTTTATATCACGATATAACAGTAACGTGATAAGGATAATAATAATATGTTACTTCGTCGTTTCAGAATATTATCGAATACCTGTTTTCACGGTATCAGGTATCTGTCGAATCGCATAAACTGTGTATTTTAATAATATAACACATAGGTTTTTTTTCTACATACATACCTAGGTACATTTACATTTTACGGTATATATATATATATTATTATATATACTATAAATATAGGGTAACATTACAATTATTATTATATTGTGTACACTTTCAGACACAGAGTAATAAAATGTGCTGATAAACTGAATATTTCAAAAACTACATAGCGTGTAAAAATATTTATTCACCGTATTCTGCGTTATTGCTGTTTAAATAATCTTGGGATGTGTTTGTACGCTGATGTGTAAATGTGTAATGTGCGTAATGTGCATAATGGACGTATAGGTAGATTATTATTATGATATGTGGTGAGATATAAATTGTGTGCACAATAATAATAATAATAATAATAACAACCAACGTTCTCTTATTTACCAGTAAAGAACTCGATGATTAATGTGCGCATACAAATTATAAGGAAAATATAATAAATCCCGATACAATCATCATTACACGCATTGCCCACGCACGATAATATGATTATTATAATATGCAATACACATTGTATATATTTCAATGTTGACCTAACTATTGACGTCCCGAAATGTACATGGTGTAATTTAATGGTCATTAAATCCGTTTTCATATAAATGACACGTTTCGTAAAACTCAAAAATATATTATAATAATAATATGATATACGCCGATGATTATTTATCGGATGACACTAAATATGAGAAAAAGGTTTTCACCACGTTGATGTGATATGGACGGTAACGATGCATTTTGAATTTTTGCATTGCATAATAATATTTTAAAAACAGACTAATATTTAAAATACAAATATGTCCGTCTAGATATTGGCTATTTTTTACTATTGTCTATATATTTTATATTTGACAGGCAAATCTCACACGAGGAATGATGGTATTTTAATATTTGATGAATGTTTCTGAAGGTTTACTTGGAAACTAATATTACAATTCAAAAAAAGTACACTTCAAAGTTCAAAGAAATGTATAGATTATATATCAAATGATGTTTGAATTTAAGTTATTGAATTGACTTTTTACTTATAAGTTGTCAAGTGATGTAAATATTATATATATATAGTTTTTTTTTTTGCTATTGAGTTTATATTTAAAATTATACATCCGTGTAAGATAATTTAATACTAAGGAAATGTGTAATACACGTTTCAAGTGATTTGAACATTATAGGATATATAGTAGCTACTCGAACATCATTTTTAATAAATTTTCCATCGTCAACATAATTTAACGACATAATTTATTGACAGTTTTATTTTGAAAAGGGTAAACAATTTAAAAAAGAAAATTTCAAATTAAAATAAACTGTTTTTGCATAAATAACATGTTTTCAATTTTTATTAATATAATAAACTGTATAGGTATATCATGATTATACTATCAAAATATACAAAGCCGGAAGTTATTGTTTGTTATATTTTCGTTTAAAATCAACAAACAGTTGAAATACATTATGACACAAATATTCGTTTGAAGTAGAGAATTCTATATCATAATATAATATAATAATTGAGATTTAATAGAAGAAAATTAAAAATAATAAATATCAAACGTCTATAATGTAGAGCCATATTTAGAGTTTAAAAAAAAAAAACGATTAATCTCGTTGAGGTTTATAAAGACACACAATATCTCTGACACACCCATTCGAACGAACTACGCTAGATAGACAATGTCAGTAAATCAAAACGTGGTAGAAATCGAAGTATATGTGTTGTCTGTGTTTTTAAATAAATGATCAACCCAAAATAATATACACATCCAATCCATCAAACGCAGCACATTAAACTATATATTTTTCACCACTTGAACATTTTTTTTTTTTATCTAAAATTATGTTAAGAGTTAAAAAATGTATATTATATATATTTTTAAATTATCATGGTCTGTCAATCCGTAATATTATAAGGAAATGCCCTGTTAAAATATTATTAGTGATAGTGATAAATGCGTGATGAGAATTTTCCATAATTTGTTGTTTGGAAGTCATTTTAATATTATGTTGCACTACATTTATGCAAAGTACAATTATTACAAATTACACATAGTTTATATTATTCAAGTGTAATTTCAAATGTCTTATCATATACTAAGATTATTAGTTATTTAAACTATTATTTGTATGCAATTTTAAGCAGATGCAATACAAAACGTATTATGCTTGTCTTCTAACAACTTGTTATATTTAAATTCATGAATTATAAATTGCTTCCGTTATATGATGAAGGTATATACACTCAGAATCGTTTTTTCACTCGTGAAGATTCATCGCTAACAATTTTAAACATAATGCTTTCACTCTAAGCCCCACTCTCTAGCGACCTATCTATTTTCAGTGGTGAGTAGATGCTTACGAATGATGTTCTTATAAATGTGGTATACTGGAAATTTTAACTTTTTATTATTTAATAATTTTTTTGTTAATGCCGATTGTGTACCGTTCTTATAATAATATAAAGATAAATTCATAATTAGGTATTAAACAAAATTTAAATTTCCATAACATTATTGTTTATCACAATACATAGAATATTAATACTTCAAATCGTATAATAATAAAATAATATTCTATTTTACTGGTAGTGTCGTATATAGCTATTATTAATTTGATATTCCTGTACCATTATTGTTCTATCATCTTGAATATTATTATTGTGTTCAAACTTCAAACGTAACGGACTCCTATTCATCTGTGTACCGATATTGCATACACAATGCGCCGTCATTGAAATTTATTAATTAGTTTTCAAATATGAATGATATTATTATAATTCAATTATTATTTAATATTTATAATAAAAAAATTCAAATTTATTTTTTTATTTTTTTAAATTCAATTTAACTTAGTTTTAACTTCCATGACAATTTAATTCAAATCATTTTTTAATCATATTGTGGTGCACCAGTATTAAAACATTATTTGAAGCTTCAACGGCAATTTATTTTTTATAGTTTATTTTCAATTTGTATCATTATAAAAATGTAACAATTTATTATTTCCATAATCATAGACACCTATACTTTTCAATCATCACATTTGTTTGATTGGATGATTACGATCTGATTTTAGAATAAAAAAATGATATTAAACATAAAAACAACATAATATTCTTATAATATATTACAAAGCCTATATACTTATACAAATATTTAATTTGTATTCTATAAAACTAATATTATTTAATATTTTTATATGCCTGTAAAATATTTAATTCATTTTGGAACGTTAATAGCTGGACAAATAACTATTTTTGTAAATACAGCTGAATTGGTTTTACTTTTGATTCCACCCCAATGTCTGATCTACTGATAAACTGTGATAACTTGATGGCCCACATTATAATATTAATCATCATTGAATACTATTAATAACATATAATATATCTAAAAATACCTACCATAATATTATGATCGTAATTTTTCGTATATAATTAATACAAAATATATTTTTTAATATATGCAAACTATATAAATATAAATGAAATTCGACGAAATGAAATTTATTATTTGTTATATTTTTTGTGCATTCAAGTGATTCGTTTTCAACACGTTCTTGTAGACAAATGTATGAACAAATTATTTACTTATATATTATATGCTCCACAATAAAACTGTACGAAAAGAATAGAATTATTTTTGTCATTGCACGCACTGATGAAATGTGTGTTATGATGATAAATATATTTTATCCTAATGGCATTTTACTGTGGTACTGGGTCCCATTTCCATAGAAGTGTAAAAGGTTCTGTGATAAAAACAATGGACTTTTATCGCAATAATATCGCATTTATTCAAAAACTTTTATGCGAAGCAACCATACTTTGCGTGTCCTCTTTTTGAGTTCAAAATGTGAGAGGTTATTATTCTCGTAATTTTTTTTTCGTTTACTCAGACGCTGAATTGGGAATAGAATTGTAAAAATAAAAAAAGTTATATTATGAATATTGTTCTGTTTACATTTATATAAAGGATTGATATTATTATAATGCTATCAGAATTCACTAATTGTTACATTAAACCAATATCAGGAATAATATTATTTTAAGTTTGTAATTAACCAAGTCTAATATTACTGCAGGCTGTAATTATTTCCTTGTAACTTATTTGGAAACCAATGATGTTTGGTAAACTTTATTAAAATTGTTTAAGATTTGTGTTTTGAAGGTCAGTATGGATATCAAATAGTAAAATAAATCAACTGTTTTTATACATATTATTGATTATTTTCGTCTTTAGTCAATAAGAATGAACATAATTTGAAAAAAAAATTTAAAATTTACCATTGAAAAATAATAATTTTTTGATATTGTGTCTTTTGAAATTCCAGGTATATTCAAATTGTTTTTATTCATGCGTACATAATACTTTATCATAGGTTGTTCTGAAAATGTAATTGCGCAAATTCAAACGCTTCAACAATAGTAGATAAACTCGAATTGGATGTTAAGGATGACAGTTGACTTTAAAAAATAAATATAATATTTACATATTATGTATATATACAATGCTAAGAAATGAAAACCAATTTATTTTGTCGGCAAGTATCATAAATAATGTGGCTGTAAAGAAATCTAATCTAACTTATCCTGATTTCACAGTCTAACAGTCAGTTGTATTAGTTTTTCTAGCGTTTAATTTTGTTTCACCTATAATTCATGTTAAATATATTGATAAGTCATATGATATAATAAATTAATATTTTATTGAGAATTGGTTATATTTAAATTTTAATAACTATTTATTATGACTATATACCTAACCAAAGAACTTGTTTCAGGGAGAACTTTTTTAAATTTAAAACTTAAAATAAGGAAATATACCATGTATACAAACATTTTGAGCAAGTCACTAAATTATACATAGTTTATTTATTTTAACAATAATTTTAGAATTCAGATGACTGTTCTGATATCGCAGTTTCAGGTATTCGATATTAAAATACATCATTATTTTTTTTTTAACATAATTATTATTAGTAATAATATTATATAATGTTGAATATTTAATTGTGTAACTTAACCTAACCTAACCTAGAGATAGCTAGTTGGACTTATAATAAGTTTAATTAATTATTATATATTTTAAACTCCTTAAACATTATAATATGAAATAATCCGTTCTTTAAATATAATAAAAATAGTGCGCAATATGCACTTCTCTCAACAATATAAGACCTATTTTGAACTAAATGTCAAGGTATTGTGTGGAACGTTGATGCTATAATACTGCATAATATTTAGGCCAAGGATCTAAAAGTCTATCTTGCTTATAGATAAAATCTCTAATAACTAAATATTATGTGTGCTATATAGTACCTGCTAGGGAAATTTTATAACCATAATAAAGCGACAAGAAACAATTATACAACTGGAATGTATAATTATAGAATTAATAGTTGCATAGAATAATTATAATTTTATCGGGTACGTGAATATGGCGTGTAACAAATATTGTGATCGAAATCTGAGAAAATAATATGATCCGTCGTATTTACTAAGGTTTTGAACAGGTTTCGTTGATTTTGTAAGATTAAGTCCAAACTATTTGCTTTTTTGGTATCAACTTTGGAATCTCAATCAAAAAGACATATATTGTTTTATGTCGATGCTTCTAAATTCGCCAAACGTTCTAATAACAATGATTGTTAAGTCAACGGCTATAAGTTTGTTAATAATTATAATTCAAAATATGAGGACAATTAATAATTTTTATATTTTGTTACAACTATCGAGTGATAAATTATTAAAATATGTGTGTCAAAAAATAAGAAAAACATTGATTAACATTCCTATATTAATTTTATTTTGCTGCCTTAGATGTATCAGACGAGGTTTTTGAATTCCTACTTTTGATCTTTTATATCAATTCACTGTTTCCTGATGTGACAGATTTTTCAAAGTACTTTTATTTGAATACTATTTTGCTAATATAAATAGTTTTTATCAGTAAATTCAACAACAGTTAATAAGTATTAAAATAGGTACTGTATTTTCTTGCTGTTAGGTTAGGGATAACGAAACTATAGTATTTTTAAAACAAAAACTACTCGTTCTAACTCACAGCACTCCGTCACAACGCCTATTCCAGTTTTCATTTAAAACAAATTTCAAATCCTCCTTGACATGTACACGTGAATGACTAAGACATATTATTTAATATAGTTCTTTGAAGTTTTATAAATAGGTACTGATTAAAAATGTAAAAAATGTAAATTTAAAATATTTAATCAACTAAAAATAACTTCGAAAATATTGTGTTTCAATCGTACCGTTGTAAATAATATGAAGAATTCAAATTTTTTTTTCAGTATGACAATCTGAGTAAACATTTTACGTAGAATTGAAATTAGTATGCTCCACTGAAGTAAAAATTATAGGAATTAATGAATTAGGTACTTTTAGAACAAGGTTAGTCAACATTTTATTTATTCAAAGTTAATGCAATATAGTTTTTATTGCTACTATTGTTTGTTTTTTAGTTAGTTGGCAAAATGGAACAAGAGACAAATAAGGCTAAATACAAATTAAATTTTTAAAATATATGACAATTTTACTAATTAATATATTTATATGAGTTGATATTATCATAGCAAGAAAAAATTGAAATACCTGCTTTAATTTATATTTATTAATTATTAGTTCTAAAATTAAATTTATATACTATCCGGATACGTTTTTAAAATAATTTAGTTTGAAGTAATTAAATTCCGTAGTAGGTATGTAATGTATTTTTAAAGGGTTTAGTAGAAAATTGTATACTTCAAACTTCCAAATAAATAATACAGTAGACTGAAAAAACATGGTTGGACAACTTCATTCAATTTCAGTTCAGATACAAACTTATATTATCTAAGAAACTAATATTTTCTTTCTATTTTTTATTCTCATCAGATACGTTAGGTAAGCAAGTTTAAAATAAATTAATATATTATTTACTTTTCATTTTTGAAATATATTAAAATGTTTACATGCATTGATTATTTTAACTTACTGTTTAAAAGTATAAACCAGTAAACACTCATTATCATGAATATTACAAACGTTTTTTAAAAAATAAATTTTTTTAAATACCTAACTAAAAACATTTTTAAAAATAAAAACATATTTTTATGGTTTTTTACCACTCTAATGTGTATGCTTTTAAATGTTTGGATGACAAAATACATTTTAATTTTATATTCAGAAGTATAATTTTTCCAAGAGTTTTTTTTTTATATTATAAATAGAATTTCCATTGTAGTAAATTATTAAATTATTAAGTATTTAAAGTTTTGTTGAGCGGAATAGTGGACCAACATTTTTCGAGGTATCCTTATTCCACTTTGTTCCACTCATATAAACTTTAAATACTTATAACTAGAATTGACTAACCTTTAGTCGACGCCCCCATCTCTCCACAAAGTAGAATATCCAAAACACGGTTTCCAAGACATATAACTACTATGCTTTAAATTGATGAAAAAGGGAAAAATAATCAATTTTTCTCCTGATGAACCTTTGTTTTATTATTGATGAGAGTGTTGTATATTTTTTTTTTTTACCTAAATATTTTGGTAGAATATTAAATTAAAACTTAAGTACGGTTGAACCGACTGTTATCCGTTTTATTTTTTAATTTTTAATTATTCAAATGCATATAGTATACACGTCTTGAACAATATCCAATATCCTATATTTATCCAATTATTATATAAATCATAATTTATTATACCAATACATTTTTTTGAAACAATAGTAATTATAGTTATTATATTTAATTTTTCTGTACCTAAAATATACCTACTAAAAATTAGTAGACTAATATTTTAAAATAATATTCATATGCTAAAATAAAAATACTGAATAAAAAGTTGACATAAATATGACCTTACGAGATAAAGAATCATATGCTTAACCCTTAAAACACCTGCTGGATACACACAATCACACATCAAGACACTTGTGGCGTATTTAGGATTTTGTCTTGTCTTGTCGTGATATATATACGTATTTATTCATAACTCACTGACTCGAGGGGTCAAAGAGGGTGTGCTTTAAAACTATAATAATTTAATAACATTACAAACACAAAATACGCTGACAAAATTATAATATTCAGGTTCTTCCAAATTTGTATAAGATAAATGGTGAGGGATGATCGCGTAAGAACCAAAATCATCGCTTCATTTTTATGACACACAATATATTTGGAATATCCTATGGACATTTTTGACTGAGAGTTAAATATTTTTTGGTTTAAAACTTTAAGCAAAATATATTATAATGATTTAGTATAGTTTTGATTTATACTCAATGTTATTTCAATTATATGTGGCATTAAACATACTTAATGATAATAAAAAATTCATAGCATTATTATTTTATTTATAAATAGTCATATTCATTACTCACTACTCGTGGAGGATTCGCAGGTGTACATAGAGGCGACCAGGAAGCATTAGATTGGTTACGTAATTTTACCTCCCACTTCCAGAAATGATTTTTTAATTTGCTAGTCAATAATCATTATACTTGCTTATAGTTACTTATAAAGTTATAACTATTATTGCAGTTGATTTATTTCTTTATATGACTTATATGACTGCTTACCAATATTATTATTATAATGAATTTTTATTATTGTTTGTTGTAAATTATTTATCGTTCTGTATACCAATACAATGTCTCATGATATGCAGTAAAAAATTACTCATTAACTTCCATATCACAAAATTTTACATTCCATTTTTCAGACTTATTTTATTAATGATTGTTCACCGGGCATAATTTTGATATTTCATACAAATAATGCCAACCCATTTAATCTGGAGTCTAAATTCACTTGTGTATGATCGTTCTGCTTGTTACATGCTTTCATCATTGCAATTATGATCATAGTATCTATGGTTGTATAATATAATATGTTGAGAATACATTTAAAATACTCCACGTTTATTTTTTCAGAATTAAAATTGACATTTGCTCATAAATAATTCGGCGTGCTCACATGTGCAGTATACGTCTCACCAACTCAAAACATGAAATTTAATAACAAGTCAATTCACTCTAATTTTAAAAATAACAAAATAAATGGATTATATTTAACGAACAATTGATCGTGCGTTAGAAAGCGGATGAGCTACCACATGTGGATTATGATGTCTTCTTATATGTTGGTGTTCTTTGATATAGCTAAAAGGTTACATTTTTTTATTCATCAAAACATTTGAACACCAACTAATACGAACTAAAGTGTATTTGTTACATTGAAAAATACCCATTTATGGATAGGTGTATTACAATCATTTTCCAGGACATTTTCCACACAAAAAAAAAATTCAAGAGCGGAATCCTTTGAATAAGAATAAATATTTGGAATGATCCTACGTCACCACTGAGCCTATAATATAAGAGAACTTGACAAGAAATACGCACTTACCGCTAGCGTCCCTAATATTCAGGAGAGACTAGAGGGATCCAATCTGTCTAATTCTGTTTATTTTACCCTCTCAATAAGTCCTTTTCTCACAAAAAACTAAATTTAATTTACAGATTATATAGATACAAAACTGGTTACCGTAAGTTTCCTTTCTTTTTACTAAGGTGTTTATGTATCAGGAATGGGTGGTCTGTGACGAGTGGTTCTGTATTTTTTTTTTAATATTTTGATACCTATATTAATACTTATACCTATACTTTTATTTTACAAGGTATCAACTATCTAATATAATATAATATAATACAATATATGAACTATTATTATAGAAGTTTAACATATTTAAGCACCGAGGTGACTTCAGCTTTTCATAAACATATAATATCTAGACTTAAAATTCATCAACATGATAAAATGTCTTAATTTGATTAAATTTCTGATATTTCAGTTATTTATCAGACAATTTACTTGTTAAAATTATCAAAAACTTAGGTACGTATAATACAAGTGTGTATTAAATTAAAATAAATTTAGAATCTGAGTTATTTCACTCCTTGAAAATTAATAATTTACTCATACAGTATTTTATCAATATTAATTGAACTTAAATAACTCCTAGTTTATTAAAAATTTCCATAAAAATTTGAGATTTTCATAACTAAACTTAAAATAATTTGAGAAAATTATAGTATCACATATTTAATGGAGAGTCATAGAATAACCAGTATCAGTCAAGTTTAATATTTGTATTACCTACATTTTATTTTGATACTCATATAATGATACCTAACGCTGTGACATATAAAATGGGCTTTCACAATTTACATACTGAACGGTTTTTCTTGTGAAATAAATTGCTCTGTCGAGCCAATATTGGGAGGACATATAGAAGTAAACAAATTAGGGATCACGTATTATTTTTCAATCATGTCACGTATTCATTTCGACCAGCAACATAAATTAAAGGTAGTTATATAGCATGAGAAGAAATAGATTATTTTAATATTTACAATTAGGAATGAATAAGAATAGAGTAATAATTTGTCTTACAAAATCAAATTTTGAAAAAAAAAAAATGTTTTATACTTAATACTTATAGCATAAATCTATTTATATTAGAAATGTAATGTCTATTATTTATGATTACCATTTCGTGTAGAAATGTATAGTGTGTATATAGTATGTTACTATAATAATCAACAACTCGAGTACCTAAATAGTTTTTCTATATGTAATAAATAAAGCAAAATAATAAAAAGCAAAACAGGGACATAGATCTGGTGTCATTACGTTGGATATTCATAATTTTATCTACAGTCATATTGATGCATAATAATGATGTTTTGGAACAATAAACTTAAAATCTAAAATAAGTTATCACATTTACAAACGGTTCTATGTTTTCTTTGAAATTCTTCGTCGGCTATTGAATAAAAAAAAAAAACTGTATAGGTAAAAACTTTTAAAAACAAATATTTATAACGTTTTTAAGAATATTTTCATGTATTTCACAGTTAAATAATATATGTTTACTATTGATTTTAAATACACAATAATCATAATTGTTAAAAAAAAAACCTTAATAAAGCAATATGAAGGTACTTTTGTAACAGTAACTACAGTAGTGGTGTATAAATAGCGGGGAAATTAACCTGAGTACCTACTGATACTTAACTAAAATTTATTGCAGTAAAAACTAATTTCCCACACACCTAAATCCGTTCATACATCATCGACACTCATATTCTCATATAATTAAATTATAGGTATTAAAACTGTGATAATTGTAGCTGTATGTAATGATACTGAGTGTAGACCTGGTAATCAACTGTTTTTAACTGAACATCTATTTTCCGAGTACCTGCCTATTGATTAATCACAATACTATTATAGTGAAATATTATGAACTTGACGTTTATAGTATATACCTAATAATTACCTACCCAAATAATATATATATATTGCAGTCTACAGGTATTATAATCATTTGTAAAACAACGATTTCCTAAACTTTGACACCTTGAAACTTTGAAACTTAAGGAGCAGTTTTGCGGTATAAATGCTTTAAGTTTAATTATTAAATTATACTGTTAAAACATATGTCATTTTAGATTAAGTTCGATAACACAGCTTGTATTTGTGGTTATGTTTGTGCAAAAAGTTGTAGGTACGTATAATATTAAAATTACAATATGCAAAAGAATTCTAAAAGAACCATTTATATGGATCTGATAAAATTAACGATAACATTAACAAACTAATTTTCTGTCAATAAGAGAAAATGTAATTCAAAGCACACGTTAGTGATTTTATCATTCTACGTGTATGCAATAGCTAGGCGTTTCAATGTAAAATGTGATCAGAATTTAAATTTGAAAATTTCAGTCCATTTAGGTAAAGTGTAAATACATTATTTCAATTATAACCAAAATGTTTATATGTAAAAATGAATGAAAATAGAAAGCAAATAATTTAATAATTTTACAAAAAATATAATATTAGTATTTAGTTCTGATCTATATGGTGCAGAGCTGGTATAATTATAATCATATTACTAAATTTTTTAAGACCCTATTATTAAATATGACACTCTGAATAAAAATCGGATTAATATAGTAGAATGAAATTTCAACTTTGAAGATTTTAGATAAAAATTGTTAGATAGCATATAAGATATATTATTTTAAATAACCTTATAATAGGTATCAACATTTTAAAACAAATAATATCAAATAGTTTAATTGTAATTTACATTGAAGATAACATTATAATGACATAAGTATTGAAACGAAACAAAAACATGATATAAAAAAATTTAATATTATACTATCTACCCATAAATTATATGCTTAAACCAAGATCATGCAAATTACAAAAGTTGGCGTGCGAAAAAACATGCTAATTACATGATAAATAATTGCCAAAAAAATGTTGAACATTCAAATGAAGGTGGGGCGGAGACATGTACCAAAAAAATTTCTTCAACCCAAAAACGTGATAACAGATGATACTACTAATACGAAAACATAAATTATCTGTTCTCAGCATCAATACAAACACAATATTTTGATCAGTTGAATCGTATTTGAATTTTAATACGGCCACAAACATGATTTCCAGAAAAATAGCTCGATGCAACCATAATACAAGCAGTATACGTTATTAGCTCTAATTAAATTTCGCAAAGTTACTGTCTTTTATTATATGACCATAATAATATTGCTTGTAAAGTTTTATGCCATTGTAACGCATCATATAATTTTCTGATGAACCAAAGTAATAAATAACGTAGAATATAGTCTTTTAGAATTTGGTAAGCTGCGTACAACTGTACAGTTGTTAGTGCGATATAGCATTGAATTTAGTAAACTTATTGATATGGTTCAATTGAATTACAACTTTTTCACCCGTCGAATCACCAAATAACACGTCGTTTAGAAGTTATTAGTTTTATTAGATATATCTACGTTGGCTGCAGTCTTGACGGTGTTTTTGGTGTAAACACACAATGTTTATCGATGTTCCCTGTCGTGGTTTACGCGAATTAATGGAAACAAAACGACTGTCGTTGTTTTAATCAATCGAAGTTAAATGTCCTTTTGTAATCGCGTGTCATCAGGATAAACTAAAAGTGTTTAAAATGTGCATAGGTCGAATCAATACATTTTCGGATAAACGAATATCCGATAAGATAAAGTATTCTTATTTGAGATCTCTACAATTAGAAACCTTGGATAATGTAATGGATTCCATTATTACTAGTGGAAAGCTCGATGCATTATTAAAATCGATTGATGATAACAATAATATGAAACGTACTCAAAATAAGTAAATTGTTCCTGTCAATTCAATCTATGATGAAAAGAAAAGAAATCATGACAAGAATTTAATTTGTATTGAGTTGGGTGTTATATGCAGAAAGCAATTTTTGAATGAAATGAAATTGAAAAAGTCAAAGATATATTAGAAGCTTAACCTTTAGATATGGCCATGTCTACTCCGGAAGATATTCCTTTCAGAATGAATACATGATCGACGAGCAAGAATTGTTAATTTAATATTTTTATGTATCTGACATTTTTCAGATAATATTATTATGTAGTCTATTATTGATGATATATTTCGTAAAACTGGTAGGTTCAGAAATTATTCATGTAAATTTACTCCACTTTGTTGAAGTTTTAAATCAGCTAGTGTTGACCCAACTGGAATACGTTACGTAACATGCACAATGCTTTCAATTTGTTGATAAATAAAAATAAACTACGTTAATGTGGATCGAATATAACTTCAACGATACGTCGAGAAAAAATGTTGGCCGAGCTAATTTAAAGGAGATCTACCAGTGAAAATGATTTATATTATATAAAGCGTGTTAATAATGTATTACCTAGTCATCTAAAAAAAAACCAAGAATCGTTGCAAACTTTAATAGTTTAACGTTTTTCTACCACAATATACGTGGTATTAAAACCAGGCTGGCTGTTTTTACACGCAATGTTGCTTTGTGCCGATTACGATGTCATTGTTTTATCTGAACCTTGGTTACATAAAGAGATTAACGATAATGAACTCGGTCTATTTCCAAATTATTCTTTTTTTCCACTGTGATAGAGGAAGTATACTCGGCACAACATCGGAGGCGGTGGCGTATTAATTGCGGTCAAAAGTCACTTACATTGTTATCGTATAATATACTACTACAAAATAATAATATTGAGCAATCGTTTGTTAAATTATAAAATATAGGTTCATTTATTTTATTAATCGGCGCTGTTTATATCCCACCTCATTCCAATATTAATGATTACAATATTCCTCGTACTGTCGTACTAGCTGATACCGTCAATAATTTATTTATTAAATATTGTAATAATTCTATAATATTATTATATTTGGTGATTATAATCTTCCTGGATTTCATTGGCCAGTTATTTGACGATAAAATTGTCCTGAACAAACCTAATTTTACTAATTTAAAAACTAATTTATCAACAAATGTTTGGTATTTTAATATTTTTTCTAATCTCTTACTTAAGTAAGTCTTAGCCTCAGTTGAGTTATAGTACCTAAATATATAATATATTACTAAAAATAGATGACTGATACACACATAACTCTTCGATATCAAATCTTAAAAATGATGACATTTTTAAAAAGTGATATACTTAAATAATTCTATACCTACAACTTACTTCGATGGTATATATAAATCAGTTAAAAAGTAACAGTTGATATTTCTAGAATTATGCCACATGAATAATTTTTTTTTTATCTTAATTTCTACTGATTTTCTAAATTAATTCGATATGATTACTTATAAAATATATAGACAACCTCAAGACATGGATTCTGCAGGGTATTTTCTTTTTAAATTACAAACTTGTATTAACTGTTCTGCTATTATAATATCTATTTAATCTACTCTTATAATATTATGCTAGTATCCTTTTCCAGCTTTTTGGAAGTCAAGATCTATCAAAGGGTGGTTATGTAATTAGGAAAAAAAATATCACATCATCCGTTTACTTTATAAAATACAAAAAATGTTTTATTCAATCATATCTAAAATGATTTCACCGTTGATATTTTTTGTCAGTATATGTGTCGGCAAACTTGATAGTAGAAGTATTAAAACAGTGGTCTCAATTAGTTTTCCAAAAATTCATATTACATGCTTTTGCAACTGGCTTCCAAGTCCAATGTATTTTACACAGTTTCTTATAAAGCTTTTGATAAGGTAAACCGTACTATACTTATATCTAAAGTACATTACATTGGTATTCGTGACCCTTTACTATCTTGGATTTCGTCCTACATATCAAACAGAGAACAAATATAAAAATACTAACATTTCAAATCAGATGCATTTGTTGTCCCATCTGGTGTGCCACAACGTTGACATTTAGATTCTTTACTATTTTTTTATTTTTATTAATGATCTACTTATAAATATTTTACATGCAAGAATACTTATTTTTGCTCATGTTTAGAAATTAATTCGACAAATAAATGTCTCCTAACGATGCGTCTCTATTGCAAATGGATCCTGTCCGATTAGTGAATAAATCAAATAAATGAATTAATGACTTAAATATTGAAACACACAAAATAATGCCGCTGTCTATGTCTCGGGTACCATTTCTTTATTTCTTTATTTTTCTTTAGTCTTATCATATCGACGAGGATTCTTAAATACGTATTCATGATATCAGTGATTTAGATGTAATATCAAATTCTACTTATTCTTTTAAAGAACACGTCTTATTACGTACCATGAATTAGCGAATCCGCTTTGATATTATTAGGCCTCATTATTTGGAACTAAAAAGGCTTAAATAATTCTGGTATTTGAAAAAAAAAACCTTATTTACTTAGTTCTAACGAAATTAGAATACAATTTTGTAGTTTGGACTTTGGGCACCATGCTTAATAACATACACAATGTTTAGATAATGTCCATTTCCTTCGCATTATGACCTTCAAATTTAATTTTAACTCGTGTGCCACATTTTCTCTATCAGTCATTATTAATTTTTTTAGACATTGTTGGTTCTTTAGCAGAAGAGATACATAGAGTTATACAACATTTTCATATTAACTTGTAAATGGTTACATCTATTTTCCTGAGCCATAACAATTTATTATGTCCCCCAGTGTATAACTAGGACTACTACCATTTTTTTATGTATTTCTTTCACAAAGATTAAATTATTCCTAACCTCCTATAAATTGGATGATGTCATTAACTAATGAAACAACAATTAAATTAGGAGCCTGGTGTGGCTTGGTGGTTGGCCTCAGTCACTAACGTGTTCTGAGGTCATACATCGGCCAGCATCGCTAATTACCGAATGGGTGATCACCCGGGTTTTTAGTGACGAATAATCGCCTCACATACACATTACACGTGTTCCCAAACAGACCGTAACCCCACTATAAAATGATAATGGTTATAGTTGACGATGCTTAAGATAGATAAAATAAAAAAAAAAATTGAAATTTTTTAATTTTACTTCTTTTACTACCATTGAATCTTTTAGTGATCATGTGAAATAATTGATGTTATTTCTTGTATTACTGTTAATAGTTTATACTATTAAATGTAGGTATTGTAAATTGATATTTTTGATCCGTTGAAAGAAATAAATAAATAAGTCAGTATAATATTAAATATTATAATACGGTTTGACATTTTTAATTGGCACGGTCATAACACCATCTTACAGTTCAGTACAATATTGCGTTATAATATTTGTCATTTATATTATTCTATTACCATTTTTATTTCTTTTGCGGGAACGAACGGCAAACGACTTTCAAACAATCTCGGTAAAAATGTTGGAAACAAAAATAATGGAATGTAGTTTTGAATTATTATATCTGAATTCCTGAAATATTAATATGCGGCAATACGAATGATTCACGAAGAAGTTTTTAACATAATAATTACATTTTTTATCTGTCTACTCGTACAGACAGTGTCTGCCGTCTACGGAACGAAACTAACGGAAGCTGCATATACGCAACACACTTTGTGAAATGCGACGGTATATGTGACTAAGTACAATGAGACGTAATTCTATTGTATGTTCATATAATATTATACACTAGTGGCTGTCAACACTAAGTCAATTTCATTTAAAAACAATAGTGTGCTATCATGCTATTAACGAAATTAAACATAATGCGTAAACAAAATAATAATTTCGTATTGACATTAAAATATTACCTCGATATAACATCAGCTAGTAAACTTCCGAAACGAATAATTTTCTAATTATTCAAAAAGCTGCAAAGTGTCTCGACACCGTATCTGATGGTATTGTTATAATATATTTCACCGGCGTTTGTGTCTGACAACGTCAAACATAGAAATCCGAAATTAAATTATTCGTTCGTCTGCGAGCGAGCAAATACTTTTCTTGTTCTTGATGTTTTTATTTCTGTGTTATCAAAACGTTAGCGACGTTTTATAGAAGTACTTCATAGTTGAGTAATGCAATGTTTTATATATTATTTATTACCCTCTTGTATTGTGATGTGATTTTTTTTATGTGTTTTAAATAATTCGAATTCGTCTTTAATAGCAGTACCTAGTTTAATACCTAATTGACAGACACATTATTTAACTATTATTTTGGTTCGACTACAAATGATGATACTTTATTCAAACAACGTACTCGGATTAGGTACGTTAAAATTGACTACATCTACGAAATCTACACGTGGGTGTATCGATATGGGCGTTCATAAAATATATGTTTATTAATTCAGTTATTAGAGTTTGTTACTATTTAGTGGCTTGTCTGTCGCAAGTTTCCATTCCATTTTCGTAAGCTTTTTTTTCAAATACTTATCATTCAATAGTTATCATTAAAAATTATTTATAGATTAATTTATTGGAATAAATTTCAATAAAAAAAATAATCAGTTCAATATTATATTATATTGACAAGGTAACGATTGCGAAAAACTGCTTAATTTAGTTTAATGAAGAAATTAAGTAGGTACCTATACTATACTACTGAATTGTCATTAAAATATGAAAATATTAATTAAATATCCAAAACATTATTACTGAGTATTACTTTGGTGATAATCGAAGTACTAGAGTTTTATTTTAATAAAGGAACATATAAATAGTTTGATGTAATAGTTATAACACCGTGATTTTTTCAGAAGAAGTTGAATCAGTATGAAAAAAATGTAATTCCACTTTTTTTTATGTTAGAAGGGTCTTTGATAGCAGCTAGCTACTATATTTTTAATATACATATTATAGTGTCGTAGTGACACTATATTTTTTTTTTTTTTAATTTATTTTAACATTTTTATTCACAAGTTCAATATAATATAATAATATGTAGAGGATTATTTTAAAACAAAATATTCAAAATACAACTTTATGTTTAAGGTGTACACTGTACAGTGTACGTTCACGTTTCATATTTCACTTAACTAGTAAAAAAATTTCAGTTTTAATATTTTAATACACAATATACATGTATATTAGAAACATGTAGTCCATATTATATTTACTGTGTTTTATTTTAGTTTTAAACAATCAATTAATAATTGTAATTTACAAAACTTAACTGATTTAGTTTTACGTTAATTTAATTTTAAATAGATGTATTATAATTATAATTATTTAAATTTATTTGTGTATAGTTTTGTGCACATTATTAGTTTCACTGCCATTATTTTTTCATTCAAACAACCAAATTGATACATATAAGTATTTGGTGCTTTATTTTTGCTGTTAATAAACTGTATCATCGTTTTATAGTATTTTTTTTATTTTGTCTTCGTAAATATGTAATATATATATAACGCAATGGAAACTGAAAAACTGTTAACCACAGAGTTGGTCGGTCCGATGAGATCGTTGAAGTAGTACTTAAATGCAATAAAACCCATTAGATTCAAAAATGGTCAGCATTTAGTTAAAAACGATTACTATTACTTTCATCCTGACAAATAAAAGTAGTTTAGTTTGACACCGAACCCATCTAGAAAATTTCGAAAACTGACTTGAAAAATAGTGAAGAAATATGAATGCTTAAACAAAAACTTGGTGAATTTTGGTCTACTATCATATAAAACATTATGAACATTGTAACCAATAAAAAGCAGATCTTACCACAATTGTATTATACAATCTGATCTGATATTAAACTTGCTAACAAATTACATTTCGGTATTTGCTGATAAATATTATTGATTCTATTTGGTCATAATAATCATATATCTTATAAAAATATTGTAAAACTAACCTAGGTCCTTATTTTTTTTTTATTGGTCTATAGCCCGGCAACAATGGCAATTAGCTATTGTAGTTGTTACGGTTGGTATGGTTGGTATGATTGGTACGGTTGGTTGGCAACACGTGTATGTGTGCAAGGTTTTTACCACTATGGACCAGGAAGGTTACCCATCTAGGAACTAGTTGCAGCAGCCATTTCTTTCACTCAATCACGTTGCATAATTTAATATAATATTCTTTTTAGTTGATGCTAAAAATAAAAGAAACAAACAACTAATAATAAATATTATTATTATAATGTAACCAAAACATGATTTATAATTATAATTAATTCTTTTCAGTTATGGGCATAAAAATCACAATGTTTTTTTTTTAAATGTTGTCATCATAATCTAACACATTTATACAATGTTAACATGTGGTTTTGCTACAGCCATGCCAGAATCGTGGTTACCGATCCTATAACCTAGATGATTGAAAAGCACACTATCACTCGGAAGGATTTATAGATTTCTTATGAATTATTAGTTTATACTTCAACTACCTAAGTGTGGTATTTTATTTATTCATTTCGTATGTTGGAACATTTTGAAATGGAATTTTTATCATCGATTAAATTAATAATAAATTATAATACCTATATAAAATGCCAAGTTTCAAAGATCCTGATGACTCAAGTATTTATTCGATTGGGGGATCAACTTGGACGACTTTACAGACTTTTAAAACGTATTTTTACCGAGCTTTTCACGTATATGTATAGCAAGTTTGGAGGTCGTACTTCACAAATTTTTCAGTGACGCCTGTCTGCAGTTTTATAGCTAATAAAATAAATTACGAATACAGCTTCACTTTTCCTCTTTTAAAATGAAGAGTCGGAATTCTATACGTTTACTTGAATCTGTGTTTTATTCTGTCTTCTGAGTATTTTTATAATAATGTATGAGTTGGTATATTATTTATCTTTGCTAGAGACTATTTTGGCTCTCGTATTACATATTATTATTTCAGTTATGTATTAGATATGTATGTACCTTGTAACTTCAGGCGTGGAATTAAATTACCAAATTCATAAAATTGTTTGAACGAAATAATGATAAGATCGTAGAAAAAAACATTTTGGAAGATAATTGAGATTTTATATGAATCTAAAATTATTGTGCATTTTTAACGCGATTTTATCTAAGATGGAAACTGTTCAGTATTTATTTTATTTTTTTCAAAAACTTTAAGTAACTAAATAACATACACCAAAATATTATGCATAGTGAAAACAACACTTCACGACAGATATTAAAACATTTTTATATTCAGATAATTCACCCAATGAAAATTGTGCAATAAGTGCATATTTTACCATAAAAGATGTAAATTAAGCAATTGTATTAATGACTAGTCAATAACGATATTTTCGATTACATTAGACTCTATACGATAAATTGTCTTTCGGAATTCAGGTAATCATTCTGGCCTTTTTCAGTCATAACTGATAAAACTGTTTATTGAATTTTCTTGTAGAACAATATTAGAATCGGTTTTGCGTTGTAAAATTGATTTATCAAATCAATAGGTAATAACAATATTATAATTTATAACATACTTTCGGGATCTGTAATATTATGTCGGTGATCATACAGTATAAGTAAAAGATAGCAGTCCATCGGACACATATCACATATGTACCTATAGTAGGTATGCAATATAAATCGCAATAATGGACAACTATTATTTGTTATAATATTTGTACACACGCATGCGTACTATCACATTGTATAACATTTAGTACCTCTCCCTATATTATCGCCAATTGATTTTTCTGTGCGTCATTTTAAATGTCATCCCGATTTAAATATTTTGTTCCACAAAATTACCTTAGTAGACATTAAGGTAATTCCCTAGTCGCAGTGGTGAATGTATTAAACAAATATTTGATTTTAACAACATAGCATATAATATATTATTGTCTGTAACACGCTTATCGATTTACGATAATATCGTATGTTAGGCATTAATGATTTTGGCTAGCCATTAGCGATATTAGTTGATTATTACAACGGTGATAGTAACATAAACATTTTATTAACTACTAACTCAAACATTTTTCTTTGAAATAATGAGCTGATAAAAATATCGTCCATGAATATGTTAATGAAAGAAAAGTTAATATTCTTATCTTATCAAAAAACTACATTGTTAAATATCATTTCCAATTGATGCAAAGTTTTCTACTAAAAATTTCCACATTCTAATATTTCTTATTCTTTGATCTATACTTAATATTTATAATTTTATTAACAACAATATTTTTAGTAATTTTGTGGTATGTTTGCCCTGTACATGTTATGGGATAAACATTGTACATAGTTATACAATATGTATATTATGAAATATGCTAAAATATATTCTACAGGAACATATTATAGTGAAATTAACGAAATGTAGGTACATACTTATAATTCATACAAATATGATGAAATATTTAAATTTCAAATAAAACACTTTTAATTGAGACTGTAACGCAACGAAAAAATAAATACATATACTCCACTGTATTTTATCATAAAAAATATTTTTTCTCAAATGTATGCTTAAATAATTTCCAAAAATGATATAAATATATATTTTGTTTTATAATTATTCAAGTATCTAAGTATACGTTTTCGTTCCATTATAATTATTCTAAGTGTTACATGCCTAAATATAGGAAAGATTAAAAAGGTAACTCTTAAATAAATAACAATAGTTATAGTTTATAAAATGTCTAAACAAATTTCGTAGATGCATTTCTATAAATTCTGGTAAACAATAAATATTCCTAGTTACTTATTCAGTAAAGGTTTTTTTCTTTTTCAAATAACCATATAATAACCGTACACTTACATTATATCATCGTGTAAAACTGAAATATAATGTATTGAAAATCAAAACGTTTTTTGAACGTTTTTTTCGAATCATTAATGTATTATTTTTAATTATTATACATTACTAACTATTAGTATCTCTATTTGGAATAAAACAATAAAAAAAACGAGGAACGTATCCAAGCTACCAGCTTGTTTATATCCTCTTTGTCTGGTATTATTACACTTTAATTAAGGCTCATACTCACACAGTATTTTCGATTATTACATAGTTATTATAGTTAATAAAAAAAAAATAATAAACAAATATAAAACGATTGGTCTGCTAAAACTAGAAATTAGCAAGTACTGATGTAAAAATAAAATAAAAAAATATGTATATTTGATATAAAATAGTATTAAAAAAAATAATTTCAATAAAATTTATAAATACTTATAATACATATTAAAAAAAAATTGTTTTTTTTAAATATTATGCATATTGTAATAAAATCGAATTATCCATCAATACTAAAAGTCTTTCTACCCATAATATCACTTTATACAAAAAAAATATTTTGAATTTTGCTATAGTAGATATTTTAAAATGTAATATAGGTAGTACTAGATATTATACACACGTTCAGTAGTATCAAGTATACAGTATAATATATACTTGATGTTTGAACTGTTATTGAAAACTAGAATAACATATTGAAATTTGCACATTTTGATGCGATTCTAAGACCAATTATTATTGTACTTAGCCCCTATCAGAATTTTCACTAAAAGCAATTTATATGAAAACTGATTAAATTACAATGTTATAGGTATACGTAAATTTAAATAATGTCATCATTATTTTATATTAAACGTTAGTTGTACAGGTAATGTTGTAAATCTTAGAAATACATTATTATTTACAGTTTATTATTTTATGCTATAGGTAAGTACATCATATATTATAACAGTGTGTTTATGTAATACGTATTGTATATTTAAATACCATAAACAAGCTACTTTTTTGAAATACTATTTTTCTATTTTTCCTTTTTGAAAACTTTCAATTGAACGTAATACATATTTTATAAAAATTATTCTTTATTAAGATTGGTAGCCCGTGATTTTTTATTAACAGGTAAATTGCACAATGGAAAATAATATTAAAAAATGTATTCAAGTCGTAAAAGCAATTATTTTTTTTTTGTACATGAACTAATAATTTTGTACACATTTTTTAGACGTTCAAACTTAATTAAATAAGTTTTAAAAATGTGAACAAATTATCAAAAAAGGATTTTATTTACCAAGCTCCTTTAAACTTTAACTAGCTGATCGCGAAAAACTTTATCTGGCAAAAGTAGAAGTCTCTGGGTTGGCCCATTGTAGACAGTTTGTCTTAAATACACCTAAAAACTTGACATGACATAATTTTACTTGTTTATGGTTATCTCATTAATTTTACACGGTTAATACGCTCAAATTTATCAAAGTTCAGTGGGTTTTTAAGAATACATAATTTATTTTATGGTTTAAATTTAAAGATCTTAGACAATTTTTGTACTGATTTGAATATTTTACAATTTAACATACCTAGCATATATTTTGTGAATATTAAAAAAATATAAAATAAATTTACAATCAATTACAGATAATGATATCCTTTCATATACGCATATCGTATAATATAGATACGTTGTTGATCACAATTTTATGATCAGTAAAAACCTAACCAAATCATTCTGGCATATTATATATAGACTATCTGGCAAACAAGTTCCTTATTAATCATATTTTAGACTAGCAAAATAATGAAATAGGTTTTCCGGTCTTCTATGAACCTTACATAATATATGGCTACGAAAAACGATTCTGATTTTCACTACATTATATTATCTTAGTTTACTACGAAAATATTATATAGATATTATACAGTTATAATATAGTTTTCAAAAGTTAATTTTAGAAATAAATTACCGCACTGTACGTAAGAGTAAGAGTATATTTTTTCAAATGATAATTATTAATTATTTATCATTGCTTTCAACTGTATAGAAACAACAAAATGCTAGCCTTCGCCTAAATGGGTGAAACGTGATAATTTTCCAACACACTGTCTCTGTATCCTGTTCGTGACTTTTGTTGAGATAATAAATTATATTAACATGATTCATTGGAAGTATGGTATTCAGTGAAATAAGCGGTTCAGTAGTCATAAATACAAAAAATATTATTCGGGTAGTGACTCGTGTAGTTTTTTAAACGTATATTAAAATTTAAAATATTCACTCTTATTTTGAAAAGTTAATTTGATTTCCATGTAGTAATAATTAACTATAATTTATCTATAATATTATTATTGACCTGCAGTCAGTTAAGGTTTGTACGAGTATGTACTATATGCAAGTATGCGACTATACATTTGTAAGTTGATGCTGTGAATAATGAAAATATATTTTTTTTATGTGAAAATCAAACAATATAATATATTGATGGCAATTTGTATGATACTTGTTATAATAATTGTGACTATTAATTATATTTACGAACACTTTATTATGAATATATTGAAATTACAAACATTACAATATTACATTAGGACACTACTGCGTAGTAGAAAAAGTGCTAGTCATAATAATGTCATACATTTGTGACTTACCTAAAATATAATAATATTGATAATACAATTTGTTATCATTATCATGACAATACTGATCCGCTTTTATTTACGGAACACTTCCATTCAGCGCTTCTAATTGACCACATTGACATTCCCATCATAATATGGACGCTAATATTGTTTTCTGATATATTATTATACTACATAAATATATGGAATATTTTATACATGGTCCATTGTAATATTTTGTTTTGTAGTGTTTTTGTTATTAATTTATAAAGTCAATCGATTGGGTAACATTGATTTCTCTACAAACTGCTATCAAAAACAGTAACATAATGTCGTTTATAAGTATAAACTACAAATATAAGTATAATTTATGATGATAATTAATAATTTACAACGATTTTTTTGATCACAGGCTTTGCTTTTACTTTGGGGATGAGTGAGACTCGTCACCTATTTTAGAATATCAACTATTATTCGTAGACAAATGATACGTTCGTTGGGAAACACGTTCAATATTTTTGAAATAACCATCATCGGACCAATTATTCGGCCGCTAGTTATATATTTGATGTGTATATTATTTAATGTTATTCCCTTTAATTATCAATCAACGCCGGACAACGATAATTGATATAATAATAATATTTCGACTAAGAATTCGAGGTGCCGCAGTGGTTTTCGTAATACGAGGAAACATCATCAATATTAATATTCATAAAATCCTTATGTGTATAGGTACACTATATTATTATTACGGTCACGCAAAATAATATTATTAATTATTACGGTGCTATACCTGATACCTTCCCTATATAATATTATATCTGATATAATATTATGCATGCGCATTTTCACATATATATATATATTGTATCAAAAAATCACTCCACTAAAATAACACACTGCAGTCTATACCCACTGCCCGCGACGGGACTCTGCAGAGGTGGGTATATAGAAAGTTGTAATTAGTTTACTTTGCAACGGTCATCGATTCACGGGCGGTAGGTACGTTATTGACACTATACTATAATAATATTCCATAATATATTATAACTGCTTTAATTGTCTCTTACCCGTGGCCAGCAGCAGCATAGCACCGCCAACGATCAGCCGTCCGATGGACGTTTTGGTGCACATGTTTATGATCGTCGTCCGGTGAACAGTGTTCGAAAACGAGACGTGTCGCCAGATGTGTTCGGTAAATACCGTTATTCGGTATATAATTGCTATTATTATTTACGTTATACGTGACCACTGTGTCTGTGCCGTGTGGCGAATCACACGCGTAGTATATATATATGTATTATGCGGATAATTGATCGTCAGACGGTCCGCCGGATCGACTCGGTATTGCCTCCGTACCGCCGTCGGTGCGAATCGTTGCGGATCATCCCGACGAAGAGTTGCGAAACGGTTTCGGACGTCTACGTTTCTTTTTTTTAATCAAGTCTGAAACACGCGGAGACACGGCGGTGGATATCGGCCGGAACGTCACTCGTGACGGTTTGATCGAACGTTAACGTGTCGTAGCAGGTATACCTAACCTACACGTGTACATACACGACGGCTGTTCCGCGCGATTGATTAGCCCGTCGGCGCACACCACAAAGTAAAAATAAAAATAAAAACCGAAACGGCCGGATAAAAAAAAAAAAAAAAATGCCGAAAAAACGTACTCGCTCACACACAAATACACACACTCTCACACACACGTACAGCGAACCGGACCGTGCGCACCGGCTTACCACGACGGAGTCTGACACGCACACACGGTCGTCGGCGAAAAACGCGGCTGCCGCCCCCGTCACCGCGATCTCGCGCCCCCCGGTGGGTACGTTGGCGCGACGAACTTGCGCAGAAAATTAGACCGTGCTTCCGCGGTTTTTCGCCGTTTATCCTCACCCGCTCTCCGCTGCATTTCTCTCTCTCTCACTATTCCTTTCTCTCTTCCACGATCTCCCTCACTCTGTCACTCTCTTTCTCGCCCTGTTTCTCTCTCTCTCTATCTATCTCTCTCTCTCTCTCATTCTCATTCTCTCTCACTGTCCCTTTTATTCTACCCATTTCAATCTCACTCTCTCTCTCTCTCTCTCTCTCTCCCTCTCTCTCTCTCCCTCTCTCTCTCACTCTTTATCTCTTTCTCTCTTTCCCTCCCTCCCCCACCCAATCACCCTGCAGTCTACTCCTTATTCTGTTTCTCCTCCTTGGTTTTCTTTCACACTATTATTATTATTATTATTATTATTATATATCAGTCCATCTCTCTCTCTCTCTCTCTCAAACTCGTCTTTATTTCTTCAACTGTACCCACGCACTTATTAATTTCGTTTCTTTTCACTCCGTTCCTTTGTCTTTGTGTGTGTTTTTTCAACTTAATTTTTTTCTTTCCGTTTTCGTGTGTGTGTGTATGCGTGCAAACATAGAGTGATTCGTCAAACATTTTCATAACGCGGTTTATCTTTTAATCGTTGACTTATTCAAACAATACGTTTCGGAATTTTTAGCCATTTTTAAACAAGTTTGATTTCTAATGCCATTTAAGGTGTGTTTTTTAAGCGATAAAACTTTTGTTATTTAAAATGAGGACCTGCGTACCGTGATCGAAACTTGAAGCAATATAGTTTTTGAGTTGTAAAACTATATGAACTAAGGATAAAGTTCATTATAATAACTAATCAATAATTTGCTTAGAAGATAAACCCACACGGAGGACTTTGATCATACATGCAATATAAAATATAGGTATATGAAAAATATCTAGTCTAGTTCATCTTATCAGTTATTATAATATTATACTCGGACAACTCTTACAAATTATAAAATACCAACAGATTAATATAGGTAGATGACAACAATTTTCATATCCGTCGATTTATAAAACCCGCCATATACACGCGGATAATAATTAATAATACGTAGGCTATTATAAGTAAGGACGATATAATACAGTGGTCGTCCAGGAAAACGCCCGCGGGGTAGGTACCTATATTCTGAACGAAATTTAACGTCATTTTTATGTTGAACGTCATCGTTATATTATTATTATTATTATTATTATTATTATTATTATTATTATTATATATTGTGTGTATAGGCGCCACTGTATTGTTGTACATGACGGCCTGGACGGCGGTGCAAGAGGAAATAACCCGAAAAATTCGGATAATGGAAACGCGGTGTAATAGCTAGTTGGTGTTTCCCGTGGCAAACACTGCACGGCTAGGATAATAAGAGTGTGTGTGTGTGTGTGTGTGTGTGTAGATGTGTGTGTGAGGGAGAATTGTGCACGTTCAGGAAACTTGGTAAATTATTTATGCCAACCTTAGTTTTCAAATGGGTTTATTGAAATATACCGCCGTCGCCACGTCCACCGCAACAGTATACCGAGTACACCGACCGTATGATATTATAGGTATGTAGGTATATACGGCTCGGCACGGCGCGCGTTTGACGGGTGGAAGTATAGATCACGTGCAATTATAACAGCGCGCAGGTAGTTATAATAATAATATATGTATATGGTAATAACAATAATAATAATAATAATAATAAAACGCACTTATGCAAAAAAAAAACGAAAAATTTCGTTTTTATTTCCATTTCATGATTGATTACGCAATGTTATTATATTAAAATATACTTATCCGCTGAACGAGGAGTACTTAATTATACTTTACGTAATATTTTCAATTTTGTAATCTCGGTTCGGTGATTATAATATCTATTGAACACTGATGCATAAAAAAAGTAAATAATTTAGGTATTGATGGGTAAGACCAGTGATAAAAAAAAATACTTTTTAAAGTAGCCATCTGATGCAAACCTAATAAGTTTTAAGCCATCTACGGTTATTTATTTATTTTGCAGCTGAAAGTGTAAAAGTGTACCTATACTATATAGTGCCGCCAATTAAAATGTACCTACAATGAAACACTACTTTTTTTTTTAAGCCCATTAATAAATACCTACATCTACACTATAAAACGCGTAAAAAATGAATACAACGGACAAATTAAGCCCATTATATAGATAATAATTCAATTAGCTTGTAATTAATCATAAATTAATAAGAGAACCGTTCTTATAGGTGATATAATATTATAATGTATAAAACCTCTTTGTATTCTTAATTAGATCTAGGTAATGTTCTTCGTTAAAAAAAAAAAAATTAAAACCATCCACAATATTAAAAATATGATAAATTCATTAAACAAAATGTACTTTTACAATATTTGAATTTATTGTGAAATCAACAACATTTAGGAATTATAGTATAGATGCAAGTATAAATGTACAATACATCTCCACAGAATTGTAAATGTATGTGTCTATAGTCTATGAAGTATACTTAAAAGTTATAACAACACAGTTCATCATTTTTTAATAGTTATTTTATTTTCCGTTGTATCGCATATTTCTGTATTTTTTTTTTTTTTTATCTTAAGTGCACTTATTTATTATATTGTATATTCTTAAAAATTATACCTACTTTAAAAATATTGTGAATAAATGCATACATTTTCAATTCATGATACAACAATATATAAAAATACTTCATTCTTATAAAATATTTCCATTAATTTTATACGTAAAAGATATAATACCCTCTCGGAGGAAAACAAATTTTGACCAATGCCGTCAACAGATTATGTAAGAAAATATTAATTTACATATAATGTAATAAACATTTATATAGTATCTTGACATTGAATTTTATAAACACTAGCTGAATTTCCAGGATCATCCGTGAACTATTTTTCTCGAACTGGGAATTGTTAAGGTGTGAAAATGTAATAATATAAAATATAATGAACAATTATTATAGATAAGTATAATTATTAATTTTTTTTTTTTTTTTGAATATTTGTTCTACTTCTTGAAAATAATTAAATTCTATGTAATTGTATCGATTTAATATTATAATATCATTGCAAGTCCTTTGAATATACAATGTTTTTATTGATTCCGTTTGGTTCATAGGCATAAAGAAATAATCGTTTGATTTTAATTTTTGCCTTTTATATTTTATATAATTTGTAAATAGATATTCAAACATCATTTAATAATATAATTAACACATTTATTATTGTATTTATTTATAATATTTTTGTTTTAGATTAAATTAGAATAATATATGTAGGTACCTACCATTAAAATTACATACTATTTTGGATTAAAAAACGTTTAAAGAAATATTATAGACATCATTGAATATTATTTAAGTCACTCATGAAATACATGAAATAAATTTTAACAGACATATTTTTGTAGTAACAATATTAGCATATTGTGGTATTATGATATTTTCATCATTAAAATCAAATCAATATAAACGAAAACATGTTTTGAATTACCTACGATTTTGGAATAACTTAAAACAAGTACACTTATCTTTAGAGTTCAAGTTCTAAAGAATGTAAGGATAGTGATTATAATTTCAGAAGGTTCATAACCAAAAAACGTCAATACTACATTAACCGAGGTTATTTCTTATTTGTGCATATTTGGGAAATTCTTCGTTAGAGAGCATACGATTTTCTACAACATTGTCTATAATATAATATATTTCCTATTTTTTTTTGTTTTTGGACTTATAACATTTTATTGTTACCTGTCTTTCAAATTAATTAGTAACTTTATAATTTTTAGGCATTGCGCCTCTTTAAATACTATCTACCTAACCATAATTTATTGTTATTAGCAGTTAACAGCTGAATCTCTTTAGATACCTACTTGTTTGTTATACATGGTGATATAGCTTATGTAGGTAATGATCGTTACCTAGACATATCCCATGAAGTTGAATATTGAAAATTATGGTTAAAACTTCGCATATAAATCTTTATTAAAAATAATGTATTTGAATTTTATTTTACAAAAGATTGTTTGACAATCTACATTTCTAGGCTCAATATAATATACCTAAATATAAATGATAAGAGTAAAAAACCGTATATTAGAGACACCAATTAACGATGCTGTTCTAAAAATATTTTAAAATACTCTTTATCTCCTTAATCACATCCAACCTTTTCAGTGCATAATATTTTAGAAACTGGAATATTAATCTGGAAATACAAACTACATCAAAACGTCTTATTATTAACCTTGGATCATATACTATGGATGTAGCTACAGCGTATGATTTTGTTGCCAATATAGCGACGAGTCACCGAATTAGGTGACCGATGTGCGCAAGCGCAATGCAACTCCTCGCATAATTGTTCATAGGTACAATAGGTATCTGTGGATAAATATGCGAGAAGTTACGTTGTGCATGCGCATATCGCCCACCTGATTCAGTGACACGTCGCTGATATCGACAACATTTTTTTGTACTGATTTAATATGCTGTGGATCCATCCATAGTATAATATGATCTAAGTTATAAATACATAAACATAATAATATATCTAAAATTGTTCAAACAAGGTTTGGAACGAATAGGCTTCAAAACAAAGCCTGTCAAACATACTTATGAAGAAACTTAGAAATATTATGTTTCAACCATTCTAATATTTTAAATAAGCGGCTCCTACCAGATCTACCACATCGACACCATTCCATATATTGTTTGAATAAATAATAAACTAAAAGAAAATATACTATAAATGGCAGATGAATGATTTTCAGAAATCCATTTTTTTTTTAAACTAAATTAGACTTACGTTTTAGAGTTATTCATATTTCATAGAGATTTATTTGTTGCACTATAATACGTAGACACTTAATTAAATATGTTATAATTATAAATAATATTAGCTAATATTACCAGTATAGAAATAATTTTTAATTTTAAAATATTAATAGTAAAGTATGAATATATTATAAATGTATAACTATTGTAGTACCTATGACTTACATGTTTTTAATATTAATGTATTTTGATTTTTGTGATTGTTTCAAGCTAAATCACATAAACACGATAAATTTTATAATTTTCGTCATATAATGTTTTATTGAGTTATGGTCCAAAGTTTTATAATAATGGTACTTAATGTTATTAAGATTATGGTTTATTATTATTAAAAATAAAGTTTATGATCCAAGTTATTTTGTTCAATATTTACTTTTTTTCATAATTGATTTACTTTTATTAAACATTTTATGTACCTACCTACCTACTCAAAGTAAAACTACAAAACTTTTTGATTGAATAATTTTATGATGTTCTTATAATATTTGAAGTACCTACCAGCTAACTATGAATATATCCGTAGCATAACGGTTTTTAAAATATATTGTTAAACCTTCAACCTGGATAATATTATACTCATATTATATTACTGTTATATATAACATCGTAGATATTGTATTAGTATAAATACCTGCGCATCCTTGTTAATACTAAATTGTGATAAATAGGTATTATATAAAACTACGCAAGTACGTAGATTACACTTAACATGCAATTATTTATTTATTATACGTAGTTGTTATTTAATAGCCAATAGGTAACAGTTTAAAATAGTATAATGTATACCTACCTCATGAATGAATAATATTCTATAATATGATCAATAATTATTTTCATGATATATTATTTTAGGACTAAATATTAGAAAAGTCCTTACTGTAGCTGAGTGTTCGATGTTCATATTTTAGTGACCATATAAATTATATAGGTACCCATAGGTACCTATTATATTGTATATTACTTTCCCAACATTCTCTGAGGGATATTGATTAAATTTAAACTGTTATTAAAATATGTTTAACCCACCACAAAATCCACTTCAGTTTTATACATTGACCCATCATAATGCAAATAATACTATTATAACAATAAAGTGGTCTCAATAGAGAACACAGTAGGTAGGTATAACGACTATCAAATTAATCAATGTTCATTTAAATTTTAATAGATTCTTTTCTTTATATTTTGCGGTAGGTTGTTTAAATTTTACCGAGTGAAATGTTATAGTAAATACGTAAGATAAAAAAAAAAACTAACAACTGCCATCAACTATATACTGAATAGCACAAAAACGGAAAAATCATTAATAATCAATCTTCACAATGCATCGATGATAATATCTCCATATTATGAAGAAAATACCAAAGCAATATAATAAACACTTTTGCTTAAAAAATAAACCCAATCGGAAAATTGTAAAAACCGTACCTAAATATTGTCATTAGATTTAAGATGTTATTACTGGTATTTATTTTTAAGCAAAAGCAGGCTAATGATATCCACCATTGCTGACGAAGCCTTGACAAATCAGTAAAAAAAGATCGTTGAATTCGAACACCAAAGTGTTTCTTACAACTCGCAACATCGGCGCGGTGGAGTTATCTATACCAGATATTATATACCTAGGCGCCTTCACCACCACGTGAGATCGCGACTGTTATAATGCTATGGACGAAAAGCTCTGTTTGCCACGCGGACGACGTCGCCTGTATACGTCCGATAAGCATAAAACATAATATAATAATAATAATAACGACAATAACAATAATAATATCGCCGTAATAATATATTATTATTATTATTATTATAATACCGACGAAAGAGACGCGTTTACACCCCAATATCGCCGTCGCGACTGCTATACGTATAGTGTAATATATACGTAGGTATTGGTAACAAATAATAATAATAATAATAATATTATAATATAGACACGCGAATCGGGCGGCGGCGGTGGCGGGTCGGCTTAGAAACGGAAGTCGGCGGGATGGCGCTCGCGGAAGTGGCGGCGGGCGAAGTGTACGTTGGGGCGTGTGTCTTGCGCGTGTACGGACGAGATTATACGTCGGCGATAAGACCGGCCGCGGCCGACGTTTCCGGTCGCGTGCGCAATACGCGACCCGTCGTCGCACCGTCGGGCAATGTATCCAATAAAGGACGCTGCGTAATATATATATATTATAATGTCTTCGCGCGCGTCTTAGCAAAAGCAGTTTCCGGTCCGTCTCGGCCCGCGGCAAAAGGCTCTCGACGCCGGGAAACGGATCCATCTCCGTTCGTCCGTCCGTGTGCCCTACACACATAACAATGCACGTGGAAACTATAAAGTACGCGTACACAGTATGGCGTGCCGGCGGCCGACGGTCCGTGCATTTCCGCGACTCGTCCGGTACGATGGTCGTGGTAGGACGCGGTATACCACGGTGGTCGGTGACGACTATACCGTGCCACGTGAGAAGACCTATAGCCTTTTTTGCCGGTCAGTCGAGACATCGCCAATACCTACCACGGTTGTCGTATAGTTGTTGTTGTTATTAAGACCAAACTCGAACGGTTCGATACCTATTATTGGCTGTCTATTATTTTCTTATCGTATTTCGACTACGTAATTCCAAGCGTCGACTTGTAGTGCAAACAAGTGCGTAACCGACGCGCCAACACTATAATAATAATAATAATATGGTTTAAATATTATTTTATTAATCGAGACACGGTATACATATATACGTGTATTGTATTATTGTTGTCGTACGTTTAACTGGCCCGATAGCGGCACTTGAGTTATCTTGTGTTGGGAAAGTATGAGATGGGGATTGAATGTATCTCATTATTTTTAAAAAGCACATTATATTTTTCTAAATTACGTATTGGTTCATTGTACACACGTGAAGATAACACTATAATAATATCATAATTAGTTTATATGGGAACACGGTGATTTGTCATTACTTTTTTTTTTCAATACGACCACTGGACTGGCCGTTGGAAATAATCACGACGCTATATTTCACATGTCAATAGATAATTAGGAAAGACGGTCCGGTATATAGGTACATCTGTAACCACTAGCGGCTGTATTGAAAAATAAACTTTGTCAACGTAATGCTCTATCGATTTTATTTTAGCCATTCGAAACTTTTTGTCCCATGTTTAAATTGAATATTCCGTGAATATAACATAATCAAAATAAGGGTACCTAGGTTACACATTTATACCTTAATATATCTTCTATCTAAAAAAAAAAAAAAAAAAAATCAATCTTCTAAAAAAAAAATTTCCGGGGATTTGCAATGTAGGAATTATTAATTCAATGTGGAGTAACTTTCATGCATATTCAATATTATTATGTTTTCTTGATATTTTGAGAGAGGTATGTGAAAATATAAGTTATTTCAATAATAATATATTTGTAATTAGTTAGCTGTTTAAATGTTTAATACGCAGAAAACTTTTTTAAGCCCGTCATTTAAAATGATATTGTAGTCATTAGTTATAATTATTTTATACACAGAATTATGTTTTTCATTTAATTATGATTTAAATATCTACTACGAGTTCATAAATAATTAATGGTCAACAATTAATATAGAATATATGCGTTTGATGTTTTTAATGTAAATGCAAGAGGCTGTGAAGAAATTTATGAAATCTGAATATTATATTTTAACGTTTAACATTTTAAATTTAATATAATCCTTTATATTTAAATAGGATGTGTCCTGATTTCAAAGATGAAGACAAGAACATCCTACAAAATAATTTTTATAACACAATTTATTTTACATTATTACTCTTTTTTTATTTTATTGATTTTTTTCACTTATAGAAGTAAAAATATTTTCTATTTTCTTGTTAAAATATGATTGAGATTTATAATATTATGACTGTAAAATTAACTATTAAAAGTGGAAATTAGTCTTAAGTAGGTACATATTTTTTTAACTGTGGATATGATATAGGAATATTTAATATAAATTATAAGATATATTTAAATTGCATATTTAGATGTAGTTAGCATTATAAAATACACGAAATCGTGCAAGTATTAGTATTATATAATATATTTGTCTTACAGTAAAAGTTTCTAATAAAACTAAGATACATTACAATTTATAGTTACTTGGTAGCCACTTAATACGCAAAACGCACGTGTATAGTGTGTAAGAACTATATTATAAGTATCAATAAATATATTGTTTCGAAAAGGTATTATATTAACTTGTATATTTTTGAGAAATTATAGAATTTATGAAATTAATATCATGCATATTATGAATAAGTAAATCAAATTTCTGTCTAATACCTTTAAATGTTTATTGCTTGTAAATAATTATAATATAATCTTCTACATTTTATTATTTTAAAACAAAATTCTGAATTTTGAAATTAAATGATATCGAATTCATTAACAGAGAATTTATATTACGGGTAAAATCTGAAAAAATTATTCACTTTCATGGGTAATTTATTTTTATCGTGCAGTCATAAAAGTAATTTCATTTAAATTACTTTTGGTTTTAGAGCATACAAATACTGTAATGGTGATGTGTGAGAACTATTTTGATGTGCGTAACGTAAAAGTGAATTTATATTTAGATATTAAAAATAAAACGTTTTAATCCGATTTTATTAGTACTTTTATTTATTCAATACGTCTTGTTTATTCTTTACTATTTAAATCGTAGGTTTTCGACATGATCGTAACTAAAATTTGAACGTGATTCTATAATAAAATATTTTTAAGACTATTTATTACCATTATTATTTATTATAATAAACCGCCGTATTTCTTTATAAAAACAGTTAATTATTTTGCGATATTGACATAATAGTCGTTATACTTACTGTTGTAATCATTAGCTAAAAATAATTATAAAGCTAAAATAATAACATTTCTAAGGATTTATTTTATTTTATTTTAGATTTTGTGCTTAGCGATGAATGTATTGATTTTACAATGATGAGTGTGTATTTTCTTTGTGTATACACTATACATGATGTACGAAGATATGTTGATTTTCCATTTTGTGGGTGATTTTAAAAGTGGATCGATTTGGTACTATTGGCATGTAAAATTTTAAAAGTCCTAATAATCAAATAATATTTATACTTTATACTATTATAAATACTATATTATAATATATAAAGAGGAAATTTGTTTGTTTGTAACGAATAATTCAAAAACTACTGGACCGATTTCAAAAATTCTTTCACCGATAGAAAGCTACATTCTTTAAGAGTGTCATAGGCATAAATTTAGCCCGATAATGTGAATAAATAATTAGTTATTATGAATAATTAAAATAAACGTGTAAATTGTATACCTATATATGGCTCGGCGGCCATTGGGTTTCAAGCTACCTGCACCCTGACCTTTTTTTCTTTTGTGTGTGTTTTATCGGCGTATAGGTATGAATTGTTCCGAGAAGTAAAATTCGACAATCTATATAAATATATGTAGGTATAAAACTGCTCACTCGCACTGTCGGTTCCCTACGCAGCGGTCGTGTGCAGAATCAAAATATTGTCGCTTGAAAATATTACGAATTCACTTTGGCCGGGTTGCATAAAGAACAGTCTGTACATTTGTTACCGGCCCTGTAAGGTTTTAATGATTGTGTAAAGTGTTGCACAAAGAAATATTAAATTATTGACAACCGTGGTTACCAAATATATTAAACCATAATTTTGATAACACCAAATATAAAATGTGTTTTTTTTATCATTATATTATTTTAACCGATCTGTATTTAGTTACAGATGCAAAATCCTATCTGCAGTTTACACGTTCGATAGCCGATAATTTATAGAGCCGGTAACTTTACCGAGCGTTCAAGCAACACCTAATTTTATTTACAGAGCCGTAAACGCACTTAAAGATCTGTAAGTCGTTACAGAACGTTTATGCAACCCAAAATGTGTGGATTATGTGGAAAATGTATAGTACATAATTCATAAATAATTGAGAATGGCTTGGCCGATTTTGACGAAATTGTTTGTAAGTGTTTGAGTAGTTCCCTGGATGATTTAGGTTCACAATTGGACCAGGTAGGTCCAGCCCCAGGAGATGCTCGCACATGAATTTTGATATTTACGATGGAAATTTTTGTTTATAAATGGTTGCTATTGGTTATAGGAGAAATAATTAGTAGAAATTAGTATTTATTATTTTATTGGTTGCCATTATTGCCATTTTTGGTTATCGGGTAGATCAGGTACAAGCTTTCATCAAATCAAATTTTCGCGCATTGCCTACGAAGGTGGCTGAGTTGCACTTGTAGCCGCTCATTGGCGTGTCTGCAATCCACCGCATGTGGATTGCCTACTTGATAGGCTGTCGTACATTGTCCGCTATCCCGTATCCGACATAGTCAGATTTCCTACCAGGGTGTCTGAGTTGCACTTACTGTAACGAGTTACACCCAAAAGGAGTTGAACAATTACAATTTTTATTTTTTTGGTGATACAAAAATTAATAAGATACTAGAAATTTTCACTAAACGTTATATTACAATTTTTGAGTTATTTTTAGATATTTAAATTTTTTTATTTTTTTTATAAATGTCGATAAAAATATTTTAAATCCATTAAAATGCTTGAAAATTGAATACAAGATTCCTCGTAAGTTGTTACTTATAAAATCTTTAAATACATGTAAAAATGTTAAAAATACATACCTATGCCATTTTTTTTTTTAATTCGGCATCTTAATATTAAATGTTGGCAAAATTCGTCAAAATTGTAAACTTTTGCATATAATTTTGTGGTTAAAATTTATAAATGTTTAATTTGTATTGCTAATGCAGTAAGGCTTCATAACTTCAATACTATCGTTTTATATAGGTAGTTTATAGCGAAAAAAATTTTTTTGATAGATATTTGTACTTCAAATTTGGATGACGTTCAATATTTAAACAAAGGTTCACAATTGCTATTATTTTTTTGTAATATAAAAATATAATTTGAGGGTACTTGAAACTTATAAGTATATTATTATTATATTTTATATAGATACACAATGTAATTTTAAACATATTTAGATTAATTATAAGCATGGTCGATCTTATGTTTTTTTCCACCCTATAGGGTAAATATAATTTACGCTAACCCTAAAGTTAATTTTTGAGGTGAGAGGGGGTCATTCGAAATTTACCATAGCGGACTAAGGCGTCGGTTGCAACGCGCACCGTCGCCGGTTCAAACCTTGGTCTCGGGCGGCACATATCTTCAGATAATCACGGTGTCTGGAGAGAGAGGCCCCCATCCCCTACCCGGGCATGGCAGATACCTACAGGTGCCCACTTGAAAATTCTGCCAAACTAAAAACACACGTGTTTACAAAAACCTACAGCACCCTCCCCCACAGTTAAAAACTACCCAATGGCCTAAGTTACTGCGGATTAATTAATAATAAAAAAAAGAACAGTAAATTACGTTAATAGCAATATCAAAAGACTATAGGTAACTATAGGTACCTACTTTGATGTATAGGCTGTCTGACCATCTTCGCTCAAAATTGTTTTTCGTATTCAATGTTTTACCATTGAATCCTCGTATAACAAATACAGCACAGTGACTTAGTCATTGGCGAGAAACCCTTGACAACACAACTGAACAGTAGAGCGGTTACCTATACTTTCAACGTTTTATTTTTTATTTTTTTTCATATAGCAATAAGCAATATGATCAATATCAAACGTACGAAATATAAAATGTTATAACATTATAACAATATATTCAACATTAAATAAATACATATTAAAAAAAAAAAAATGTACTTGTCATCATTTTCAGTTTAATCATAAGTACCTATAATTATATAAAATAATCCATAGTAATTATTATTATCCATTGTGTTTAGAGTTTATGTGTAATAATGCCGTAATAATATATGCGTTTAAAATATTATCAATAAAATAAAATAATTTTATACCAATTTGTCTATGTAGTATGACAATATCATGTAAATCAGGTGTAGAAAGTTATAAGACTTAAATTGAATAAATGCAATTACGTCCAACATTTATATTTAAGTTATTGCATGTAAAACAATTCCGGCATGATTATTGCGTGGGTAACTGAAGCTGCTGATGAAATAATAAGTTTTACTGAAATTATCTTTCAACACCAATTTATGTTTGTTTTTAAATCAATAAAATGTAAAAGGTTTTTTTCCAGGAAAAGAAATGGTAAGAAGAACAATTTAAGTAAGATTTATAAAATTTTCCCACTAAAGAATTCTTAAGAAAACTATATTCCCTTTTACGATGTTTCAAAAAATAATAAAATCAATACCATCTACACAGTAACACAGATGTCATTTTCTACAAACAATCAACCACCAAATGTAATTTTATATTTCATATAACTTAGTGTTTTTGTATTTTTAATAATCAGTCTAGTTTGACATACACGTTCATAACGTCATTTCCCGAGCATTTTTGTAACTAAAATAATATAACATCGTCAAAATATTATTATATTGATTGAATATTTTGTAATAGCGATGTTTAATTTGTGACTTGCATTTTATTACTTCTGTCATTTAAAACTGATTTATTTCATAAACATATTACATAATATTGTGTGTCCATATTGACGTTTTATGAAATCAGTTTCCTCTAAACCCTTCAATTCGAAAATATAAACTATTTATTTGTTTTATGTATCAGTTAATCACACTAAATGAATGAAAACTAATTTTCTGCTTTATACTAACACAGTTTTATACTATGAAATTAAATAGTGCATATATTTATGCGTATTTACATTATAATATTATATAGTATGATAATAATATTTTACATATTAAACAGTAAAATATAAAAATATATATTGTGTAATGTGTATATATTTACATTTTCCAAATCATAGATACACAATACAATTGAATAGAAAATAAATATAAATAAATATTATGAGTTAGTTCCCATCAATTATCTACAATTATAAAATATAACAAAATAGTAGTCGACCTTGTAAGGAAATAATATTCAAGCTGAATTTAATACATTTGAAAGAACTTGCAATGCAAATAATAAAATTTTTTGTAAATAATATTATATAACCTAAACATGTTCTTTTAAAAAATTTTATTGCGTATGTTTGATACTAAAATGATATATCAACTATTGTTCATCTCTGTTCCCTTCAAAATTTATTCTTATATACTCTTTCTTTACATTTTGAGATGTTTTTACTTAATCCTAATTCGTCACATTGATAATATAACACTGCATGTGATATAATAAAATATATATACACAGTGACAGTTATTTTTTATTATTTTTTAAGTATTTTTATTAAAAAGTAAATTAAAGATACGTGTAATTTAAATATTTTGAATTGCTGTTTTTTTTTCACCACTGTGTTTGTATAATATTATGTACCAACTATCAACTTGTTATGTATGCATATTTTTAAATTGAAACCCATTTTGATTTTAATTCTAAAACCTGGAACTGAATGTTTATCTAAATATTTTTATGTAAAATTTCCGAATATTAAATCAATACCTAGCTTTTTATATGTAGCTATTTAATTTAAAAGTAGAGTAGTGGATCCAAAACTTCATTCAATTGATATGAAATAAGACATTTTCTACCAGATATACTTAAATAAATATACCAAAATGTTGGGTCAAAAATAATACTTCCATTGATAGTACCTAATATTTATAGTATTTCCAAATATTGTCATATTTTAATCATCGATGTCAGATTTGCACTATTTTTCTAGTTATATATTTAAACCAATATTTTCATATATTATATTATATTTTCATCAGTCAATCACATATGTGATGTTAATTGGTAAATTCATATTATGCTCTAAGGTGGTTATAATTTATTATAGTTCCTAATACATATGAAGGTTCTGTTGTGTGTTATTTTTGTGCGTCGGGTTAGTTTTATTATTATTATTAATTTAAAACAATTGTCAGGGTCATCTAGAGTTATAGTTAAAACATATTGTCAAGTAATCATACCAGTAAATTCTAATCCAATACAAAGCAATGGGATTTTGAGTCAGATTGGAAGGTGTGTCTCAAAGGAAATGTATAATAAAAACTACATATAAATAAACTTAGGTATATTTTATTAATTTTAGCTTTTTATTGAAAATAGTTTTAGTGAATATAGTTTTCAATAATATTGGCGTAAGCATTATGCATTAATTTATAAAATTATAACACTGAAAATTAAATTAAATTGTATTGTTTTCATTGAAAATATTTTATTATTTTTATTAATATTGACGTAAATATTATGCATTCATTTATAACATTATAACACTGAAAAATAAATAAAATTAAAAAATGTGTAAGAATTATAATATATAAAGTGAATACTAATCCTCAATATAATAACATTGTAATTTGATAATAATGCCATTACTTGTTATTTTTAAATCTATTACAATTTATTATTGGAATTCACTTGTTACATGATATCATTCACCTTTATAACAACTGTTAATTCTTTAAATACCCACGGAGTATATACCTTACAAGGAAGTGGGTTGTAACAATTCATACATTTCGGACCGATGAATCTAAACTACACCTTGACAGTATAAAAGGTACGTCCTGGGAGTTGTGGTAAGTCCAGTCATGACAATATATTTATTGTGAAACGAGTCTACGTAATAGTTAATTCAACGGTCAAACGTAACTATAAATCTCGTACCTATCACTGTATCAATAAAATATTTATATCTGTTTTTTGAATTTTTTTGTTAAAGAATTTACCGGCTTTAATAACTAAGGTAAATCAAAATTTTTTTCATGCATTTAGTATAACAATATTTTAATATTTATAACAAATAATTAGTTTGAGTTTAAATTATATGTTAAGCTAGAGTTTGTTAGTTAAAACTTAAATTTCATTTTGAGATGAACTTCTTTGATGATGTGCTGTTGTGCGGTAGACAATAATTTATTGTGCGTATAGATTCGTATATGGGGCATTCCTCGAATATTTGTGTGTAATGTATTTATTGTGAAATGTGATTTGTGTTTGACATGTATTGTATATTGGTGGATGATCTTTGCTCATTCGAAAGGAATGCGTAGCAAAAGTGCGTCTGATTCTCCTTCTGGTGATAGCAATATCTTGACGTAGGTTTAGGTCCAGAGCTGTATACAACTGTTTCTCTGAATTTTTGACGGATTTAAGTTTATTCGTAGGTGGTAGGTACGGAGTCTCAATAGTGTTACCACAACAAGATAGTCGTTTTATTATCATATTTTTGTACATTAATTTGTGATAATATCGTCATAACAACTTGTAACGAGACAGAATACTCATTTTTATTTTTCTACCAATAGCGTTCATATCGTGACGACTAGCGCGCGCAGTGAACTCCTAAGGTGAAATGTGCCGTGTACAAAACGAATTCCGATACGCCGCCGGTCGACTATAAGCGAACTGTCGAGTGTGTTGTGTCGGGCAACTCGCGCCAGGCACCCACATTAGATAGCGTGCCACTCGCACCCCTTATAGGAGTGATCATCCCAGCAGTCAATTCAATCTTTAAAACTAAATAAAACATTACAGCAGTGACAACAGTGACAACAAAATCAAGAATGTCACCCCAGACACCAACCATCCATAGGACATCACACTCGGACGTAAAAATACCACCCCATACCGCTAAATTCCTTACACCACCAACGGCCACTCCCGCGTATGGAAGCAATCGCAGTAGTCTGTTTATACACCCCGGGAGTTCCGCCCAAACAAGCACAGTCGTGTTCAGTCGATCGTTTCGTACCGTGCCGATTTATATTCCTCACAGTATGCAATCCGAGGTGGATGTGGCTGAGGTGAAAAATTATTGGATGGAGCCTGCAGACGCTGGTTTAAATTGACACTTGGGTCCCGGGAAGCTCATAGATTATTCCCCATATTCTCCTGTGGCCGACGACAGTTGGTCCAAACTGGATAAAGAGTATCAAGCCGCCGCCATCGCACGCCGTAAACCGTCATCCGTCCGTTGTGCCGCCGAAGTCGCCGTCCATGTGCGGACAGTAGCAGATTGACTACTGGACTGCTGGAGTCGAAGTCCATAGTATAACACACCACTATCCACTTTGAATCACACATACCAACAGAGTCATTTTCCAACCACACCGTGAGTCTCAATAACTATAATACACTTATATATAAAAACTCATTCCTTGTTTTACGTATTTTGAACTGTCAAACTGTATTCAACAGTGTAATGAAATAAAAAGAAAACACTGTCATATAATTATTAATTGAGAATTTATAATAAACATAAAAAATAATAATTTGATGAACAAATTTGCCGTCGAGTTCATTTATTTTATTACAAACTTAACAACATGTAAGTACAATAAATACATATCCACAGTAGGAAATGTTTAATTGTTTATAGTATTTAAGTTATTGAAAAAACAGTATAAAATAGATACCTAATATGCTCGTATAGTCGTACCAGTGGCGCCAATCACTTAACTTATCTATGGCATGTGTCATTGCAGATTTTAGGATGGAAGGGGCACCGTAGGTTACTGCAGGAGACCTCACTGTAGATCTAGAATTTACGTTAAAATGTACAAATAAATTATTAAACATTGCTTTATAATATATAGGTGCTTTGATTGCGTCTGATTATTAAATTTAAAAAGGGGATGTTGGGAGGCCCCTTGATGTACGATATCATATTATAGTATATTTTAAACATTTCGGCGTCACTCGTTCTTACCGTAGCCATTTATATTTTTACAAAGCAACAATACAAATACAGTGATTGATGAGAGAATTTATATTGAACATTCTTTTATCAATCAATTTGTTACTATTATTAATGTTACAAGTTGATGAGCTAAAATAATTGCTTCAAGTCAACGTTGCAGTGTATACGTGATAATATCAAATACCCAGTGTAATGCTGCGATGATGTAGACATACACAAATCTTTCAGCCATTTGTGTTTTTTTTTTTTTTTAACAAACAAAAGCCTTTTGTTTTTGCTAACCACCAGTCACACCGTTTCCAACAATAATATATTATAGTGGTGCGTAAACGTAGTGCTACTTATTTAAACCCAACGGACCGATTTGATCAATGTGAACATGAGGTTAATTTATATTTATATAAAGTTGGTTGCAACGTCAGGTGAATAATGAATTGATGAACAGATAGGTCAATGTTTTAAAGTCGATCCTAAAGGAAACTAAAAACAGCATGTATATGTGTAAATGAAGTACATTACAATATTATGCGTGCCTATTTAAGAACACTAACATCTGACAAGCAACAGTCACGTTCGCATTTTCACAGTTTGGAGACTTGCGTTGTATGCTCTCTGCAGTTGATAAACTTATTAAAACATTTTTACCTGCTAGTAAAAATGGTTTAATGAAAAAATAAATGCCAACAATTCTATAATAATATAGGTAGGTATTAAATACAATTGCAGTGCACAAAATTCACGTTTAACATTGTTGATTGATAAACCTAAAGCCATCGCCATGGCTGATGTTTAACTATAAAAATTTTCAGTACATGATAATTTCAGTGACTTAGCTAAATTTAGAAAAAGAAAAATTTACATAATTTTACCCATAGTTTGTACTTATTGATCTTTCCGTCATTGCAATATTGTAGTAAACTTAGGTAGGTGACTTTTAATATTTTTCAACTGCTATTGCAATAATATATCAGAAGCCTTATATTCAATTTTCACGCATTTTTACCCAACAAATAACATTTTATTGACAGTTATAGAAAAAAAAACTAATAAAATTGAAAACTGACAATGTCCGTAAACAGCTCAAAAAGAGTTAGAATATTTTCAACATTTTATAGTCTATAGAAAATAAAAATACAAATTATCAGAAAACATTTCATATATCTACTACTAAGATCATTTGTAGTAGAGTGACACCAAAAACCAAAAATCGATTTTGTTGAAAACCTAATAAGTAGTATTGCGTAAAAATTCCCTTAATTTTTTATTTGTTTTTCCCGACACTTTTGAACGACTGGGAATTTTACCCCAATGCACCAGCTAAAGTTTCACTTTACCATCGAAAAAGATACTGAAGTTGAAAATCGAAGCAGTTTTACAGAGACACAAAATAAAAAAAAACACACATCATCATTGTAAAATCAATACATTCATCACTTTACTCAGAATCTAAAATTGTTTCAATGTTGAAAACTCTGAAAATACAATATCAAGAAAACCTATGTAGGTATTGTCGAATTAAATTTTCATCGAGAAAGAAAAGTTCTAGTGAAATAATTCTCACAAGGAATGTAAAGTTTTTGGTATTTGGACAATTATTGACACCCGACGATTTTGTCGATATCGGACTTTCTGCACCCGATATTTTAAAAACACGGACAATATTGACACCGAGTGATTACGATTATGATAACCGTGAAGAAGTAAGTACCTATACGTTTAATGTCTATTCTAAGACCTATAGGCTATAATTACTAGTTAGTGTCTATACTCTGTTGGTTATCCAACCATATATCCGTATCGCAGTCCGTTAAAAATTAAAATTAACTGTTTCGTTTAAAAGTAACAGATTCACAAGATTCATTCGATATGAACTCAGAATATTCCGATACAATTGAAATTATCAAAACAAAATTAATAATTAATGATTATATTTATGTGTTTGTTTGAAAATATATTAGAAACGCTGATTATTTAGTTATGCATATTATGTAATCAAACATTAAATTTTATTATGTTTATTTTTATTACCTATCATTTATATCTATATTAATTAATATTTATTAACCTTAACAATTTATTAGAATAAACATTTGAATTATTATATTATAAGCTTATTATATGCTGATTATTCAGTATTAATAATAATGTATTATATTATATACATTTATATTCGGTGTCAATTGTCCTATTATTAGGTGTCGAATTTCTCGGGTGTCAAATGTCCTAGATTCAGAGATTTAATACTTTTCCATTTAATTACAAAGGTTCATATTAATTTATATATATGTTTGTATCTTATGTCAAGATGGAGTGTATTCTCCAAGTAAATCGAATCCTAGAAATATCGTTTACATACACAAGCCATGATTAAGAAATAGTGAAATATTTTCTACGCTTATCTTAAACTTAATCGTTTTCCAGAACAACTAAATATTTATATACTATGACACACGACGTATATAAGTAGGTTTAATGTTGGATTGAAGAAAAAATGTGAGCATACACCATAATACTGAATTGCCATTGTTATGGTATAATGTATAGAAATGAAAACAAAAAGATAGTCGTAAAATTATTACTTAAAATATATTCCCCATAACAGTTTAGCCCAAGGAACTAAAATATGGATTTTGACATTTATTTTTGATTTTTACAACAGAAACCGTGTCAAATTATAAACCAACATTATCTATGCAATATAATACATAATATTTTATCAATATAAACTATTGATATTGTTTTACATTTTCTCCAGATTACACTATATTATACTCTTATCAGTTATAATAAAATACTTAATTTTTCACTGATAATTATTTTTATTGGTAAACGAAAAGACCACTGCATATTAAGGTTTTTACTAAATTAAAGAGTAATCGCTGCATTTATAACGAACAAAATGGTACCTATAATTCTTTTAAAAATAGATTACCTATTTGATATATAATTTAAACAGTTTTTTTTTTGCCAGAGTACCTATATTATTTTTACATACTCTAATCTTAATTTCAATTGAACTAACGAGCTAATAGGTTTAATATTATTTCAACTAAGAAAATTAAATAAAATTTCAAACTAAAATATATCCGATCAACAGTTTTCATTGGTAAAAAATGGATTTATATTTATCATCAACTGTTTTTAAAATTTAAAACATAGGTACAAAATAAAAATGACAATAGAGAATAATGAATTTTATAGGCAGCTAAAACAACTGATAAAGTGATAAATACAAAAAGGGATAAATTGTGAGGTAGCATATTAATATGTTTTATGTTTGTTTTTTGTTAATGAAAACGAGGTGCATGTTTTTGATTATTCGGGCTTAAGTGAATCATTAATGATCCGTAAGATTTAAATGCAAATACTTATATACCTACAGGTTAGGTTAGGTTAAGTTACCTACTTATATACCTGTAGTGATTTGTTGAGTTGATAATGTACCTACTGGCTACTACACTTCCTACTACACTTTCTTTGATTTGCATTAAATAACTGCAACCCAGTAACTGACTACAGTAAGTTGCAATTGATGTTTTAACATATAATTTCATTGTATTTTGTATTGTTTAAAATTGTATATATTATATTGTATTTTAAATATTTAGTTTGTATATATATATATAACATTATGTACAATGTTTACTGTTATAAATTAAATCAGAATAGAATGCTTAATGATTTCCATTTGTGCACTTAATTAAAACTAAAATACTTACGCATAGAGTTGTTATCTTTAAACTTGACGTTATTTTTGTTCGCTATATAGGTTTATCGGATTAAATAACACAGTTTCTGATGTTAAATACGTTTAAAATAACAACAATATTGTAAAAAATAAAGAAAAAATGTTCACGAAACTTTTTACACTAATAAATATAAATATTGTATTCAGCTGTTGTTTTTCAGAATTTTTGTATTACACTCAGTATTTGGATTTATGAGCGAAGCGCGAAAGCTATTAGTATATAAAACATGTAATATTATTTTATATAAAAACTTTTTTTTAAAACCTAATGTGTTACGAAAACAATGCATGTGGACATTTTTTCTTTAATATGAAGCAGTTCAAACAAATACACACGTGCAATTTTTACGACACATTTGAGTTTATATCTCCAAAAGCCCCGCTCATACCTATATCACATTTTCCCGCTTAGGTATATAGGAATTCATCTAAGTTAAATTATGAAAACATCGGGACGACCTAATTTCAGTCCCACATTAAGTGTAAGTTAAAAAATATTTTCATCATTCGGTTTTTTTTTTAAATTAAATTAAATTGTGGTATGTTCTATTATTGTGTCCAACCGCAAACCACGGTGGCCTTTATAGCCTCATATTAAAACAAGTTTTGATCCACTTACGATTTAGACGGTTCATATTATGGCGAAACCATTTCATTAAATACTAGCTGTCTAGCTGTGTTAGGTGCAACTTATAACTTTTAAACTATTCATTATTATAATAGTCATCAATCATCTTCATCACATGCAATATACATTATTTTTTATTATAAAAATGTTTTTGGGTTAGGTACGGATATTTTTAGTTTCTGACCGATTTTGCGTAACGCTATGTTTATCGCCATATAAACGAATAACATTTAAACATTCCCTAATTCCCACTAGGTATATACACATTATACAATTAATTTTGACTTATTAATACATATTTATGATACATACATTTTTTTTTTCGAAGTGGAACATATCGAGTAGCATGCTAAGTTCGTCATTTGAATTTTTTAGTAAAGTTTAGTGAAGATGTAGCGATTGGTGATATTTCTTAGACAATTTTTTAACGACTACAAGAAGTTTTTCCATTTCATTGAAAACATTTTGTGTATATTTTTAAATTAAGTAATAGATTTTTAATCTCGGTTTATACATAATATAAAATACTAAGTAGGTAACAGTAAATGCTTTATTTATTTTTTCTAAGTACTATAGTGAACAAAACATAAATTTTAAAAATTATATTTATTTTTAAAACTAATTAATATTAAAATATAATATAAAATAAATAGTTATTAGAAAAAATATAGTTAGTAATAATATTTGTTTATCATTATTAACTGTTAAGTGGGTAAAATGAATTCCATAACACCGTAAGTCACGTGTGAGCGTCGCGTTAAACTAACAACTATAAATTATAGTAATTCATTGTTTTTGATAATTTTGTAATTTATGATTTTTATTAAAATAAAACAAGGATAATGATTTTAAGGTTGTAAAAGTTGATAAGATGTTATCACGACTCAGTAAAAAAATATTTATTCATAATGAAATTATGATAAAAACATTTTACACCTCCACCTACTAAATTTTTAATGTAAAAGTAGGATCATCACCCAAATAAAAATTATTATTTATTAATCTGTAGCATTAATCTGTATTCTACAATTATATATTTTCTATATTTTCGTTCATTTTGTCCATTTCGAAACAATAAAAATAAAAGATACGACAAAATGATAATAAAAACCAAAATAATAGCAGTAGTGGTGGCACTCAGATACTAGTTCCTCTTCCACTTTCTCTATCACCTGACTGAATGACTGCCTTCGGTAGAAAGCTGAAATATTCATAAAATCTTTTCGTTTGATTTTATTCCTATTAGTAAATATGTCGACTAAAGGCAGTTTTATACCTAGTAGGTAGTAAACAAAATATACAAGCCAATATACAGTGATAAAACGTATTATGACATTAAGTAATTTTTGCAACTACTTCTGATTGGACAATTACTATTATCGTATCCGTTAATCATATTATAAACTATATTATATTATGTGGATATACCATTCATGGTTGGAAACCAGACAAAGGTATTTTACACTCAATTCAACTCTGAGAAATTACTTGGTAAACATACAGAATAGATGATAATAATAATATAATGGTGGGCAACTCCGCAACCACTTCCCGTGCACAGTGGGGTAAACCAGTATGTCATGTAATGAAAAGGGCAGGGTAGGTAAATTCAATAGACAATCATAATATTATTATTGATTATTGTAGTAAGTAATTACTTATATTTACAGACATATAATACAACTATAGACGGAGCATTTACTCCTAGAATTGGGAGGCGTGGTCGTACCGAAACGTATCCAAGAGAGATAGCTTGAGTGAGAGAAATTATTGCCATGCTCGGAAGACTTCACAAAAGCTCCGAACAAGCTCCATCTACTATCATTATCATACCAAATATTATTTCGATTTATTTTTTATTATTCTAGATTTTATTTTTCGGATTATTTTGAAAAGTACGGGAATTTTTTTTACTTTTGACCAAAGTTCAAATAGATCTAATTTGTTACCTGTAACCACCCTAAAAGTTGAAAAATCCTCTTAATCAGTGTTCAGAACGTTCACTAAAAAAATGAACTTGTTCACGTTCATGTTCAGTCCTTATAAAAGGAACTCGTTCACGTTCACGTTCGTGTTTTTTTTTTCAAACGAACGCGTTCACGTTCACGTTCTTTTAAAAAACAAACGCGTTCATTGGGTCGTTCATTTATTTTTTTTTTTATGAAGTCTGCAGTCAATATAAAAATTAAAAACCCATAAACATATACGACTCAACTAAAAAATAAAAATACAATTTAGACTTTAGAGCATATACAATTTATAAAGTATTTGAATTCATTTTTAATATCTGACACGTTATTTGAGTTACATTTTAATGAGGATTTCCTAGTAATAATATTAAGCGAATACCAGGGTACTTATTATGATGAACCGATTAGGTTTATTACAAATTCGTGGAAACCATAATACAATTGTCATTGTATGTCTAGCCGGGGACACGGGAATTTCACGTATTTAGTTTATATATTTTGCAATCAAACAAATATTATAGGAATTATAATTTATAATGGGAAAAACGAAAATATTATTATTATTATTATATAATTAATTAATATATTGTATACATATATAAGTAAATATATAATATCCATTGAATGGTAAATAAATTGAATGTCTTAAAAATCGATCAAATTCATTAAAAATATAAACGTTGTTCACGTATCGTTCACTATATATAACGTGAACGCGTGAACGTGCGTTCATAAACGACGTTGTTTCCAAACACTGCACTTAATATATTTTCGTTTTTCGTAACTTAAGTAATGCACCTATCCTTGTGTTTTCTGTCTTAATGATAAATGCTAATAATGATTTAAGATACTTTGTTAATTATATTCGCTTGGTTTTTATTAGTGTTGCATAATGTACCTAAGTATTCAATGTGTATTTCTGTGTCTACTTACAAAACTGCCGAATGGTGTTAATAAAATAAACATATTTGTATTAAATATAAATTACTTAAACTATTGCACATTAATCTAAACAAAATATAATATTAAATTAAAATATCTTAGAATTAAATTCGAAATGTTATTGTTTTTGAAAAAAAAACAACAAAAAGTAGTTAATTTTATGCATTTTAAGTAGATTATTGAGGTTAATATAAATATTTTTTTTACTCATTTAAACAAAATAATACCATTTGTGATACCAATCAGCTTGTTGAAATATGAAATTATTATAATATTAACCAATTCAGGTGTCGTAAACTATACCTACGCAGAATTTATAATATCACTATCAAACATTATCCATTTATTATTATCGATTAATTTGATGAATTAGATTATTAATTATTATGGATTTCAAATCAGACATATTAGTATATACACTATAAGTATACTATACCCATCATTATTACTATATTTCAGATCAAATGAATACTATGAATTACGAATTATTGTATGTTGTACTGATAACGTAAATGCATTGTCAATCAACTGTTGTTATTTACACGTATATTATTGATGATATTGACACTTACATGTAACATGTACTGATTGGTTGGTTAAACTTAATATTATTCAATCCGTCCAGTTGATTAGGAGTAGGTACACTATTTAATACCTACATTGAATATTAATTACACGTAATCAAAGTAAACGAGGACACAGATTTTAGAATATAATGAATTAATAACAGTTAACGTACACGATTTAAACTTTTAGTCAAAAACAAATGGTAAATGGTATAAAATGTAATATTATAAATAGGTACATCACGTGTTTAGTAAGTTTAAAAAATTAACAGTGAAAATGGTCGAATTTGCTGTTTAAACGGTTGTCAGTTATTTATTTGCTCAACATTATACTTAAAATTAGGTACCTATATAAATTATCATATACATTTATTTGTATTTAACAGTCAGCAACAATACTAGTCTATGTTTTGACTAACTTAACTTTAATTAATTTTTTATTACCTACTGTAAAACTCAGATTTTTTTTTATTTATAAAATATAGCAATATGATTTTATGCATTTCGAAATAATATGCAAGATATAATAATATATTTAGTACTCATTGTACTCATTGTTTTACATTTTTATCATTAAATTTATAATTTTAATAATAATTTATCGTGTCCGGACGGTGACCTGCTTTTATATTAGCTGTATTATTGTACGAGGTTATAGTACCTATAAATAACATAAGTAATTAATTCAGTTGCTCACTAACAATGTGTGCATGACGTGAAGGTGCTCTATCAATTAGTATAAGCCATACTACGTCATCAACATCCAGCAGTACCTACCTACGTTTTCCTGCAACAGTCTGGTTTACTTATCCAGGTAAGAGGTGAAACATGTGGGCATTAAGTTGAGTGCTTCTATCCAATAAATTATTATTATACACCAGTTCACCCAAAAAAATAAACAGATACCAAGATACCGGTATTAAATTAGTGGGTATATAGGTATTTTATAACTATGACGTATGTTTAGGTTTTGTTTGGCCAAATAATGCGGAAACTATGTGGTGATTAAAAATTGCTCCCTCAGTGAAAACTTAACAAGTGAAAAACATGATATATTCATTGAAAACCAGGAATTTTGCAAAAAAAAAAATAGAAAAAGATCGTGTGGAAACTGAAAACTATTCATTTTTGTGCGGTTGTCAAACGTCATTAGGAAACAAATTATTTTCCTTGAGCACCTACTCTCCAAGTAACCATTGACATTATTCTTGTTCTAACTTTTATTCGACGGCAACATATTTCTTGGTAGTTTCGAACAAAACCTAACACTCTTCTTATAACTACCCACAATCATCATTATACGACATCCATACTTTTAATTTTAACAGAATATACAGGTACCGTACCCACCTGTTTTGGTTTATTTTGGATAAGAAAACTTTATCTTTTATACACTATGAACACACCCGTCCGCCGTCGGCTCTACGTAAATATTCTTACACAGATTGCGACGCACATTTAAAGTTAAAATTTTGACGATAATAGGGAAAATATTTTAGTTGCGCTCAGTTAAAGCAAACAAAAAAAACATTTTTTTTGAAAAATATATTAAATTTATCGATTATTACCAATCTGTACGTGATTTGCGTACACAATTAGACACTTTACGTTGTAATTGTTCACTATTCGATTTTGATTATTTTATTTTTACGGACACCTAGCTCGCTCCAGACAATAATAACACGAAATTTGGGTTTGAAGACTATTCTGGTATTTCGGTTGGATAGGAATATAAGGATACAGGTGCTGCTTACAGTAAGTTGTAGTGGTGGAGGGGTTCTATTATTGCCGTAAAGATAAAATATGTCTTATCTGTGCCAATTAATAATATTGAACAACTGTAAGTAACGGTATCCATTGGTAACGTAAGACTCGTGTTAGATGTAGCCTATATCCCACCGAACAGCTGTATTGAGATTTATGATAGTCACATCAGTGCAGTCGAACTTTTCCGTTTCAAACATACGCACCATGATTGTATAATTAATTTACCCATCTATGGTGCGTAACGAATCCTCCAATTTATTACGGGTCACATTTTTTAATCTCTTCTCCATAAATAGATTATATTGTTTTCAGCTACTCGTGTATAGGTACATTTTACACGATTATTTAATAATGTTCAACATTTATTTAACACAATATTAGATTTAGTTTTATCATCTCTTCCCTTGTCTTCGGTTATATTATTGTCACTATTGATCCTTTAATAATATTCATATTGATAGTTTGTATCCTGCTTTACTAATTTTGGCTTTAAGAGCACCATGATATAATTTATAATAATAATTAATTGTCTCACGTAAACTATTTTTGGTATTTTAAAAGAGCGAACACTAAGGCCATAATATCTTTCGAGCTAAATACAATTGCCGTATATGCACTTTTCAGTGATATACCTCTATCGACACTAGAGTTACCAAAGGACCATAAATTAACCGGTTACCGTTTGGCTCTCTAGACATTGATATCGCTACCTTTACTGTTTAGACTTTCAAACTTCAAAGACCATAAATTAACCGGTTACAGATCAGATTGAAAGAATACAATCTGCGTAGGACTACTTTCACCGTTTAAACATTGAATCGTCAACGACCATAAATTAACCGGTTACAGATCAGATTTAAGGAGTATACTTAGAATTGTGTGGCTACTCAATTAAAACATACAATTTTCTGGTCGGAAACACTTATATAAACAAACACAAAATTAACAAACAAACGTATCGCAATATTGACATACCACGACTGCTCTGCTTACTATAGTTTTTGCCTTATATCTAGTTTACAATTTAACTGCCTCAGCACATTTGCTTCCCTGGCCTACACCAAAAACATGATTGCTATTTGCTTATATACATAGTCACCTATTACTACACAATTAAGTGGTTAAAGTTGTTCTAGTCATATTATAAACCAACAACTTAAACTTAATTTTATTTTACATAATTTGTTTTTCAAATAAGTTACTAGATTTTACTTTAATGTTCATCGTTTTAGATTCTGAGTGGAACGATGAATGTATTGATTTTACAATGATGTATTTTATTATATTTTTTTTAAAATTTTTTTTTGTGTCTGTGTACACGATAAGTAGTCGAAATAATGCTTCGATTTTCAACTTCAGTATTTTTTTCGATTGGAAAGTGAATATCGTTGGTGCATTAAGGAGGTCAAAATTTAAAATTCCCGGTAATTTTCAAAAGCGCCAAGAAAAACAAAAAAAAAAAATAAGGAAAAACGGGAATTTTTACGCAAATTCTGTTTTTGAGAAAATCGATTTTGGTTTTTGGAGCAACTCTAAAACAAATTATCGTAGGTACATGAAATTTTGACTGAATGTTTATATTAGCATTTTCTATACACCATAACATTTTCAAAATTATTTTGAGCTGTTTACGGACATTTTCAGTTTCCATTTTTTTTAGTTTTTTTTTCTACAAATATCAATAAAATTTTATTTATTGGTTAAAAAAGCTTGAAAATTCAATAGAAGATTCCTAGGTTATTATTTCAAAGGTAGATGAAAAAAATTTAAAATCCTTAGTCACAGTTTTTATTCCTAAGTATTTAAAGTTCAAATTTGACAAAATACCGAAAAATCACGAAAATTAGCAAATTATTTTGAGTTGAGAATTCATAAAAAATTTTCTTTTTAAATCTAAAATTTGAAAAAGTAATACAAGATTATCCATAAGTTCGTCTACCTTAATCAAAAAAAAATCTCTACAAGAAAGTTAAATTACATTTTTATGAGCGTTTGAAATTCATATTTTTACAACATTTGATATTCACTCGATTTCTCATGTAAAGATTTTTTTTTTTATTGTAATTAAAAAACGAATAACTGTCGATACTTGAAATTTCACTGAATGTTTATATTAGCATTTTCTATACACGATAAAATTTGATTCTTTTTGAGCTTTTTATGGACATTGTCTGTATTTAATACAAGTGTCCTGATATATCGTTCTAATAGCAGTTGAAAATTATTAAAATTTCATTGGCACAATTTTTTTAATAAGCATTTAAAGTTCGAATTTTGAAAAAATTTATCAAATTTATAATTTAATAATTATTTTGTAGTTATAAATATTTATAAAATATTCAACTTTTATAGCTACAAGGATTGAAAATTTAAAAGAAGGTTCTACATAAATTACTTTATTCACAATAATATCATCAAACATATTTGGTTATATCATAGGCTGACTGACCGTTTTCGCTCAGAATCGTTTTTCTTATACAATGAAATTATATCATTGAATTCAAATTTAACATCATCCATTACAGTGACCCACTTCCAACCTACTGTACAGCAGAGCGAAATCCATTAACCCACCTTTTCCCATGTGACTTAATAGGCAAATGAACGAAATTAAATCAAAAAATTCTAATGATAGTTTTATATAAACTAGGTACTTACTTAAATGTTATCTGTAAAGCCCAATAATATTGGTTGATAACACTAGATATTTTTGGAAGTTCATTAAAGATCGTAAGCCCAAAAATTATTTTTCAGCCGTTTTGTTTCTGAATGATATTCAGCTATAAAGTCGGCCTTAAATTTTTTAATCGATTTACTAAACTCTATTTTTTCACTTGTTAACTCACCAACTAATAATATTAAAGTTTGTAATCCTGATTGTGTTGACAACATTTTCTTGTCAATAACTATAAAAGATACTTTCTCTGATTTGGAAAATTTTGGTTATAATATTCCTGCCCCGGTCCTGTATAGGTATCCCTATATATAAATAATTATTAACCAATGTCGTTTAACTCTCACTTGGTTTTTATCTTCTTTATTTTCTTTATCTCTCTCATCCGGTGTTATTTATATCTATTGGAAATTGTATTTTGTAAAATATATTTTAGGTTATTTATATTGTAACTTTCTAGTTAATGCATTTGCAAAAGGTTATCAATTGACTATTTAATTATACGGACAAAAGCAAAACTTTTAATTCTGTCAACCAAGTTATCTTGGTTAAACAAATTATAGCTTATTAAATAATTTTTATAGAATAAAATGTCTGTATAATCAGATGTACCACGAGGTAGACATATTTCTTCGTTACTATTTAATTTATAAATGAACAACGCATGCGTGTCTGGTTTTTAGTAAAATAAACTTTAGTTTATATTTGTCGATGAAAATGATCAGCATAACTTGTTGTCAAATTCATGTCGGGGATAATCAAAAATTTTAACAATAATAAGGAGAGTAATAAATATGAGATAATTCTTATATCTATACTTAACAATTGAATATCGATGTTATATTGATGAATTATCGAATATGAATTTAATATAACAATTTTAGGCTAATGTAAGTTGTAAATAAAATACAGAACTTATTAACTTATCACTTCCAATTCCCTAGAGACAATTAAAAAGACTAACATCTTAATATTGTGAAATAATGTAAAGAAGTCGAAATTTGATTACCGTTGTAAGTACTTTTTCGTTCTTATTTATTTTTCACCCGATTATAATAACGACAGGAGAAGTGGTTTAGACATTAGGCACTTGCACAGTATCTTTGAAAATATAAAAATGTATAACTTGTTATAAAAAACTTGTTGTATATAAATTATTATAAAATATTTTTTTTAAAACTATTATTATTTTTTGTGTATTAAAACATTACATACCAAAATCAATTAAAGACTGTTTTTTAAAATTATTTTCAAATCTTTTGATTCACTTAATAGTTAATAATCTTTAACTACCCAAAATCATAAAGCTCCATAGTCCTATAGTCTATCTAAAATCTAAATGTATGTTAAGTATATTCAAACTGTTAGTTTTTTTATATTATTTAGAACAGTTATAGTAATTAAGTCGATACATTTTGAACTTATTCAAATATTTGTATTGATTTGATGGTTACCCTGTAGATGTATTGATAATATCAATGTTCATTTCATATTGTGATACTTATTTTTTTATTTATTAATGATGAAGGTAATAAATACATAATAATTATTACATTCATCAATTATTTGTATGGACGTTTGGATAATTCGCTATGATGAGTTAAATACACATTACCCACTTAAAGGTCATATAATGTGTACTTAATGGTCAACAAATACTAAAATGATAGTAACATTTTAGGTACCAATACTATACTCAAAATAAACGGCGAGTACCTACTTCAAACTCGTATTTTAATTATGTTTACATCACCAGATAAAGTTAGACATCGTAGCTAAATACTATGAGATTTGTTTGTTTTATAAAGTTTGATTAATACTTACCCTGTGTGGTATTATGGTTACTGGTTAATGGTTTTGTAAAATATTTTATGTAATTATAGAATTTAATATTGAAAATTTTAATACATTACAGTACCGAAAAAAAAATTTAGTTCAGTTAAGTGTAATGAGTAATGACGATTGGTCATTTTACAATACTGAAAAGACTAAACTTATTACCTAAAATTATTTTAATTTTATGATCAATTAAGTCCTTGATGGCCAGTTATAATTAGGTACGCTGTTTACCCACCTTATTGGCGATATCATAGAAAAAAAATCAATGATATTATTATTTTTTTATAATTTTAATAAAAATGATTTTAAATTAATAACCTGAAAATTACAATATAACGTTATGTATTATTTATATATTTGATCAGTTTACTATTAACCACCTTCGGATTACTTCCCACAAATTGAGCGAAATAATAAACATACAATCTCATTCAGAAACTGAATAATTTCCGCATTGTTCTAGCTGATAAAATATAAGCAAAAAAAAAAATCAAAATATACATGTAGGAAATGCCAACTGATACTATTTTTGAAATTCCACATGATTTCTTCGTATTGAAAATACGGTAGAATGTTTCATATCACTTTAGCAATTATTACATTTCATTTCCATTGAATACAATTCACTAAAGTCTAATTATAATTTATATATATATATATATATTATACCTATCATACAAAAAAAGTATAATTTAATAAAACGTTGTATAACTTATAATTACGGTTATATTTTACTGGCACTAGAAGTCAATAGGTGTAATAATTTATAATGCCTTTAGCTATAAATTAATGTAAAACTACACATCTATAGTTATGCGTACAATAATATAATATGGTATACGCACGTCATATTAATATATACGTTTGTATAGTAATACATATTATAAAGGATTCAAACGTGTTTTTTAGAGCATGACATAAAGTATTTCATAATAAAAACGAAACACAATGGTTGGATTAATTTATTTTTATACATTTATTTTATAATATTTGAATTATAATTGATATATTTAAATGTCCAAAGCATTGAAATAATTAAATACTTCAAGTCAAATTCACACTGCACGTGTTCAAAAAAATACTTCATAATATCGACACAGTTTAAACTCTAAATTATAAAATAGTATGATGAAAATGATCAAACATGCGGAGTCACTAAAATGCAAACACCTCGTCAACTGCAGACAAACGGACAATCTATAATCTAGCTGGATACAAATATAATATTTCTGCTGAGTGGTTCCACCAATCCATAAAAAAAAAAAAGCTAAAATGCATAAAACAAGTATAATTATAAATACAATTTATATATTATATAATTGTATAATACAAAATATGAATACTTGTGATGGAGACTTATTAAAACATTGTAATTTTAACTAAAATATTATGTACAGTTGATTCACGATAATTCAAACCTCTGTTATGAACGCCACCGTATATGCCCGTGATGTTCTGTTATATTTTATATTGTGTCCTTGGTTGTATCCGAAGACGACAATTTGTTGAAACCGTTCTCTGTGTAGCGGGTGATAATCAAATGTTGTTGATAGTTTATTATTAAAAAGAATACACGTTTGGATTTAAATAAGAATATTATACTTTATTAGTTTTAAACATGTAATTTATATTAAAAAGCACACTACTTAACTCGAATGAGTCGGGTTCTAGACTGAATTGCCGACAGGACCGATACAGTAGTCTTGTCGTGCAAAAGCAAAATATCTAAGATAAGACGCCTACACACAGGCGTTATTATACTCTGTTAAATGAGCGTCTCTATAGTCTATAATATAGTGGTGGGCATACAACACCCCCCGGGTTAGACGGAAGATCATTATCCTACTTTTAAACAATTATTTTGGGTAATGATTTTCCTTTTCTTATTTTAAGTTCTACTTGATTTTGTTCATTTTTTTCCGTCGAACTCGGTTGATTTACATTGATATTATTAATTTTCTTAAACTTAAATATTTTTCTTATTGTGATAATTGACAGAATAATTATTAGTAAGCAACATAGTATTATTAAACCAATAAAATAATAATTTATATAAATTGAAGATTGCTTATAATCTAAATTATCTTTTGGGATAGTGACTTCATTATCATCTTTATACTTTGAAAATACCATTTCTGGTGATACAAATTCTTTTATTGTGTTAGCATTATGTATATATTTAGTTAAATTTATAGTTGGTATAAAGTCTGATTTTAATTCTGAATAAATTGTTCTAAACGGAATCATGCGATAACCTCCTGAAATTGCGGAACATTGTTCGCTTAATGATAATATTCCTGATCCAATTAATACTTCTGTAATTGAATCTTTATTAGAACACGTTACAACTAAATTTTGCTTTGTCACCGTGAAAATCCACGAGTTTGATGACATAAGCTTATGAAAAATTCCATGTTTGAATGAAGTGTATTTTATTTTACAAAAATCTGCTAATTCTGTTATATCTGAATAAGAAATTAAATTTATTTCACATTCGTTTGAGGTCACTACCCTTTTGGCTAAAAGGTTTTTACAAATTTTAAAACGGTTTGTATCAGTACACAAACTAACATCGTTTTCGCTTAAGTTAATAAAATATTCCTGATCAATAGTTATGGCTATAAACTTAAACCTAGGTTGTATAAACATAAATTTCTTATTTTCTAAATATACTGGGTTTGGTAGAACATTATATAGTTTATACATGTTACTTAATACTAAAGGAATCGTATTGATAAATATAATTAAATCATTACTTTTAACGATTGTAGTTTGCATTATTCTATACAGTTCAGATATACCAGATACATCTAATTTTACAGGAATGTTTAAGTCAGGCGAAAGATTTAATTTGATTAATTTAATTTCATCTAATAATTGATTTGATGATATTACTAAAGGGTGTAATTTTCCATACATAGCAGAAACTGCTATTCTGCTAAGAGCGTCAGCATTTGTATTTTGGACTCCTGGTTTATAAATGATTGAATAATCGTATTCTTCTAGCAGAAGTCGCCACCTAGTAAGACGAGCTCCAGGATCTTTAACTCCAAACATCCATGATAGAGGTTTGTGGTCCGTTATAATGTTAAATTTTCGACCGTAGATGTAAGGACGAAATTGTTTAACCGACCAAATTATTGCCAACAGTTCCTTTTCTGTCGTGTTATAATTTATTTCTGCTTTATTTAATGTGCGTGATGCATAGGAAATTGGCAAGTCTGACCCAATATTTCCTTGCGATAATATTCCTCCTATTGCACAATTACTGGCATCTGTTGTAATATTGAAAGGTCGAGAAAAGTCAGGAAATTGAAGTATTGGTTCCTTGGTCAATATGGTTCTGAATGTTTGAAATGCATCTTCACAAGCATCCGTCCATATAAATTGTTGATCCTTCTTTAGTAAAGATGTTAATGGTTTTGATATTTTACTGAAATCTTTGATGAATTTTCGATAATAACCTATTAATCCAAGAAATGATTTTAGCTCTTTAGCATTAGTTGGAGTGCAATAGTTAGCTACACACGATATTTTTTTTGGATCTGGTTTTATGCCTTCATCAGTTATCAAGTGACCAAGATAACTTACTTCTTTACTTAAAAATTGGCATTTCAGTGGTTGAAGTTGCAAATGATATTTACGAAATCTTTTAAATACATCTCGTAAGTTATTTTCATGATCTTTAATAGATGTTCCAATAACGATTACATCGTCCAGGTAAACAAAAGATTTTACACCGTTGAGACCAATAAGTACTTGATTCATAAGTCTTTGAAAAGTTGCCGGAGCTCCTTTTAGTCCAAAACACATTCTGTTGAACTCAAAATGGCCCTTTTCGGTGCTAAAACCTGTTTTTTGTCTGTCTTCCGATCGCATTGGAATTTGATGGTAACCACTCGCCATGTCCAAACACGAGAAATACTTTGCATTTCCCAATTGATCCAAGATTGTATTGACGTCTGGCATTGGAAAAGCATCTCCCACAGTAAGGTTGTTTAATTTACGGAAATCAACTACAACTCTGTATTTTTGTTCACCTGAGTCATCGATCTTCTTTGGCACTACTAATAATGGAGCATTCCATGGGCTATCACTGGGCCCAATTATTCCATCATTCTGCAATTTTTCAATTTGGTTATCTATTTCCTCTTTCTGTGCATATGGAAGTCTATAAGGTCGTTGATAGATGGGTTGTGTTGTTCCTGGTGTTCTTATTTCATGATATACAGCGTCTGTACATGTAATTTTATCTCCTTCGAGAAAAAATATGTCAGAAAATTCACTGCATAACTCTTCAATAGATACTTTTTCTTCAAGATTCATATGATCTGTTTTGATCAAGTTTTTTAGAAGTTGAATCCTATTTTGTTCATTTTTTGTTACTTTATTAGTATGTACAAAATGTTTTATCGATTCTTCATTTATTATTTCGTGTGATAACTCTGTTAGTTTTGGAATAGGTACCACAATTTGAGTTTCTGTTGGGTTAATTATACTTATGAGAATCTGATGATTTTTTACTTGATTTAATATATTTCCACATATTATTTCACTATTTATATTTTGAGCGTAAACTAGTATGCTCTGATGTTCTTGAATCTGTAGATCTGACACATCTACTGGAATAATTGTTTCACATCTAGCTGGAATAGTTGTGACGTCATCTAATGTTGAAGTAATTTCCCCTTTTCCTACGTCAATGACAATTTGATTCTCCGTTAAAAACGGTTTCCCCAAAATACCATCGCCTATAATTGGAAAATTTGTCGGAACTACATGAAATTCACTTTCGGAAGATTGATTTCCATTTATGACTGTCAACATAGTAAATCCCATGGTCTTAACTGTTTGATCATTTATCCCCTGTAACATGAATATTTTTGTGTCTGATACTTGAACATCATCGTGAAGCGCATCTAGTTTTATTAAATTAAGATCAGCTCCTGTGTCTACAAGTAGCTTTACGATCTTTTTTGTACATTGTGGAATTTTATATAAAGCATGATTATCGATTAATTTAGTTCTGAATGACAAGGTTCTTGCAGGTTTAAGGCTATTGTTTTTAATGTTTTGACCGATTGGTTGCCCGAGCCACTCGGTCTTGGCCCATTTCCCGAAAACTGTTCATTGGATTTATTTGTTTTTTTCTTTTTGTAACATACATCTTCGGAGTGTCCCGGTTTATTACAATAAGTACATGTTATCTTCTTTACATCTTTATTATTTGGATTTGAATGTAATTTTGATTTAACATATTGTTGGCCAGTATCTTGACCGCGATTTCCATATCTACATTGATTTGTAAAATGGTTATTACGATTGCAAACTTCGCAATATTTTTGATTATTATTTCTGCCTTGGTTTCCTCCTTTAAGTATTCGTTGAGTCTCTTTTGATGATTGATAAATTTTTTGCTCTTCAAGACTTGCCTTCATCGCATCTTCCAGTGTTTCAAAGTTTCTTGATTTAATCACTGTTCTTAAATGTGGTAATAATCCTTCTACGTATGTCGTTAAAGTAATTTCTTTTATATATGTACGTATTGCTGTGGCATCTGTGGTTGATTTCCCCTTTGTGCTCACATTACATAATTCATTAAGTAGATTTTCAACCTTTGTAGAGTAGTCATGAACTGACTCTCCCTGAGACTGTCTTGTTGATGTAAGTTCAAGTTGTAGATACCCTGGTGTACGTTTAGCACAAAAATTTGATTCGAGTAAATATTTAAGTCCTGCCCAATCTTCTACATCGCGATGTTGAGTTATCGCAAAAGCTTTTTTACTTAATTTTGTACGAATAGCTTGTAACAAAACTGGCTTTATGTTGTTTTCGACATTGGACATTACAAAATCACATGCGCTAAGATAAGGATAGATATCAGCTGAATCTTCACCATTGAAAAAAGGAACCAATTTAATGGCTGTTTCTAAAGAAAGAACTGTATTGTTCATTTTGGAAATGGTACACGAATTATCCACCCCCGAAAATTTTAAATCGAGTAGTTCGGTATTTTTATTTAATTGTTTTGGTGTGTTATATTCACCTATTTGATCCGAAGGTACTGAAGTTGAAATATTACCCTTAGTATCAGAGAATAATGATTCTACACTTCTAGATTTCCTATGGTATCTTTTATTTTGGTTTGTTCGTGACCTAGTATTTGGGCCAGTATATTTTAAATTATCGTCAAAGTTATTTGGTATAGGAGTACTATAATCTTTATTTACTGTAGATGTATCTGGACTCCTATCACTGCTACTATTATTACTACTTGATTGAGTAGACATACATTAAAAGTGTTAGTTTGTTATTATAATGTATAATAACAACAAAACAAAACGACAATAATAATAATAAAAAAAATTACAATTATGTCAGTAGGTCAAAATAAAATACAGTAATTTTATTCTATTATTCAAGTTAGTGATAATAATATTATTATAATATAAAAATATTTATGTTTTATATATATATTTTTTTTTACTCACAGTATGACGGTCTTTGTTATTACTCCGAACTGCATAGTGAATAGTGATTGACTTCTTTGACCGACTATCTGGATCCCTTGTTGAACTCGTCGCGTCTCACGGTGTCGTTCCCACGTAGTTTTCAAGTTATTTCGTTTGAAGTTCTACGCTCCGAAACCGGTATGCGCGGAGACCACAGTGGTGGGTTTTGTTTAATTTGAACGATTAATTAATTTCTGTTTACTAATTAATCGATGTAGACGAGATGTAGTGTAGCTTATCGTATAAATATGCGTATTGGTATTGACAATATGCGTTGATTGTTTATTTATAACGACCGATAAAATATGGTGCACACGTTTTTTTTTACGTAGGTGGTATAAAACAAGTAGCACCTCTTACGGTGTATTTGTAGATGCGTGTGACGTAAATATCGGGAACTATAGAATAGTTTCCTCACCAATATTTATGTAAAAGCGCCTCCGTGTGAATAATAATTCTTTCGTGTTCACTTTTTTTTTGCAATAATTATTTGAATATATCACTCACTTGACAGAATTTTTTTTCAAAAGAAATGAAAAGGAAAAACGGCTACCGCTGCCACCAATGTTATGAACGCCACCGTATATGCCCGTGATGTTCTGTTATATTTTATATTGTGTCCTTGGTTGTATCCGAAGACGACAATTTGTTGAAACCGTTCTCTGTGTAGCGGGTGATAATCAAATGTTGTTGATAGTTTATTATTAAAAAGAATACACGTTTGGATTTAAATAAGAATATTATACTTTATTAGTTTTAAACATGTAATTTATATTAAAAAGCACACTACTTAACTCGAATGAGTCGGGTTCTAGACTGAATTGCCGACAGGACCGATACAGTAGTCTTGTCGTGCAAAAGCAAAATATCTAAGATAAGACGCCTACACACAGGCGTTATTATACTCTGTTAAATGAGCGTCTCTATAGTCTATAATATAGTGGTGGGCATACAACACCTCAATAACACGAAAACTTCAGTAACTTTTTTCGCGCCTATTGAAGTGCTTATAATTTGTTTTTGAAGTAGGTATACATATAACATGAAATATATTTAAGTAGAATTTATTTTTATTCCCCTTGGGAACTGAGTTATCCATCATGTTTATAAAACTGTATGTAAAACTATAATAATATACAAATACGCAATCAAAGATATGTTAATAGTATACCTACTTATAAATACAACAGTGATCATCATTTTTGAAAAATATTTTAAAACGATATTAAATGAAGATAAATAAACGCTATGTCTAAATCAGAGGTCCTCAGCTTTTTTGTCGCGTAACAATCATGGGTACAATGCATCGGTCACGTACCAATAATAACCAAAAAAAAATAATTATTCAAAATTGCAATACATCAATATTATTATAATCACAACAAATTATTTACATTGTACAGTACTAAATATTTAGACGAAACATAAAATAGTTTTGGATCCATTACAATTCATTAGTAAATTATTTATTTACTTACGTGCCTATAATATATCATAGTTATAATATAATATGGTTATGATAATTTTTCATCAATCATCCCATACACTGTACTCGCAAACCAAAACATATTATTATAACCTCCTACCCGTCAATACCGTGCAAGTTCGCCAGGTCCATGACTTACCACCCACCGTGACGTCACGTGAGCACTTTCACTACACCTGGCGTCATCAGCACTGCACCCACCATTGCTATCTCGACTTAAACCTCTACCACGGCAACAGCCGGTACAGAATCGCAAACGCTAAATCCGTATCGACCAGATCAATAGTTCTGTTTTAATTTACAATCAAATGCGTTCTACTTGCGTACACCACGCATTGTGGTTCCGTTTAATTATTGTGCTGGTGTACCGATATGTGAGAAAGTCAAAATACGATACATCGACATAATGCTGCAATAGACTTAAAATACGGGTAACACTCGCGTGGTTGCCGAATGTGAATGCCAAATGTCGGCGTTTATAAAATTAAAACAAAGATCAAACGACCTTTGGAAACGGTAACATCAAACATGTAGGTAGGTACAATTATTATATTCATTGGTTGAAATGTAATACTATAAACGGTAATTTATAATTCGGGCATTACGATAATATGATCACGTGTATTTATGTGTGCACATCGTATTATATAGAAGACGGTTTGTTATTAATATCACCGTCCTGCAAAATATTTTGTTATTTTTGTTGTTTGTATAATAATAGCTGATCCTTATAGATCTTAATGCGCAAAATTCAAATCTGAAATTAGTTTGTCCCTATCACGTCTAGTTTTTTTACAAGATAGTATAACATTTACATATAAATAATAATAATATACGTTATTATTTTATTTGCTATAAATTTAACTAAAGTAAAATTCAAAATATTATTAAGCATACTTATTAGAAAATACATTTGTTTATTTTAACTCTTACTTTTAAAGTATAAAAAAAAATTATTCAAGTAACTTGCTATCGGTTCTTTTTTTTGCTGGTTCGTAAAAACTAAATTTATTTGATTTTCTTTTGTAGCTATGTTTTTCAGTTTCACGTTTTAAATACCAGCAGTAATCGGCCATCATACTGACATCCCATCGACCTTGATATCGCCTTTCCATCTCTTTGATGTCTTGATGAAAACGTTCACCCTGTTCTTCACTTAATGAACCCAAATTTTCCGGGAAATATTCAATATATGCATTTAAAAAGTGCAATTTTATGCTCATATTACAGCCCAATAGTTGTAAATTTTTCATCAAATCGGCTACGATCGATTTATAATCTGAATCTTTCGTATTACCTAAAAACTTTGACACCACGCTTTTAAAACTAGTCCATGCATTTTTTTCTACGGTGGTCATACTATTTTGAAAATCTGTATCTTTCATTAGTATTCTGATTTGTGGCCCATCAAATATACCTTCCTTGAGCTTTGCTTCAGATAATACAGGAAATTTGTCGCACAAATATTTGAAACAATGTCCATTTTTATCAAGGGCCTTTACGAATTGTTTCATTATTCCTAACTTTATGTGCAAAGGAGGTAATACAACTTTTTGTGGTTCAATTAAATTATGACGTATTATATTTTTAGTCCCCAGTTCTAAAATCTGTCTTTTTGGCCAATGCTTCACCGTCCAATGTTTCATGCGATTTCTGCTGTCCCATTCACATAAAAAACATGGAAACTTAGTATAGCCACATTGTTGACCTAATAACACGTAACTATAGAGAATAAACATAAATTGTGTGAGCTTAAAAATATATTTAATTGAACTACTATAAGATAAGAACTAGGTACTATAAGATAAACAATTTAATAAAGATAAGATTAAAATTTCAGTAAAGTAGACGATATTCAGTTTATAATAATAATAATTCAACGAATATATCGCACATTATTATTGTATGACTAATGACTATACAGAAGAGACAATATTTATTATTCGAATTGTAGAAAAACTAGACGTGTTAGAGAAAAATTAATTACAGATTTGAATTCAGCGCTTCAAAATCTATAAATATAAGTGCAAAAAGTTAAAACAGCAAAGTAGTCGCAGGACGGTGTATTTAGAACGTCACAACTCGTGTGTTATATTATTATGAATTTAAATATAAACGTAAAACTTACATGTCCAACAACCACTAATATATTATAATACCAGAGAAATTGTGCATAGAAATATGTGAAACGAACTAAGAAACTATTAAGAAATTAATATGAACATCGATAATAAACAGTAATAACAATAATTGTGTGGCAACGACATTATTAAGTATGAAATAACCCAATTTACTTATATTGTTCGTGTACAATAGTACGATATGATTTCACTAAAATAGTATTTACTTTATTTGTTTAACTTTTTATGTTTTTGTTTAAGATATTTTATTTAAACGGCATGTGTTTTTAACTCCTACCACAAAATGTAATTTAATATGAACATTTTTCAGTTACTTTTTCTTCTAAATGTAATATTGTTAGTTATTTCCACGAATATAACTATTATATTACTGCTCGGGTAACTATATGTATATTTTTTTTTCATATGTAAATAATTATTAAATTAGTACCAGCTTATTTTTTACTTACACAATTTTTTTTTTAAAAAAGTACGAAAATTTACGAACAATAATTTAATGACAAATAAAGAAATTATTATTATTAATAATAATAATTAACAATAAATATATTACCTATTATATAATAGTAAAATTTTAAAATTTTCTATTTTCTATTATGAAGCACCAAGTACCTATTGATTTTCTTCTTTTCACACATTCAATTAGTTTTTTAAATTATAATAACTTTCTCCGATTCACCATTGACTAAATAGTTATTTGATAATTTCAAAAAATAATTTTTTTTATTATTTCACTATAGTTCCTAAACATAAGAAACACACAATTGCTTATGTATAAATAACATTGAATACTATTTAATTAACTTGACTTATCTAGGCTTGAATTATACGAGAAATCAAGTATACAATAATTTATTTAACGGTATAAATTAGAAATAATTTTGTACTCGTTAATATTATGGTATAAAGATAAATATTTATTTTATTTATTTAGAAGAAAAAAATAAATCAAAATATTTAATATTACATTTGATTGCAATAATGATATCGATTATACAATCATTGAGTTACTTACACAGGTATAATCTTTTCAACGGAATCACAATGCACATAGGTACACACTACAACTTCAATTTTCAGCCTTGTAAATAAGAATACATTAATTTAAATTTAAAAATAATAATTTTTTAATTCATTTTTTATGGTGTATTTAATTTTTTTCTAAATAAACACAATTATTGTGAAAAATATTTTAAATAATTGTAATATATGTTAAAATCTCAATTCTCAGACATAGTGCTTTTTAAAATAAAATATAACGTTTTATTGTAAGTATAACCTAACCTATAGTTATAATTTAAACCAAATGTTTTATTGTACAACGCCCATTTTTATTTCATTTTACCTATTGTTTTAGCGTCAACTACATGGTTATTAGCCAACATTAGGGTTACACGATGAATATTTAGTAATTCATTCGAGATAACAAAACAATCGTGTATAAAGTATTTAATTTTAATTTTATTGAACAATAGTTAATACTTTATTATGTATGTTGTATAAAATTATATCTTTTAGTTTATGTTTGAAAAAAATTAATCTAAACATCTTATAGTTATAATTCATAGCATGGAATAAATATTTATTATTATACATTTAATATTTTTTAATTTGCATGCAAATATTTACTATACAATTACTGAATTCTAACAATAAAATGAATAAGCTCAATATTTATTATGCAATTTTAGTTTAATTGATTTTTATTATTCTTTCCACAGCGCTTTTATAAAGTTAGTTTACATATCTTAATTTTAATATAATGCAGTCCAGTTTATTGGAAAATATTTTAATTGCCAGGTATAATTTTGATAATAGAATTTAAATTCAAAAAATTCAACTGAATGTTATTTGACATTAAAAAATACTTGTGGAATATCAAAATATTGTATATAAAATAATTAAGTAAATTCGCTTACGCTTTACAACCTGCAGCCATAAAAAAAATTAAATATCTATATTATAACTGTATATTCATTTTAATTTACAGTAGTACAGTACACTTTTAAACTACGTTAACAGTCTATAGCAATTTTACTATTGGTATCTACTACATAGTGTACCTACATTGGCATTATTGCTCGTGTTTTAGTTTATATTTTGTTTTAACGCATACTTATAGAAAAATTGGATTCAAAATGGTTTTGTCATCAAAATTAATTATAATTTATACAAAACGTGATACGCATTACATAGAAGTGTAGAAGCGTAGAACGCACACAAGACCGTAGGGTAAATGGAGCATACTGCAGTAAGTGATCAATTCCAAGAGACCAAAATTCAATATTGACAAATGAAAATCGTATCTTGATATTATAATTTATATTAAAGGTAATATTATGTATTCTTCTGTGATGTCTTCATTGAATACCTAATTTGAATGATGATATATGATTACTAAATAAGAGACACTTGATCCGGATATTATACTAAATATAAAAGTGATCGATTTAATGAATACTGCTACTCGTAAATAGTTAAAACCAATACAAGGTATACCTCAATAGACGGCATTGAGTGTCTGATCTTCAAAATTTGATTTAATACATAATATACGTACGCCTAAACAGTAAACACTATTGCATAAACGATAAACACCGCATATAGTGCGCAAATCCATAGGTACCGTATAATTGAGAAAAATTAAACCTTTTTTTTGTTTAAAATTTCTGTTATATTAACGTACCAAGCAGTTGTGGTAACAAGGTAAGGATGGTATTTACTAGAGTAAGAACTATATTATAGACTTAGACACGTATAATAATATTTTTACATTTTAAGGTATGTATACAAATAGGCCGGAGAATTTTTATTATTAATGCTTACTGATATTTTATTCAAAATAAATGAAAAATAACGGATCGTTATAACATAATATTTTATCTCTGTGTCAACAATAATTGGATTTTTAATATTTAACAGATGCCGAAGGAAATAATTTCCAACTGTAGTAAAATATTATAATCGTGAAATTTTGATGAACCTAATAATAATATAATGATTGGAATATTGGGTGATATATATTTTATTGAAACTACGTGCTATATTATAATTCGATAAAAGTTGGTATTTATGATTGATAATATACAGTGTGATTCCTTTTAAAGGTAACACTAAATAATTCTGTCCAGTGACATTGGATTAATATGCGGTTTTCGGGAGGGGATAGGGCATATATACACATTTCTTGATGATTTTTACATTTTTAGATCTTTCCGCGTGCGCATGCGAAATACAACTTGCATTTTTTTAAATGGCAACAGGTGTTTTGAATACCAAATTCGGATAGACCGAATTTTTTTAAGTCGATTTGGTCCTTTTTACCAATGATCTAAAATCAAAATTGACCAAATGGCAACCAGTCAAAGTTTCGATTAAAATTATTGAATTTTTCAACAATCATACTAGAATTTTTTGAATAATTATGAAATTTTAAGTATTTTTTTAGTTTCCGTAGGTTTGCAGATATTATTAAATCATTTAAATTTAATTTTGAGAAATTAATTAACCTCAATTAGACGTAAATGTTAGTTCATTTACTAAGAAAAGATTAAACAAACTGATATGATTTATTTCTCATAACTTCTATTATTAAAGTTTCTATTTAAATTATTAAGTATTCTAGTATGATTGTTCATATAACATTCAATGCATTAAAAAATGTTTAATAATTTTTGCAAGTTAATTTTAAATTTATTCAATCATAACATGTAACGCATTATAAACCATATCAATTTGTGTAGCATTATATTATAATTTAATAAAATATGTTTATAATATGTAAAACTAATAAAATTTAATTAAATATTTCATCATATATAATTATAGGTATTAAAGTAAGCTGCAGCATATTTAATTTTAAATGTAATCATCGAATAAACTATTTTTTTTATCTATATATTATATATAGAGCTTTAGCTAGTATTATTGTATAGGTAGTATACTCAAGCTTCATTCAAATAGCATAATTTCTATTATAATTTATAAAGCAATGACGTTTTGATTAATATATAATATTATGTTATATGTTAAAATACAGCCGAAAATGTATCATATTTAACGTTTTAAAATCTTAAAAATTTTTAAATGCTTTTAAAAAACAGTTTATACTTGGTTTTTGGAGAGTACTCAACATACTTGGGTAAACCACTTGTATCGTTTTGTTAAGTTTATATTATCTTCATTAATTTTTAAGTCTAAAAGAATAGAATTACCCATCATAATTTTGAAACAATTATATTTTACTTTATATTACTTTTTTCGAACCACTATTAACTTTCTAATCATTTTTCACAATTTCAACTTTCTCAGACCTGTATTATTTACCGTACTTAAATAACTAATTATATACTACTTATTAACTTTTACTATAGTATAAGACGTATATAATTAAAAACACGTAAGTTTTTAGGTTATTTGATACTTTATAATAAAACTCGTGTGTATAATATTTACATGGATACTGTTGGACTAGGTATAAGATTGTAACATTTTTTGTTTTATTTCAGACGAAATAATATAGTTTGGTATACTTTTTACGTTTCCTTGCACTTTCGATTAATACGGAAATGTACCATTATTGATATATTATGACGTGTATAAGTGTTATGACATGACGTGTTATTATATTGAACCTATACAATTTCACAAGAAATATCTCAGAAGTCATAACCATATATTAAGTTAGTTTTATTTTTTTTTATAAAAATATAATATTTTTAATATTATACAGTATAAATTATTTATAATGACACCAGGTGTATTGGCATATCGGATATTGACCTAAAATATGGCCCGACAAAACCATATGGTAATTTTTATCGGTTATTATAACGTTCTTGTAATTACCATTCGGATGTAACGGAGTTTATTTTTGATGAATTTTTAATACCTAATATTTAATTTTAAATGAATTATCGATGGTTTATGACAAGAATTTAGATAAGATAAAAATTAAACCATTAGTATCAAAATATATGATTATTTAATAATAAAAAATCAAAGAAAACATAAGAGAACAATATGGAATTTTACAGTTGAAATGTTAGAACATATTATACTAGATGAAAGGAAAAAAAAATTAGAGAGAAATATAAAATTCAAAGATTTAGTTATTTTTAAGAATTTTATGATTTTGTTGATATTTTGTTGATTAGGTCCTAAGATTTTCGTATAATATATGTCAGAGTCTATTTAGATTGTTCTGGTAGCTATGGTATCATAGTTGCGACAATAGAGGCAGATATGTTTGACGGTAAGATATTCCCCAAAAGTTAAGCATTGACTTGGGTATTCTTGATAAACCATTCCCAAAACCATTTTTTTTATCAATTCATATTTATATATTATATTGTATACTTATTGTATAACATTTTGTTCTATTTTTTTTTTTTTTTTGCCTAACATAATTAATAATTACCTATGATAAATGTCCACAGAATACATATATTATATTGTCTATAATCTATATGATGATATTCTTATGCATTGTGTCACTGTGTATAATATATTATGTATGTTATTTTCTTATTAAAGATAACCCTCGGCATCATGGCCATTGGGATAATAACATTTTAGATTCTGAGCGGAGCGAGGAAGCTAGTAGTTTTATAATGGTGTTTATATTTTAATTTTTCAATTTTTTTTATCCTGTATACAAAATTTCTATCAGAAGAAGTGCTTCGATTTCAACATATAGTATCTTTTCTTTTAGAAAGTTGGACCAAGATGGTACTTCAGTGTGATAATTTTTCGATTTTCAGTAGTTTTTTACTAGTTATTTGATGCAACGGGAAAAAACTCCGACAAATTACGGAAAGCCGCTAAAAACGGGATTTTAATTTCTAACGCTTTGTTTACTACCATAGAAATGAATAAAAATTAATAATTGTAAAATATTAATTCAACTTACAGGCTATACCTAATAAATAATAACAATATAAAATATCCAGACTGACAAACCGTCTCCGCTCTGAATCGTTTTTCTTATAAAATTATGTTATATCATTGCATTCAAGTTTAATACTATCCATTATACATTGACCAACTTGTAACCTACTGTACAGCAGAACGACGACCGTTTACCAGTTTTTTTTTTTTTTAAATATGGTCATCCTACTATTAACGTTTTATTTACATTAGTTTTTTTACATAATAGTTAAAATATAGTTTATAAAAATGTATATAATGTTTGGTAATATTTCTTTAGTAAACAAAAACAACCTAATTAAAATGTTTATTTATTAATCGTAAGACGGCGCATCGTGTAGGCAAAATTGATTCACTTGTGTGCAGTAACAAAAGTTTCATATTATTAATATTATCAAGGGAGTAAGGGGCATGGGCAATGGCTATATTTTTAGTAATAGTGAGATAATTTTTAATATAATTATTACTTAGATTTAACATTTTAATTTAACAACATACCACTAATTAGTTATTATTACTATAATAGTGATGTATCAAATATATTTCTTATTTTTACACTTAGTTTATCATTAGCAATCGCCTGATTTTTACTTATTTGATTCTGAGCGGAGCGATAAATGTATTTTAATGCCACGGAAAAAACCACCGAAAAATTACGAAAAGCCGCTAAAAACGGGATTTTAATTTCTAACGCTTTGTTTATTACCATAGAAACGAATAAAAAATTATATTATTATAATATGAACATTTTATACATATTATATAACAATATAAAATATCCAGACTGACAAATCGTCTCCGCTCAGAATCGTTTTTTATACAATGATATTATATCATTGAATCCAAGTTTAATACAATTCATTATACATTGGCCCACTTGTAACCTATTGTACAGCAGAGCGACATCCACTTACCCGCTATTTTATATTATTGTTACAATATAGATTCATGTCTATGAACTACGCTATTATTATTAATATTTATTTGCTTGTACAAAATATACAGGAACTACTCCGCTCAATAATTGAGAATATTCAATAAAAAACACCCTCCCCATTCATCTAGTGCATCGGCTGAAACGTATTATTTATCCAGGTCATTAGTTGGTTGATTCATCGATTGTTATTTGCCATAATAGATAAAAAACAAAACGAAAATAGATATTGTTAATATTATGTATTTTATGATCAATAAAGTTGGTATATTTACCGTAATTTAAAAAATTGATATTAGGCTTAAGTGCATTACCATAAATTATATTTTTAATGATTAAATAGTGCATGTTAAAAATTCAACCACATACCTCCCCAAATCATTTGACCGCCACTGTATCGTAAAACGTACATTGTACACATTATTCATTATTATAACAAGTAACCGTGTATAGGTACACCCATATAAATAATCACTTGTATGAGTCCTTGTCTACATGATATATGTTTTGCTTATAGCTCAATATGAAATAGGTCCCTACTTTTATAAAATAAAATATGATACTGGATTATTTGATGACTAAAATTACGTGTAAGTGCCAGCTATAGTAATATGAAATGTTTATGAAGTAGGTGACGTAGTCGTATCAGTCGATATAGAACATAATTAGGTGTATAATAGGTATTTGTCGAAATTCCGATTTTCTATATTTGTATTGTCTCCGCCATATTAAAGGTGACAGTGTGATAAATGCGATGTGTTTTCCTAACTCGGGATTACAGTGTTGTATTTTTTTCGACCAGCAAATGAGCCGTCGCCAACAGAAATATATTATTTTCATTTCAGTTTTAAATTTTAATTTACCGTCGTCTGTTAATTTGTCCGGTCTGCTTAACATAGTATACTACCTACCTCGCTGGTAGTCTATATAGGTATATCTGCAAACCGTAGTCTGTAGGTATACCCGCAAACCGTAGTCTGTGGACAAACGTCGTTCGTGATACAGCCTGAAGGTATACGGTGCCCACTGCGTGCTTATAGTGCCGACAAAATGTTAAAATAAAACGGTAATATGCGTCGATGTGGCAGTTAGTGTAAAGTCAGAATCTCGTAACACCGCGTGCTGTACAGAGCGTTGAATGATGTAATTTAACTTGTAGGTATTACGTGCTACCAACATATTGTTACCTACGCATTATGAATATATATATATATACGGAACACGACAAGGAGTTGTGTGAATCCGGCTTAATACCTAAACATACAACGATAAGTGTTTATTGAGCTCATCGCGGGCCACAATCGACGCTTAAATTAATTAAATTAACTGTCCCCTCGTCCACTCGTGGGCCATACAATGGTACTTGCACAGGTTTAAATGAATCACGTCACGCCCCACCATTTTGACTATAATATTGTTATCTATTCCTATTTCATAAAAGGTGCAGGTTACCCACATCCTGCCAAAACCGGGCACACATATACATCTTTGAATTTAAAGCAATATTTTAAAAAAATATGATAAAACCACATACTACGTGACGAACCTATAACATGACAACATTTTAACGCATTATACTGCAGGAGATGAAAGTCTTTAAACTTTTATCAATGAGCAATAATAGCTGATAATAAATATATAATATATTTAAATTTTCCGCATAAACGTTTGATGACTGTTGTTTAAGTATTTAGGTGATTAACATAATATACAATTATTATTTGTAGTGTAGTTTTTGATTTTTTTTTTTTTTTTACATACTAAGGTACTTCGTGAATCATGATATTAGTACATTATTACGAATACAATAAAAATAAATCTAATAAAACTATATTATAAATTATGATAATTAGTATTATATTTTTTCAATATACAATCTGGGCCCTCGATATAACTATTACCTTTTGCTGTAGTTCGATGTAGCACAGGTGTCACAATTCACAAGTATACTATTGTTATTTTGTTGACGTCATTGCAGCACCTATCATCAGTGTCACGTTTAGTCATTGCGCACTCCAGTGTACAAATTAATTAGCCTAACCTAACCAAACCTAACCTATACCCACGGGGATTATGGGAGTTAGATTCTCACGAACTTTTTAGATTTTAAGTGAAGAACAGAATCTATTAGGTTGTACAATAATGTATGCATTGTTTTTTTTTTAAAATATTGTTTGATAATTGCATGAACACCACTCCTTCCCGAAGACGAAATCGAGTGTATGCCACTCGAGCCCTGCTTAAAATTCATAACTTAAGTTATTTTTTTTTGTACATTATTACGAACAAAATAAAAATAAATGTAATAAAACTGTATTTATTTTATTTTTTTATTAGATAACCCGTGGCAACATAGGCCATTAGGTATGAGGTTGAAACTGTAGGGTTTTTAGGCTGGGTAGGTTGGTAAACGTGTGTGGGTTGTTTTGGCAAAATTTCTAATGGGGCACCCATCGGTTTCTGCCATGCCCCAGGTGGGGGATTGCGGCACTTGTCTCTGGACACCGTGACTTGCCCGAAGAAAAATTCCGCCCGCGGCCGGGGTATCGAACTCGGGTCAGCTGCGTAGCAGCCGACGCCTTAGTCCACTCGGCCACCACTTAAAGACTCTAAGAGATTTGTTAGTTGCATCATTCGGTGGATAGGGTGGTTTCATCCATAATTTGTGTTGTGTCGAGGGACGTAGTAGAGAGCCGGATAGCCTGGATGACCTGCTTGGAACTCTAAAATTCACCTCTGCAAGAAGCTCAGGTTCATTGATGGTACTGTTTACCAGTTTATTGAGAAAGTTAAGGTTGATCAAAATTCTTCTGTCAGAAAGATAACTAAATTATAAGTGGAGCAAGACAGGAGAATAATCGATAGGTTGATGATATATCTCAAGACGAAAGGAGATAAGATTAAGGAATCCACGCTGAACTCTCTCAAGTTAGGAAGAGATAGGTGGGTCAGGTGATGTATACGGATCCTAAAGAATAGAGCCATATTCAATTATCGTTCTTACAAGCACGCAATATAAACTTTTTAGAGAATAGAATAGTTTGAAATTCAAAGAGAAACGTTTAGTAAAGCCAAGTGTTTTTAGGAACTTACAAGTGGCGTTCTCGATGTGAGAGTGGTAGTCTAAATTAGAAGTTAGGAAATACCCAAAAATTTCTTTACAGACACTCTTGTTAGAGAATGGTTGTTTAAAGAGTAAACAAAAAAAATTACTTACGGAATTATTAATAGGTACCTACATGGTTTTACATATTTTAGAATATTTAGTGCATATTTTGAGTTTTATACGATAAAAAGTTAATAGCATTTTTTAAATACCTTATGTTTATTACCTCACAACAAATTTGGGAAAAGGAAGTATTATTATTAGGTATGTTAATAATTCTCGCTGATAGCTATAAATACATTAGTCATTTAAATTACAAGCAGCAGAAAATAATATTATGTTAAAATATATTATATTAAATAATATTAAAATAATTTCAATTTTAAAAAAGCTTTAATAATAATTCACAAGTAAACAAATTTTCAACCACAACATTTTAGCGACTCCAAAATGTTGGCACCCGCAGCAATTGTTACCCCAGTTGTCACCATTGCTCTCCCTAAATTCGGTCCTGCCCATCATTAGATTTTATCTTACACATTTAAAAATTATATAATATAAAATATAATTATTATACACACAATAGGTATTGACGTTTTAGAAAAACTATGTATTTCATACATTAACAGTTGCAAAAAATAAGTGGCCGTTATTTAATAGTACCTATACGTTATTATTACATAGGTACCTATAATACAAAAAGTATTTTTTTAACAAATCCACAAAAAAAAAATGTAACTTACATTTATTGATGTCGACTAATATTTTTTTTTTTTTTAAGGGGAGGACTAAGCCAAACCATATTACTGCTTTTGTCAATGGGCCAACTTGGGATTCTAAAATATTTTTTAACTAGTACCTTTAAATGTAATTTCAGCACTAAATCGTACTCCGTCTCCTGTAATACGTCTTAACAATACATTAATACGCCATAATAATATAAAAAAAACAACAGTGTTAGTTTTATGGTAGATTGGTAGGTATTATTATTATTATTACAGCATTATAGTAAATAAAAAACATGCCGGACTATAGTGAATGCTGCAGTCACGACATGACAACAAGAATTGCGAAATAACGACAAATCATAATATTATCATTTATTTATGTCATTGTTATTATAATATAATATTATGTTTAACTACATTTTGTAATAACTCATCATATTAACAAAATAATTATATCAGAATGGCGAATGTCAAATTCTCACTGGACTATTGGAGGTACCTATAAACATCTCGACGTGTACGAATGTACGATATTTTCTAACCACATATAAATATCGCTCCACTGACATTTTCAATACAGTTTTCGTGTATCCAGTTAGTACCTATACATAACATAATATGGTTATAGATAAAAATCATAAACCTTAATGGTGGCTTGAAATATCTGTCCTACGGTGAGAAAGGCCGGAAGAAAATATTTTTTTTTAGTTCATATTATTTATAATATTTTATTACAAATATGGTGTTTCTAGAACAAAAGTCACCATTATGATATATAGTGTCACGTATTCAGTCAAGTGCCAAAAAACCAAATTAATCTGACTTTTTTTCCATATCAAAAACAAATGTTTTTTAATTTCAAATGTATAAAAACTAACACGAATTTCGATAGATAAGTGATGTTTTTATCTATCATGTAATTATTTGGTATCATTGTCACAGTTCAAAAAATATATTTATTTATATGAAACAAAATATTGGTAATAATAAATATTTATTCATAGATAAACAGTCTCAACAATGCTGATTTCACTATATAAAATATGATATCCTAAACATAATAATATACTATGCAGAATTACTGTCAAGAATAACGTTCTAAAAACTTTGAGAGATTTAAAAATATTGTATACTTTTGAAATTCTATTATTGAACATGAAAACAGTATTGGCTGACAGTTCTTAAAAATCATATTTGATGACATTTAAATAATGTTTATTGGTTGTCGGTAATGGGTATACTATAACTGCTCTCATTAAATTTCAAACTATTGAACAAATCGAAAAATGATGCTTTCAAAGTACCGTCGAAATTCAATTTCCGATTCTTAAAGATTCTAAATAAAATGGTTGGAGCATTACTTCTAATATTTACAGAAAAGGATATTGAAAATGTAAATTAAATAAGAAGTTCATACCAAAACAAATAAATTCCTCAGTAAGTCCTCATGGCTATAAATCTAAAATATAAACTTAGTATAAAAAGTTGGTATAAAAACAACAATTTTACTAATTAATTTTATTGTTTATACATTTTTAAGTTTATTTCAAAACAAAATTAATTTATTTTATTATATTTCCGTTAGGTACAATTTCTTTGAGGAAACTTTAAAGTTATTTCGGCACATATATATTATCAAAATGTACTCAATATAGGTATATAATATTACGGAATACACATATATTATTATATTATTTTATCCTTACAAATTGCTTCAATATTATGTTACCAGAAATCACGAAAATTTAAAAATAAATTGCAATTATTTCGTAGTTATGTTATATTTTAATATGCCTGATGGCGAGGTCAATGTTGGATATTTTGTAATTTTGTCAATATTTCCATATTATTATATTACGCATTGATGTAAACCTACAATTCATAATCCGTATAAGCTCTTGCTCTAAACACTTTTCAAACAATATAATAATAATTAAAAAATATATTTTACAATAATAAACACTGTTTCTACAAAAATAAAATAAAATTGCATTTGACTCTGTACGATAAAAACCAAAACTATATTTTTTTATTTATTCATGAAAACCATCAGTTTTTTCAAAATACTAACATTATAATATTATTATATTCGTAAAATTTGAAGAACCCGAATATTTCTACACTAATAACACCTAATTTAATAAATTAATTAGTATTTTAAATCTTAACTTCGTTGCATTATTGAGTTAAGAATTAACGTCAATAAATATTATTTGACGTCAATCCCTTACTAAATCAGTAACTGTCGACCAGTAATGTATTAAAAAGAGGGAAGTAACCCCTCTTGACAATTTTTTTCTTTTTGATATTCCTTTGAATTCCAACAAAATATTTATTCACAGATAGGTATTTTTAACATGCAAAAAACACGAGTTTATTATTTAGATGAATAAAACAAACAACATTATAATTAATGCCAAATACCCAATATTGATTCTAAAAAAATAAACATGTGATCTCCTAAACTAATACACAATACACTATATGATATATTACATACAATTATAAGTATAACTATTTTCATAAAGAATAAACCGTGTAAGAGACAGGGTTGCCGAATGAAGACTCAAGTTTTTGACGAGTTCCGATCATGACTCATAGCACCTGGTGCTCAGGGAATTATGAAGTTTTGAATTTGTAGCCATGTGTAGCTGATGTGTCGCCATGTGTAGCCGTATTTAGCCGATATGTGGCCAGGATGTTGAAGGTATGTAGCCATTAGTATTCAAGTGTAGCAGTGTGTAGCCGATGTGTAGAATCGTGTAGCTATGTTTAGCTGGTTGCAGTTTACAAGCGTTAACTTATGGTACCTTTGTGATTGGTCATGAACGTTGTAAACCAAAAAATGTTATGGGTACGTTTGGGAACCCTTTTATCGAAAAACAGAGGCAATAACAGACAGGGTGGCCGAATGAAGACTCAAGTTTTTGACGTCAGCATTGACCGTAAGCGATTTCAGATCATGACTCTTAGCACCTGGTGCTCAGGGAATTATGATTTTTTGAATTTGTACCCATGTATAGCTGATGTGTAGCCATGTGTAGCAGTATTTAGCCGAAATGTGGCCAGGATGTTGAAGGTATGTAGCCATTAGTATTCAAGTTTAGCAGTGTGTAGTTGATGTGTAACTGATATGTAGCTGTGTGTAGCCATGTGTAGCCGATGAGTAGCTGGTATGTAACCGTGTGTAGTAGTGTGTAGCCATTGTGTAGAGTCGTGTAGGTATGTTTAGCAGGTGGCATTTTACAAGCGTTAACTTATGGTACCGTTGTTATTGGTCGTGAACGTTGGAAACCAAAAAATGTTATGGGTACGTTTCGGTACCCTTTTTTCGAAAACCGGAGGGAATAACAAACAGGGTGGCCGAATGAAGACTCAAGTTTTTGACGTCAGCATTGACCGTAAGTGATTTCGGATCATGATTCTTAGCGCCTAGTGCTCAGGGAATTATGAATTTTTGAATTTGTAGCCATGTGTAGCTGATGTGTAGCCATGTGTAGCCGTATTTAGCCGATATGAGGCCAGGATGTTGAAGTTATTTAGCCATTCGTAATCAAGTGTAGCAGTGTGTAGCCGATGTGTAGAATCGTGTAGCTATGTTTAGCAATTGGCAGTTTACAAGCGTTAACTTATGGTACCGTTGTTATTGGTCGTGAACGTTGGAAACCAAAAAATGTTATGGGTACGTTTCGGTACCCTTTTTTCGAAAACCGGAGGGAATAACAAACAGGGTGGCCGAATGAAGACTCAAGTTCTTGACGTCAGCATTGACCGTAAGTGATTTCGGATCATGATTCTTAGCGCCTGGTGCTCAGGGAATTATGAATTTTTGAATTTGTAGCCATGTGTAGCTGATGTGTAGCCATGTGTAGCAGTATTTAGCCGAAATTTTACCAGAATGTTGAAGGTATGTAGCCATTAGTATTCAAGTTTAGCAGTGTGTAGTTGATGTGTAACTGATATGTAGCTGTGTGTAGCCATGTGTAGTCGATGAGTAGCTGGTATGTAACCGTGTGTAGTAGTGTGTAGCCATTGTACTGAACGCGTTGAGGGCTACCATCAAGTCGACAAAGTCCAAAGTAGGCATTCTCACGATGGACATCAAAAATGCATTTAACTCCGCCCCCTGGGATGCGATTACGTATGCAGTGCACGAGAAAGACGTCCCTGTGTACCTGAAGCGAATGATCAGCAGTTACTTGGACAACCGAAGACTAATAATCGAAGCGGGTGAAGAGGGTAACACAGAGATTGAGGTATCATGCGGAGTCCCGCAAGGTTCGGTCCTCGGACCAACCTTGTGGAACATATTGTACGACGGGCTCCTAAGAACCAGACTTCCTGTGGGGGTCAAATTCCTCGCGTTCGCGGATGACGTCGCCCTGGTGGCCGAAGGCAGAGACAGCATCCAGCTGGAGCAACTGCTAACCATCTCAGCCAATAGAGTCAAGGACTGGCTGACCAATGCAGGACTGCAACTCGCTCTCCACAAGTGTGAAGCAATGATTGTCACGAAAACCAGGACACACAACGAAATGCGCATCATTATCGGCGATCACCAAGTGGCCACTTGTGAGAGTCTGAAATACCTCGGGCTGCAGCTTGACAGCAAGTGGTCGTTTTCAGGACATGCAAAAGCGGTGGCGGAAAAAGCTGGCAAGGTCGCACAAAACCTGGCTAGAATAATGCCCAACATAAGCGCTGCGAAATCGCGGAAGAGAAAGCTACTCAGCAACGTGGTGCACTCTATTCTGCTGTACGGCGCTCCGATATGGGCAGAGGATATGAGCAAGACAGGTTGGACCGCTCTGCTGAAGATCCAAAGAAGAATCTGCATGAGGGTAGCTTCTGCTTACTGCACGGTATCCGGTGACGCCGTAGGAGTCATCACAGGTATTGCCCCGCTAGATCTCCTAGCTAACGAAAGGAGAAACATGTATGAACGCAAAAGAAACCCAAGATTTCAACAGGGCGAAGACACGCTGACAACCTGGCAAGACCGATGGAACAGCAGCTCCAAGGGCAGATGGACTCACTCCCTAATCGGAGACCTAGAGACATGGGTGAAAAGGAAGCACGGCGTTTTAGATTTCCATATAACGCAGGCTCTCAGCGGGCACGGATGCTTCGGCTACTACCTGAAAAAATATGGGAAGCTGAACTCGTCGGAATGCTGGTACTGTGGACACCCCGTTGACGACGCCTACCATACGATCTTCGTATGTGATGCCTGGGAGAACAGACGGTCGAGGGTGAATACCCTATACGCGACAACCATCACCCCTTCAAACCTCGTCAGCTACATGCTGAAAAGCGTACAATATTGGGCAATAGGAGCGACATTCATCAACGAGGTAATGATGAAGAAAGAGGAGGAAGAACGGAGACGGCAAAGAAATAATCCCCGTTAGTTAAGAGAATAATATTGTAGGCCGAAGGCCAAATCAGGGTGGTTAGAGGCCCCCGTATAATGTATCAATAGTTTTTTGTAACTGTCAAATGTGATGTAAAATATTGTGTTTTTTACAATAAACGATGGTATATGGGGGTGAAATAACCGAAAGGTCAGTTCCACCCCATATATCGGTACCACGTAAAAAAAAAAAAGTTAGGTTAGGTTAGGTTAGGTTAGGTTAGGTTAGGTTTAGGTTAGGTTAGGTTAGGTTAGGTTACGTTAGGTTAGGTTAGGTTAGGTTAGGTTAGGTTAGGTTAGGTTAGGTTAGGTTAGGTTAGGTTAGGTTAGGTTAGGTTAGGTTAGGTTAGGTTAGTTAGGTTAGGTTTAGGTTAGGTTAGGTTAGGTTAGGTTAGGGTTAGGTTAGGTTCGGTTAGGTTAGGTTTAGGTTCGGTTAGGTTCGGTTAGGTTAGGTTAGGTTAGGTTAGGTTAGGTTAGGTTAGGTTAGGTTAGGTTAGGTTAG